>JAVKLA010000017.1:730052-759613 GCA_034782735.1 Sagittarius serpentarius | reverse complement strand
CGGCCGGGGAGTGGGCCCACGGGGCGGGGGGGCAGTGGGGGACCCAGGGGAGGCTGCAGAAGGGGGTTTGCGGGTTGGACGGGGTGGAGCAGTGGGGTTTTCATGGGGTAAAGGGGGTGGGGGGGGTGCGGGGGGGGCGCAGCTAGCGGGGCTGGCGGGGAGCGGACGGTCCGGAGTGTTGATTTATGCCGCAGCCGGTACACGTACACAGCCCAGCTGGCCCATTGCTTCCACCCGCTGTCCTCCAGCCCTGCCTCCGCCGGGCCTCTCCTCTTGCACCGACCCGGCTCGTAAATCCCAGGGGCTGGAATCCTCTCCCGGTGTGCTTGGAGATCTTGCTCTGTGTGGGGGCTTTAGTTCTTACCGTAACACAAATAATTAACTAATGAGGGTGGTGAAAAGCAGGCGGTGTTGCAAAGAGGGCAGTGTTATTTTTCCCCATACCTCCACAGGGCTGTGGCCTTTAGCACACCTAAAGCTTGACTCCCACCCCCCTTATTCACTCAAGATTTTCTCCACGAGAAAGCAAGCCAGCAGGAACTTAGAGGGTGGCTTCCAGTGCCTGGTCCTCACTCTTTTCCCCCACTGTGGGTGCTCATGGGTGCTGTTCTTGTTTTGTGCTTGATGATCAGCTTCCTGAGGGAGCAGAAAGAGTTGTTAATGTATCCGCAGAGGGAGCTGTTGCAGAGAAGTTGTGAAGCCACTTTCCCCGCAGAGACAAGCCCAACACCGGGGTTCCATAGGAAGGAAGGCGAAGAATAGGATTGTGTGTGGTTTGGAGAGGGGAGAAAATCCTGTGAGGGATGTGGGATTTCTTTCTGAGGGGGCCTTAATCGTTCTCCTGGTACAGTCATCCTCCCTGGGTATAATGATCCTCTGCAGAGGGGTGATGGCTCGGATCAATTCTCTTGCAAAGCAGCTTGCCGTCATGGGTCCATCAGAGGAGCCTGAGATGGCCGAAACAGAAACAAAAGCTTCTGTGTGGAGCCTTTGTTAGTTGATGGGAGGTAAACTTGGAACAATCGACAGAAAGTTCCCTGCTGACTACCTGTGGGATCTGCTTCAGCGTCCCGCCAGAGCCTGGTGGCTCTTTTCTTGATTGTGAGTTTTTTATGATGACTGCTTTTCACTAACTTTGCTGGGCAGTGTTTCCTGCTGGGTGCTTCCATTGGAAAGCTCTGGCTGCCACGTCTTTCTTTGGGGATATTGTAGATCTTGAGGCCTTTTACCTCGAAAGTTACAGGTAGAGGGTGTGGAGTGGTTTGCCGTACTCTTTGGCTCTGGGACTTTCTGCTTTCAAAGCAGGACTTGCTCACACAAGCTGGGGGTGCCCCATTGGGCAGTCTGGCTGGAGAATAGGCCTGAATCCAGGAGACTTTTGGGACCTGAAGGAGGTCTGGTAGAACAGAAAGGGAAGTGGGCATCCGTGTTTGGTGTGAGAGCTCCTTAACTCCTCATGGCTGTAGCTGGCACCGAGCTTCTGGTTCCCTCATAACCTGCCCCGGGGAGACCGAGTGTGGGAGCGCGGCCTTGTCTGTGCTCGAGTTGAGGAGTAAAGGCGGACTCTTCCCCAGAAGCGCCTGTGCTCGGTATTGACGCTGCCTCCTGAAAGGTGGAGCAGAAGAAGTGTGGGTCTGACAGCACTGCAGCTTCTCCTCTCCCTCCGTACCGCCAGTCTGCTGGACCTTGGGCCTGTTGGGGAGCGCGGGATGTCCCCGCTCGGGTCCTGCTAAGTGTCACTCGGGTCTGTATCTCTCTCCCACTGTTGCACGGCGCTGCTCTGTGCACTCGGTACTTGGTGTTTTATTTCCTTTATTGCAATACTTCGTTAATAATGTAGTTTGTGTGCGCTGGGCCAGCAAAGTGAGTGCAGCCCGTCTTAACTCTCAGACCCGATCTGCATGAAAAGTTGTGCGCGGCTTCAGCAGCTCTTTTGCTATATATCACATATACGTGGCCATAGCGATGTCTGCCGAGGTTACCGTCGTTTCAGGTTTGCCAGACTAAACCCCTCTTGCAGGAATTGTCTAACAGCATAAGGGTTTTTTTTAATTGGAGCTTACTCTTGAAGGGGCATTTAAATATTTTATGATTTTTCTGAGCCATGCAACCCCCAAGCAGAAGATTCTTGTTGCCTGCAGGACAAAGGAGCTCTAAAGGTGACTTGCAATCTGAAGAGGATATACAAGTACTGCATTTTTTAAATATAATAGATCTGGCAATTAAAATGTAGGGCTTATTTTTAATGATATTTTCAAGCTCTCTTGGGATATCAGACCTGGAAATGAGCTGTAATCAAAGAAAAAGCTGAGGGAGAGAGGAATGTTTCTAGCAGGACTGCAGTAATCCCATTCACCCCATTTAAACTGGGGGAGGTGAAGGATTTTTTCACCACTTAAAGTGAAGCAATGAAAGGTGGCATCTTCTGCTGTATTTACCGTTATTTTTTACTTCCGTCTTTGCAAAGGCTTCTGATTTTTCGATACTTTGATAAAAAGTAAAATTTAATCTAAAAGACACGTTGATCCTCTTAAATATGAAACAGTTCTTGGCAAGTCACTGAGACTCTTACAGATCACAACACTGGCAAATATGATCTAAAAATAGTAGCAATGCATGCAAAATTACACAGGACAAACACACATGTGCGAGTTTCCATTGCAGCTGTTCCCTCCCGGGCCAGCTGGTTGGGAAGGGATACAGAAAGCTTTGGCTGGATGGAGAGAGGACCAGAAGACAAATTGCAAAGAGATCTTTGCCTCAGGAAAGCAAAATTTGGTGTCCAACTCAAGAGCGTTTCACTTCTGCTGGTTTGCTCTGCTTGCATTGCAAGTGTAAAGTGATGTCGGAAATCCCGCCAGCAATTCCCAGTACCTGTTTATCTGGAAAGTGAGTATGGAAAACAGCATCCATCTAGGAATCCTGCGCTGAAGCCCTTTCCTGAAGAACATAAAACCCGGGGGTCTGCTCTTTTATCTTGTTTAAGTATTTGTAAACACGCCGGGTGGGGTTTTCTAGCATCATCGGAATAGATATGGGAGTGTTTTGTCACCTGAAATACTAGTTTTACTTCTCTGTGCTGCAAACCGATACACAATTAGCTTATGAGAGGTAGATGTTTGAGAATAGCTAATGCCCAGTCGTGCTCTGCATAATGCGTTTGGTGAAAGAACAATAAATGTGTGGATTTAAACAGAATATAGACAGCTAATTATCCGCGAGGTTAAATGTTCAGTTAATTCCTGAGGAAATACTGGGGGGGGGGAGAAAAAAAAAACAACCGCCAAGGGTGATATTAAGAAACTATTTTTTTAAATCCTAAAATGGTTCTTTGTATTCTACAATTTTACGATCCTTCATCCAGTACCATGAAAGGACTTGTCCGGGACAGAAAAAGAAGCTGCTTTGTGCAGGCAGGGATTTGGCTGTGGGAGCTGGCGTTGGACCTTCCCAGACCTGTGCTCGGAGAGGCGAGGAGGCCACGCTCCTCCTTCCCTGCGTGCTCTGACCGAGCCATTGTTTCATGGAAGGAGCTTCTGAAAACCAATTGTCTCGATTTGGGGAGGCGGGGGGGGGAGGGATCAAAAAAAACCAAACCCCACCAAGTTACAGTCGGGGTTGTGCTGCGCTTGCTGCTGAACGGTGCGCTTCCTTTCCGATGTGGGGTAATAAAACTGTCTGGCTTTGATTAAAATGTTGGCCTGATGTGTTTCATGGTCTGTTTCAGGGCAAAAAACGTAGTTCTCCAAACAGAAACGACTGAGGCATCTGTTGAACATGAGGGATGAACAGGCTTATTTTGGTCTGCTGTAACTTCACAGGTATTTGCCAGAAAACCTCCCAGGTCTCAGGATTTCAGCGCTGTATAAGTTCCCCAGGGATTCAGCAGAGGTCCGGCAAGAACCGGGCTGTGCTGGTGCCGTGAGTCAGGGCTGGCGGCACCTGGCAAAGGCAGTAGAAATTTGGGGTGTCGTCATGTTCCTGTGCGCAGTGGGCATATTAAACCTGCTCCTCCAAGTTGTGTTCCATGACAGGTAGAATGAGTTCCTGAATTTCTAGTGTAATGGACGCTTTTTTTTTTTTTAGGACACGCTATAAAATTGAGTTAATTCCCTTCTTGCCTGAGTGCGTTAGGGAGGGGGGGGTCCGGTGCTGTAGGTAAACACCTGGGTCCTCTGAGGTGCTGGAGTCTTGGAAAATGGATTTTTATTTGAGAATGATTATAAATTACAAACAGGACAGTTTATTCTACTGAAATGCTGTTGTGTGTACTCACAGAGACGACTCTTACATGCTTGATCAACAAGATTAAAATAGCTTTGTAAGGGACTACTTAACTCAAAAGCCAATTAGCCAGATGCTACTGTACAGTGTGAATTATGCTCCAGCCGGGCGTGAGGCAGCGGCTGGGGACAGCCCACTGTGCCGCCTGCCCGAGATCCCGTGGTAAAAACCCTCCCAAGAAGCAGATTTATTTATTCTTTGGAACTCCAGATTTCTCAGCAAAAGCATCTTCCATAGACTAATAAAAAAATCCAGACAAATTTCTTGCTGTTTATCTTATTTTCCTTCAAATAGGGAGCTATCGAGTTCCAAAAGTTTACTGAAATAATCCGTCTAGACGGAGCAAGAATAGCACGGCAAGCTAATGCCACGGGTGGGGGATTTAGAAGTTGTTTCTTTTTTGACTTGCTGTCTGTAAAATTTTGAATGTTTTCCTTCTTTCTAAATTAGATGCAATATGCTGATACTTGTGCATTTAACAATAATGCGTATTTCCAGTGTGATTTGGAAAAGTTTTATGTCGTCAGCTGAACGCTGGCAGCTCTGGGAGGAGTTCGGTTGCTCTGTCCGTAACAGGAGGGAGCTGGGTTTCTGCGGATTATATTGCTCCCCTGTCAGTTCTGTTATAACTACAATATTTTATTTTAATCCTGCAGGTAGATTTCTTGACATTTTTGTATTGATGCTTTACTGTTCCTATAGACACATACAGTGTGCTATATAAGCCTTATATTGCCCTTATCTGAAGGAGCTTGCCGCCTATAACGAGTTTATTTGAACTTGCATTAACTTTTGCTGTTTTATCAGTCTTGAAATTTCCACTTGGGTTTTAAAAATGCTTGCGTGTTTTACAGCCCTCTCTCGCCAGTCTGTGTAAGGTTCCCAGCTAATAGCCGTGTTGAAATTTCCAGCTGATCTGCCGTCAGAGACACCGGAGTTAAAGGCAGGTCACGCAGCAGCCTGCACCCCGATTCTGACATGAGCCGGAGCTGCTTTTGACTGTCTGGCTCTAGATTCTTACCACAGGGTATAGCGGGTGAAATATTAATTGCATCATCAAGGAGTAAAGATTTGCCATTTTACACTCATCAGATATATCAGTGGGGTTTTGTTTCCAGTCCATTATTTTATTACTTTTGTGCTTGGAATTTAGCGTGCCAAAGAGTAATTCAGAACCTGCTGTATGTTGTTTGTTTCCCCCACCTCAAGACTTAATTGCTGTCTATTTTTCTCCTTTGAAGTGGGTAACAGTGTATTTCTTGGGTGATAAGGTGTAGTGTTTTTCAGGCTTTTTGAGATTTCCTGATAACTTCTTTACTGGCAACTTTTGGCTTTTACAGCTTGTTCCTTGACTGTGTCTGAATGAAGTGTTCTTGCAGTTATTTTCTTTTTGGAGATGTATGTGCAGAAGCAGTTTTTAAGTGTTCCTTTGTTTCATGAATTAAGTTTGAGACAACTTGAGGGAGTTCACGTAAACTACTCTCAAGCGTGATGTTACAGGCTTTTGTCAGTACCTGTGTATTTCTATGCTCCCTTCGGATTAAAGCATGCTCGTCTTTATTTTAAAAATGAAATTATAAAGACGACTCTAAAGCACAGTTTTGGAGTTTGTTTTTGTTTGTTTGTTTTTAAAACTCTGAGCAATATATACCGAAGGCATTTAACTCTGGTATCATAGGTCAGTGCGTGAGCACTTTCCTTCTCCACAACCCAACGTTATCTTAAAATCACAGGAGGTACTGGAGGTTCCCGGCAGCTGGACGGCTGCGCTGCCTGCAGAGCGTTTCCTGGTTGTGGACACAAAGCAGTCAGGCAGGGAAGTGAAACTTGGGTGTAATCGTGCAAACCAAAGCACATCGGCCGCGCTAGCACGGCTGGCAGAGCTCAGAGCTCGACCTGCCGGCAGTCTCCAGGCGTCGAGCTTGGGCGCCGCTCACATCCCCATACGGCAGCTTAATCCTTCGCTAAATTCTTCGGCTTCTGTATTTTTGAGCAGAGTTTCAAATGCCACAATTTTTATGAGGTGGTATTTAGTACCTCGAGGCATCAAAACGAATGAAGGCATTGAATGTGGAGAGCTGAAGGCAGCGAGGCAGGAGTTTGTAACCACCTCTCGTTTTGGGACTCTGTTTGCAGGTAAAAAATTATTTTGCACAGTCCTTTTTTGTGCAGATGGCGAGTGTTGACTCTGTCTCAGGTTTAGATTGGTAGGGTCACTGGTTAGAAATAAGTTTTGAACTCCTGTGTAGCTAATAAAGAAGAATTCTAATGATAGGAAACTTCTATTTTTTTTTTAAAAATCAAAATAGGCTCGTTAGGACCCTGTCGATGACCCCTGGGGCAGTGTCACCGGTTCTTGTGCTGCAGGAGTGTTGCTGCGTTCCTCAGACTTGTAAACCATATCCCTAAAAATAATCCTGATCATCAGGGTGGACGGAAGTTGAACTTCTAATTAATTCTGGAGCAAATTAGATGTGTGTTTCTCAATGCTGTCATTTCATTTTCAAGAGGTGTGGGTTTTGCTGAAATGTACAAGGTCTGGTGTTTACTGAAATATTTTGCGTCTTCAGTTACCTGCATTTTACATACTGAAATGGCAGTTTTTGTGTTTTTCCCCGCTCCATTGTGAATATGGCTTTGAGGTTTTGTAATGGGGGCCAGATCCTTCCTTGGGGTTAGGCGGGTTTGCCGTGGCAGAGAGGTCTCTATTGTTTCCTTACCTTGTGTATCCTGTTGTTCTTTGTTTAACCTGTCATCGTATTTGATGTGGTGCCTGCCGCCCCTGCTTTTGCTGGCTTCTTAAATCAGGAGCGCCGGGAGCACAAGGAAAATACACACGTATGTAATGCCACGCGGAGCTGGCCCTGCACTGCCTCGGTGGGGGAGGCTTGTGTTCCAGGCTCTGTTGAAATAAGCAGAGAAAGCATTTAAAATTTGTATGCTTTTGGGTGCTGGCAGCAAAGTGAATTTTGCCTTCCCTGGGATGCTGGTTGCGTTAACACACGAGAGGGCGAAGAGTTCATGCTGTCACGAGTGTTGTCACCGAGTGCAGGAACCACGCTCTCAGTCCACTTTGTCTGATGGCTCTTACGTCCGTAAATGCTGGCATTTGTGTAAATGGTTTTTTTTTATAATGGGTTCTAAACCTCCCTGGTTCTACCGCTTGCATGCTTAAGTGACAGTGTCTTACAGTAGCTTTGAATTAAGCCTGTTGAAACTGTACCAAGTCTGTAGGGATCTTGTTGCTTTATATTTAATGTTGCTTTTTTCCTAGCTAGTTGTTTCACCATGCCTTTAAACAAAATACAAATTTTACTCTTAAAAAGCATGAGCAAGACGGCTCTGACAAGCTGGGAGGCTCGGGGTATGCCTTGGCTAGTACAGTACCAATTTTCTTATTTCCTTTTTTTTTTTTTTTCCTTCTTTCTTTTTCAGAACCTGAAAAGACCGATATCAACTGCTGCAGTCAGGCTTCGTGACAAGAAGTTGCTTTTCAGAGGAAGGAGCTGTAGTGCTCTGCTGGCCTGTCAGCAGATTTCTGACAACTCCAGACCCCGTTTGCCCTCGCAGCTGGGATTTTGCCATCCCAAACTAGATATCTGCTGTTTCCCGCATTGATACAAGGCAGTGTGTGAATTGCAACTGCTAGCTACGTCGCTCAAGGGCGAGGACTCTGTTTTTTTTCCCCCTCCTGTATAGCTGGACATTAGAGCAAACACACTGAGATGTCTAAAAAGCAAAATACAAAAGGTAAGATGCATGTGAATGTGATATAATCAAATGCCAATAAACAGCACTATTGATTCCAAAGTTATCAGTTAGGAAAGGGGTTAATTGCTTTTGCTATACTCCCTTTCAAGGCTGCTAGTGTCACTTGACAGCTTATTGTCACTATTTTAGTGACATCATATAACCTGTTGGGTTTTGTGACATTTTTAGTAACATTTCAATAGCCCAGCTTGGACAGTTCTCATTTCACGAGTTCCTGTATAATGTTAATATTGCACCCCTTTCACAGTTGGACAGCAGGAGAAAAAAAATATTATTTAGTAGTTGAAGAGTTACGGAGCCAAACTTTTTTATTTTGCTGGGGTCCCCAGTTGGTGCACGACCTCCCCTCGCTGGGTATGGCCAGGATGAATTTGAGTGGTGTCCGAGTCCCTCATGAGATTAACTCTACCAAAACTTAGTCTTGTTCCCAGGCAGCCCTTGTCCACGCTCTCGAGTGCCCTGTGGACACCGGGGTTTCAGGGCTGGCTTCTGTCTTGGACTTGCTTGTCCTGTCTGTGGCAGTCGCTTGCCAGGAATCCGGTTAAGAAACAAGCCATCGAGTTGAGGTGGGATAGCTCAGCTCAGGCCCTCGCCTCTTGGGCGTGCGATTCAAACCAGACCTATTTAAATCTTTTTCCTTTGAGACTGGTTCAGAAGGGGGACGAGCAAATTTGCAAGAAGCTTTTTCCCTTGCTTTTGTCTTCAAATACACAGGCTGGTTTTCCTTTTTCTGCCATCGCATGTTAAGTGGCAAAGCTGTTCTAGCGTCAGGCAGCTTATTTCAGGGAGGGATCTTATTTGTCGCGTGCGAAACATTAATTCCAAAGTGTGTGTGTGGTGGGGGGAGAAGGGGGGGTGAGGGTTATGGTTCTCTTTTTATTTGAGCTGACTACTAATTAATAATTTAAGGCGAATGGGTTTGACAATTCATGTCCTCTACCTCAAGAGAAGAGCTTTTGTTCTCTGTAGATTTTTTTTTTTTTTTTTCCTAGCAGCTTTGGCATAGAAACAGTGTCTACCTGAGGAGCCCAGCCATCCTTTGACAGTTAGATCCATACATGATTCAAAGCAATTAGTAACAGTTATGGAAATTATTGTATAGGATAATTTTGAGTGATTTTTAAAATGCTGTATGTGTATCTGTGCTCTTGGAAGCCTCAGTACAGGTCATTAAGAAATTGACTTCTCTCCGGTGCTGGAAACGGAGCCCGGCAATCATTGCTGCCGAGTGCATGTGGAGAGAAAAGCACACCTTGAAACGGCAGAAGAGAATTAATAGGTCTAGGTAGGGGAACGACAAGAGAAAACTGTAGGAGACAACTGGGGGAAAACATGGGAAGCTGTTACTCTGAGGGAATTCGGGGGGTTGGCAAATCCCCAGCCGAACGAGACAGCCAACACAATTGCTGCTCTCGGTGTGGTTCGGCAGTGTGTCAGAGAGAGAACCCGCTGGGAAGCGCTGGCATGTATTGGGTTCCTAAAGAAAAGTAAAGGGATCTTGGACATAAATATTTGACACCGAGCAGGAATGCAGAGTAGGCTTTAATTCGCTCCGCCACCGGGGATATAAAATACGCCCTGCTTTGTTAAGCAGGCTCATCTCCAGTCTGTGTTGCGGGGGCAATGTGGACATAAGGGAAGGTGAGAGTTAAAGCTGCAGACTCTTCTGGCTGTGCCCTGTCCTGTTTGGACTGTGATTGAATTTTCAATTACTACTTTTCTGCTGCTCTAGAATGTTAATGTAGTCAACAAATATTTTCCACTCCTCTGTAAAGGAGTCTACCTCGGCCAGGTAAGGAATGTCTTTTCAGTTTCTCTTTCTTTCTGAAAGCAAAACAAAACCCCTTTGCAGTGTAACAAAGGGCTGGTGAGAAGTGTTGAGAGAGAGGGAACAAGACAAACCTATTTTTAATAATGCAGCAGTTTTGAAACCGAATCAGAAGCCCACCTGTTTCTTCTTCTTAGAAGTGCCACAGAACAGAGTGAACATCTGAGCTATTCAGAAGGGTATTTTTAAGTCTTGTGAAAATGTATATGCAAAGTTTGGGCACAGAATCTTGTTCTACTCTTGAATATTACCGGCTGTAAATAACTCTTTACTCAAAAGATCTATGCTGAGGAGAAAACAGTTCAATCTGTAAACCACTCAGGTAATTATCCCCATTCAAAATCCAAATGCGTGCATCCCTGTGTAGGTCCATGTCTGAGTTATACTGAATGGCTCATTTCAGCTGTCGTATATTCTATAAGAGAGAGAATTTAGAAATTCGAAGGAAAGGTCGTCTCAGTGATGCCAGATCTCTAAATAAATACTTCCCCAGAGTCTGGTAGGTTTGTTGGTTTGCTGCTGTCTGAAGTGATCTTGGATTTTTAGTGCTTTGGTTTTTCCCCCAACACAAAGCATGTGCACTGCCTCTCATCCCCCCCTTCTGACTCAATTAATTGATTTGAGTGAAAGCAGCCACCAGGCTCAGGAATGACTGGTGACCCCAGGATACAAAGCTATCACATAAATCTTGTTTCCATCGGACGTCAGCCATGGTTTTAGGCATGCCAGGTTCCTGAATAAAACAGCGCTGAGGTTCCTACTCATCTGGATACATCAAGGAGCCATTTCAATTGATGGAAAACCGCCCTACGTGAATTTGGTAAAGGCAAAGGGTCTTTGGTATCAGTTGCTGGGGAGGGAGGGTTTCAGCTGGAGCCGTGTTAAGCAGCAGGGAGCCCGCACAGCAGAGCCTTTACAAAAACCCCAAACGTGGGAGAAATTTCATTTTAAGCTTGTACTTTGTTTAACAACACATCGGTCAAGCAGAAGATCCTGCTCCGCAGACACCAAGCTTTGCCGATTGGGGTGGTTGCAAACTGTTTGCTCAGTCTGTGTCTGAATAACTTCTGGTAGAATCGGCAAACCGGCAGATTGCGGAGTTAATGTGCAAGGCAGCCCTTGCTGTGAGTTATGTGGAAAATGCACAAAGGCGAATATTGAGCATGTGTTCCGTAACCTGATAAATCGGATCCTGGCTTGTGAGTGAGCTCGGGTGCGGTACGAGGATGCAGGTGATGTCAGGAATTCATGGGAACTTCAGCTGCATCACTCTGCTGAGTGTGATGCTCTGGAAATGCACAGGTTTAATTTAATTTTTCATTTTTTATGTGTAGATGGAAATTAGATGGGAGAGGGAAGACAGTGTCCTGCAGTTTGAATTACCTTAATGGCTCTCTGTTTGGCTTCGCTGCCTTAGCTCCACTGAAAGCTGATTGCCTTGCTTCACTGCGTGTGTGCCCAAAGCAGGAGGCGGAGAGCAGGTTAAAACTGCAGCTGTGACAGTGGCCGGGAAATGGCAGCGTGCCTGCCTCGGCTAGACCAGGCCGGTGACACCGCGGGGGCAGTTAGACCTGCGCTCCAAGTGCTTCCCCTGCCCCTGGGAGGCGGGACGGGTGCTGCGTCCCTGTGAGTCCCTGCCTTCGTGGCAAGAATGCCCGCTTTTTGTGTCGAGCAGAAATACCCAGTTTTAGCAGCATAACTTTAGGCATATTTTAGTTGACTTGCAAGAAGTTAATTTTTATTTCATGTTTAATTTCTTTTTTTTTTTTTTCCCTCACTCTTCCACACCCTTAAATGAATATGGCCTTATACTGGGAAGGTAGCCTGCATTAATACAAGGGCTAACTCCTCTGCTGCCATCCAGCAGCCATCCAGCTTCTGCTGGATGTCTGGAAGGTTTGATTTGCTCACCTCAGAATGAATTCTTCAAATTGTGAGTCCATCTCTTGCCTGCGTAGCCTTATTCTGTCTGAAACACAGCAAGTTTTTTCATAATTACACCCTGGTGAACCGATCACTTTCCTGTATCAAGTTTGGACTGAGAAGGCTGTGTTGCATGCTTGGCCCCTTGAAATCTGTTTGAGAAAATAAGCAAGAAAGTGGCGTTTCTTGTTGAGACAAGGCTCTAAAGTGCAGCTGCCACCTCTGTGGGCTGGCTGTGCGCTGCAGGAATATCACAGGGCTGTCCTTGGGGCATTAAAATAGTTTCCACGACAGCTGATTGAGGTATCAAGCCCTGACTTTGAATGCGCCCAGGCAGCAAGCAGGGACAGAAATTGAGTGAGTGCAGCTTAGTAACCCAACAGACCCGCCCAAATATCTTAAAGTATTTTGAGGAAGGGAAGGCTTAGGGTGGTGTGTGGTAGTGATGTTCTTCCCCTTGGATCATGGAGAAAGTTAGAGTTTCTATGTAGTTTTTTTCCTGATACCAATGAAATGTTGTCTTGACAGCAGCAAACCCAGGAATATTGATTCTAGGCCCAGTTTAGTCCTCACTTCTCTTTAATTCGTGAGAAGAGAGCTTAGCATTGGTACCTCTGTTGCCTGTTAGCAAGAACTGCTCTTACAAGGAGAAAATAGTATGTGTTGATGTAATTTGTGAGGAAAAGCACGACACGTGAGAGATGTGAAATGCAGCCTGTGGTGGTCTGTTTGCCTCGAGTGCAAAGCCTGATGCCCTGGGAGCCGTGAAACTACAGAAAGCTCCCACGGATGTAATCTCTTATGTAGCACTTTTTTGGGGGGAATCCTGATCCCCCCCAATATTTGTGGGTACTTTGGTATGAGGGTATGGCTGCAAGCACAGACTGATAGAATAATGATATTCTGGCTTCGTTACTCTGTCCTGGGAAGATGCATTAATTCCTGTCCAGTCACCTCTGCAGTCCTGGGCACAGACATCTCCCGATTCTCTCACAACGCGGGGACTGCTGAAGATGCTTGTAATTAGAGCAAATTGGAGATGCTCTGAGCGAGCAGCGAGGTGCCATTTCTTTAAAAGCTTTGTATTCCACATTAGCTGAGGTCTCCCGCGCTATCCCTGGGAGAGCTGGTGTGGTTACCGTTGACCTGAAAAGCCACAGAGTCTATAAATGTTTCACGGTTTAACTGAACCTTAATTGCATAGCATTTTAAGTGTATATGTTGTCCAGTTCCCCACAGCCATCCGCCTGTGAGTGTCCTGGCTGGGGCAGGAGGGTGAACCTGGCGTTTGGAGTGGGATTTTTTTTGTTTTGTTTTGTTTTGTACACTATTTTACTGTGCAGAGTTTGTGAGCTGGCACGTGGCTGCGGTGGGGATGAAGTGCTGGATGGATTCAGAGGAGCAAAATGCATAAATGTGATCGCGCTGTACGCTTTCGTAAAGTGTCTTCTGTGACGCTGGTTGGGACAAAGTCTGTGTAGCTGTCAGGCTGGTGCTTTTATTTCTGTTCTGTGTCTCATGAAATGACTGCTTGCCATGGCTCAAAAGTGAGCCAGGACTTGGCTTGGAGCTTGAGGGGGAAATAGTGGCCCCTGTTTCACACCTTCCTCGGGGTGTCGGGTGAAGTTGTTTTATTTTGTGTGTCCCAGGAAGAGAGCAGGCATTTGTCATGTCTGTAGTTTTAATTCTTGCATGTGTTTCGTACAGAAAGGACTAATCAGCAGAGTTACAGGAGGAGCAGGCTGATACTTGGTAGGGTGGATTCTTCCTGGCATCGTTAGTGTTTCTATTCAGGAGATCCTGTGTTGATTAGTCCAATGAATAGCACTGAAACACATAAGTAAATGATTTGGGATGAACCATTTCTTACCACCTCGTTTTTCTGGAGGAGGCAGTTATGAACAGAGAAGCAATTAAGGCCGTTGGCATCATCTCTGGGGTTTATCACATCAAATCAACAGGGTAGCACTGCGTTGTGTATGTCTTAATGCAACCGAGATCAGTCCGAGAGTCTGACTGACTCGTCCTGTCAGACATGACATGCATAGTCTGAGCCCTGGCTTTGGGAAGGAGCTTTCCTTTCCCACAAGGTTGTTAATTCAAAAATCTTGAAGTCACTGGTGGCCGCCAGACTTCTGTCCATGCGGGCGTGAGCATTTTAAATTCTGTCCCTTCTTGTAAATGCCCACTGTCACAAGAGACCTGAGTGCCAGCAGCCCTTTTAATGATGCTTGGGAGTGCTCAGGGGCAATATCAAATGTATATGGTGTCGTCGCCGTTGCATAATTTTTGCATGATAAACATTCTAATGCCAGAGGACTTGGACCGTAGCAAAGCAACTGGAAGCTAGAGAAGCGTCTTGGAGCGAGGTGCCGACAAGCTCAGTTCCCTGTAAGACCAAGTGCAAATGGAGATGTGGGAAAGGGATGGGATTGAGTAGCTGAAAATGTGCTGCGTGGGGGAGCTGAACTTCATCTTTCCTGGCACCTGGGCCCTTGGTGGCTGCTCTGCAATGAAGATTTTGAAAAAAAGATTGCTAATTCGCACTCGGTGATGGGAGTCTGAAAGCCATTTACAAGATTAAGGACTAGAAAGTTGGTAACTCGAACTTCTGTGAGCTTGGGAAACTTGAGAAAATCTTGCTCATGGGGCTGAAACGGGTAAGGATGGCGCGAGGAAGAATTTAACCGTTCATCTGTAGCCTTAATAAGAGGCTGACCTTTCCATCATGTTCACAATTCTGTCACTGTATTTGGACGCATCTCAGTTTAAATGCTACATCAATGTCTGGGAACCGCGGAAGTCAATGGTGTGTCTCAAAATCGCGTACGAGTTATTTAGAGGAGGTGAGGGAAAGAACATGAATCAGCAGCTTGGAATATCAGCTGAGCTAAAGGAGAAAGGGCAGTGACCGAGCGAGCGTCCCCGCAAAGCACCCTGGCCTGCTGGAAGTGTCCCTTCCCCCAGGCAGTCCCTGAAGCCACTGGGCAGCGTGTAGGAACCCACCTGAGAAGCTTTGCAGAAGAGAACCGGTGGTCTCGTGCTTCCCTGGCTCCATGGAGGGCTCAAGGAATCAAAACACAGGCAAGCAAATGCCCTCCTAGGAAATCTGCCTGTGGCTTTGTGCAGGGTTGGTGATGCAGAATAGGAGTGCTTAAAACCTCTGGGGTCCTGCCGTCAGCCCCTGCCCGGGGACACGTGTTCTTCCCGAGACCAAATGTGGCTAAAATACCCGTTTGAAGTATGTTCTGTCATAGCTGTTCGTAGATGCGTTTTACTAGATGCCTTTTCTTTAGCAAACCTGAAATTTAGCCTGCTCAGACCTTTGGCAGGAAAATCGAGTGCGAATCTGTGATACCGGGCGCTTGGAAGGATCTCTCAGTGAAATGGTAGGGCCCGCAGATTTATGTGACCTTTGCTCGCTGGCAGGGAGCAAACCTGTTGGTGATGGCTGTCTCAATTATGGGTCTCTTTTGGAACATATAACCATTACCTTGGAGATCATAGCTGGCAGGGAACACAAGCTGCTGGATCTTCAAACCCATTTATCAGTCTGCTTGCCATTTGTATCTCCAGGTGGAGGAAATTGTTAACCACACTGCTCGAAGGCTCTAGCGCTTTTGTTAACTCTTTATTGCTGGGCTCACTAGAAGATTAATACGGAAATGGAGGAGCGGTACTGGTCTGGTCTGCTTCAGCAATCTTCTGTTTCGCACCAGCCCTTTTGGGGCTTGTGTTTTTTGGCTTGCGGTTTTGATCCGTGTTTGGTTGGTTTAAACTGACCCAGAGCTGAGGAGCGAGTCGGCTTCTTGAGTTCAGTGGGGGGCACTGGCAAAGCACATTCAACTGGGGTTACCTGGCTAAACAGAATCTGGTCCTTAAACAAGGCTGGGATATGATCTGTTTTACTCTCAGCCGCTAATAATCCTCTGCTAACCGTATGACAGAATTAGCCAGCGAACACCGTACGTTCGTAGGATTTCAATTTTCTCCTTGGCAAAGTAACAACTTGGAGCTGACCTCTTGCTTCCCATCTTTCTAAATGTCTCTCGGTGCCTGTTGTTCAGAAGAGAGCTTCTCTTTCCTTTGTCTTCACAGATCCGTCTGGGTTTATTTTTGATGTGCAGTCCAATACTGTGATGGCCCAAGGAGGAACCTTTGAAAACATGAAGGAGAAGGTAAATGTGTCTTCTGAGACTTTAACTCACCACGTGCCGTGGAAGAGCTCGTGAACGCTGTATCTTCATCTCTTCTCCGAGATGAAATATGTTTCTGTCTAGGAGCTAACTGCAGCTCTGTCAAAAGCAAAATTTTATTCAGGCTAAATCGTCCTGGCACATTAAAGTTTTATAAGGAAGTCATCGGTTACGGTTTTTAGACTGCTTGCAGGAGGGTTGCTATAGGGTCCGTGTGGGGTAAAGCAAATGGTCTACATGTTACCCTGTTTTCTTCCCTCTAGATCAGCGCGGTGCGTGCAATAGTCCCCAACAGGAGCAACAATGAGATTGTCCTTGTGCTGCAGCATTTTGACAACTGTGTGGACAAAACAGTGCAAGCCTTTATGGAAGGTAACTGTGGCTGGTTTCTTAATGGGGTTTGTGGCTTGGTAACTTGTACGTACCGTGTTTATGGACCTACTTCAGAAGCAGCAATAGCTTTTGTGCAGAAAGGGCTGTGTGCCGTTAAGTACACCAGGTAGCAGAAGCTCACGTAGCTCCTCAGCACATCCAAGTACAGGCCCTATCCACAAAGATAACTAATGGATAATTCTCTTCCCAAGTTTTAGTTGGTGTTTATTCAACTGGGGGTCAAGGCAGAGATAAGCATTTGATAGCTCTTTAGATAAAGGAGGTTTTATACGCAATTACAGAAACTCTTGTTCATGTGTACAGAATGGGCGTGTCTTCAGCTTCAATAGTTGCTGTTTGTACTTTGAAACCTGGCTCACAAATCTTCTCTTGGGTCTGGCTGGCATGCTGTATTAGATGGATTTTCTGACCTTGGAAAACCAGGCTGTTGCTGGTGACAGTGCCTGTCGCTTTGCAGCTCTTATTTCCATGCTGGCCATCACTGACAACTGCGCTTTGCCTCTGGCCTACAGAAGGTATGACAGCTATTCCTCAGACTGTGGGCATCCTGACACAGTCACTGTCTTTGGGGAGAGAAGGCCAGCAGATATCTGACCCGAATGCAGCCTTCGAGTTCAGAACATGCTCCAGCGGGGTTCCAAGTACCTAAACCTTTAGTATGACAGAGCCAAAAAGACGACTTTTTTTTCTTTTTTTTTTCCCCCCCCTGGAAAGAGCTGGTGTTGTGGGGTAAGGGAGTAGTCCCGTTCAGCAGTGTGTTCCCAAAGCAAAAATGAAACCGATCCTTTTATTACGTCAACTAAGAGAATTGAAACTTAGCTGCAGAAAGTGTTACAGCTGGCTCCAGGTATGGAGGCACTTCCACGTGACCGGGAAAGAACTGGAGTTGATGCCTTGTCCACTGCTCATTGCTGCATTTTGTTTCAGGCAATGCCAGTGAAGTACTGAAAGAATGGACTGTAACAGGCAAAAAAAAGGTAACCCTTTTTAAATATACTTTGCTCAGGCATTTATCTTTTTATTTTGAGGATTTAGACTACAGAGAACAGGAGGCATTCCTCGTGATTTAGATGGGAAAAGAAACCAAAGAGCAAACGTGTATATTGATGTTAGCAGAACTGATGCACGGAGATAATCACTAGGTTATGAGGTGCCTCGCTGTTCAGGGCAATGATTTACAGGGTAAATTCAGTGCAAGTTGTAAACATCATCCTCTCACCACATTTGCATTTAATTTAGTTGTCAGACACATTGTCGAATGTAGCATCTGTAAAAAAGATTCTAGACTTTCTGTCCTTGCAGTCGCTTTTACTCTGCTGGCCCTCTATAGGACCCCTCATCCGCACACACAGCCCCACACTGAAGTAAATCTTTATCAGGTCCATTTATTTCAACGGAGCTCTGTAATTCACTGTTCAGATAGTCATGCCGTTCCATTTTTCATCGGTAACCTTTGGAGCTGAACAGTTGCGTCTAATGCTGAGCTCTGTGGAAATATATTTCTTTGTCACGTAAGCTTTCTGGAGTGTTTTGCCTAGTTCTTTGCTCAGACCTCTGTGAAAGGGTTAAATAAAGATTTGCAGAGTTTCAGTACTTGATATTATAATACCTAAATCCACCAGGACAAGAATAAAATCATAATTATTCAAAAGGACTCCTCTGAATACGTGAAAAGCACCAGCATGAAATGGAGAGGGGGAAAAATGTGACTGAGTAGCCCTGTGTTGGGAAATGAGGGAAGTTTTATCAGAGCAAGGTCTAGCAGAGCACCCGGGAAGCTGCACCTTGCCAGTGAGCACCCCCAGAAGCGACCCGGCCGGTGCTGTGGCTTACAGCCACAAACCTCTCCGCTGTTTCCCATCAGTTATGCAGCCTTCATCTGATAACCGTTGCTCTTGTTGGCACACCTTCGGAGAGGATAATGTATTCGCGCCTCATTAATGCCACTATAACTGTCCTCATTGTTGAATAAATCCCTCCTACTGTTAATAGGATCAACAGCCAGGCTGGCTGAAAAAGCATTTAATTCAGCTACTCCAGCCAGTAATCATAAGCTTAATTTTCCCTTCAGGAATTAAGCTTAACATTTTATTTCCCGCCCCCCCCCCCTTGTGGTGTGGATACCTAATCCTTAGAACAAGAAGAAGAAAACCAAACCGAAACCGCAAGCTGAATCGAGCCCTGGCCTCCCAGACCCCGGTAAATTGGTGTCCACTGAAGAGGAGCAGTCGGCGAACTCGGAGAAGGGTGGAATTAACGGTTTCCATGTCAACGGCTGTGCCCACGACACGGAGTCTGTGGACTCGCTCAGCGAAGGTTTGGATGCACTTTCAATTGATGCCAGAGAGTTGGAGGATTGTGAGTCTGCTGCACCAGACATGCCTGATAGAACAGGTTAGTCTCTATAAAGTAGTGCAGGAGACGGGCACTGGGTGTTTAAAAAGCAGAGGAGCTTGCCTCCTGCTTTTTTGTGTTCCTTTTTGGTTTGGGTCAGCTTTGAATGCTGATTTGTTTGGATGGCTCCTCAGGAAAGAGCAGGTCACCTTGATTTTCTGATTTTTGGCTTGTTGTGGTAAAGAGGCGGTCAGTGTTCTGCTGTCCTCTTCGTGTTCCCCTTTAAACGAGTGTGCTTTTCTACAGCAGTGCCTGAACTAGAGAATGGAATAGCAGACTTTGACACAAAATCGCTCATCATGCATCCTTCCCAGAGCCCTTCGTCTCTTAGACAGCGGCCTGAGCAGAGGAGCGCTAGCAGGTCTCTGTCCAGATCAACAGCGAGCAATTCAACTCCTGCGTCCTTGTCTGTAACGCGGCTGGAAGATGTTCCAGTTTCACCTGCAAACAAGAAGCTAGGTGAGGCCCTGAGGGTCTGTGTGCTCTCCGATGTCAGAGCGGGTTGCTGCTGGCCAAGTTCTCACCGCCTCTTCTGCGGTGTCAGTGACAGACACAGTGCTGAGGCGTACTGGACTTTGATTTTAATGCGAGCTAACATGCTTCTTATTATCTGGCCAGTAACTTGCACTCTACTCCTCCTCTTCCCTATGCACAGCAGGAATCTTGACAGCAGTTTAGATGTAGTGCCTGGAGCGGCAAACCCGTATGTGTGAGAGAAGCAGGGGAGGAAGCAGCCAGTCTCGCTGCATACGTTTAGCCCATTCTTCTGTGTGCTCCATCACAGAGCCTTTAGGTTGTTTCTCATCTTTTGTGAGAATTTGTCGAAAGGCCAGAAGTTCGGACCAGTCCCCTTACAAGAAGTGACAGCCTCCTTCTACTGGATTTTTTATTTTCCTCTTTGGTGTGCTTTCTCCACAGCTGAGTTCTTACGATAACAAGTGGGGACAGGAGGGACCTCAGAGACCCCGATTGTGATCGCGGTTATTATACTTCGCTTAGGGAGATGAGGTGGTGGTAGTTCACCTCCTTGCTGCATGGGAAAGCTGTAACGAGCCGTGGTTAATGTAGCTTGGCAGGGGGCAACCGCACTCCAGCAAGCTCCAGAGAGCGTGGGCAAGGTGATGTACCCTGCTGGCAAGCTGAGACGTGGGGACTAACCTTGGCAGCGACAACCAATCCTTTCATCTCCTGATTGGAGGAAATAGCCTTAATTTTAGTTCCCAAGATAATTCCCCTCTCCAGGCAAACAGTCATTTCATATCATTTAGTGATACGGCGTAGACTGCATTTCACTTGTCGCAAGTCCCTGCAAAAAACGCGACTCAGAGGTGCGTTTGATTTCTCTCATGTATTTGAAAATGTGGAGGGACATCCCTGCCCATAGAAGGAAATTCTACAAGCCTTGGGAAAACTTTCCCCGATAAGAAAATCTCTCAAACTGTCCCTGCTGAACGTAGTGCCCTTGTAATGGGGAAGGGAAAGAAAAATTTAAAACCAAGCAGTGTATAGTTTTAAAATAAGATGGAAAGCCAACTTTAGATTTATCCCTGCTGGGAGGATTTAGCAATATGATTGACATGGCTGTTTGAGTTCACTCTGTTTCTCGGTAGGTTCTAATATTGAAAAATCAGTGAAGGATCTCCAGCGCTGCACTGTTTCACTGGCTCGGTACCGGGTTGTGGTGAAGGAGGAAATGGATGCTTCCATTAAGAAGATGAAGCAGGCCTTTGCTGAACTGCAGAGTAGGTAAGTTAAATGTAGGGACAGATCCAGGCATTAAGGCTTAAGACCTATACATTTGAACTAAGACTTCAGCTTTCCAGTCAGGTTAATGACTTGCTTGTGTTTGCCCTACCACCCAAGCACTGTTCTTCAGCGTCTGGGAGGTCAGCATGTTGTAAAGAATAAACCGGAGTCTGAAGTCCCATACTCTGCAGTTTTTAGAAGCCGCCTTTGCAGGTAGCTTTGCAAAGCCTGCGTTCGAGCTGTTCTCCCACACGTGCGGTGGGGTGTTAATAGCCTGCTCAGGGCGTCAGTGTGTCCATCAGGGTCTTCGATGAACTGTGGCTCCATGTCTGTACGAGACAGTTGTCCTGACCTTCATAAAGTCATTTTAGATGCAGATAATACGAGGAACTCGCCAGATAGCATACTGTCAGTTAGGTACTAATATTAGCTGTGCTGGAAGGAGAACTGCTGGGAGCTCAGGGTGCAGTAGTATGTGTCTTTTAGAAACAAACATTCATATTTGAAATCTTCAAATTACGGTTGAATGTAACATGGAAGAGAGGGATCCTTTTGAAGGTATAAGTACACATCAAAGATCATCCTGTGCAGCACTGCTTCTCCTGGTTTACGCCAAGCTTTTGATACTGTGCGTGATGTTCCCTATGAGTGCAATCGGGCCTTTTTTTAACGAACATCTTTATTGGTTTGGATAAGTGCTTTAAGATGATATTCTGAAAGACCTAACATCAGATACACTGGCTGTTTTGGCTGATTGAATCTATTACTGAGAAATTGTTCTTCTTGGTTATACAAATACGATTGCTTTTGGTAAAGAAATATTCATAACAAACCGCACAGAGTTCTTGCCTGAAGTGAGTAACATTTGACAAGTAACTAAAATGCTGCTATCGCACTGAAGGATTAAAGTAGATATTTGGCAGACTTGCAAATCTGTGTCAAAAGCTGTGTATGTCTGAAAACTGTATGTGGCCTCAAAGGCAGGAGGGTTTAGTGGTAGTGATGTGAAGAGCTGTATTCTGAAGCCTTTTAGCAAATGTAGTTGTTCAGTGTGGACTTTCTTGTGCTCATACTTGTGTTGAACTTTGCCACCAAGAAGTGCTCTCCTGAAACAAGTGGAATGGTGTCCTGTACTTAAATTCAGCGCGTGCTAAAAAGACTGACAAAAATGTTTCCAGGTGACTTGTCAACTTACCTGAGGAGTCTAGACCAAACTGGAGAGGTAGGGTTAAAGGTGTCCGTGTGCCTTGACCTGCGTTTTCATGCTAAGAGTTGTGGTCTCTGAGCCGAAGCTGGACGTGGAGGTCCCGGCACCTCCCGTCTTTTGGAAAAGCTGCAATGTAAGGGCATTTAACCTGTCAGTAGCTGAGGGATTTGTAGCCCTAACTCAAGTTTGCTTTCATGAATATTATTTCTTATTGTGTTAGTGGCTTTGTCTATTTAGTCAATACTGATTCAATGTTCTCACTCTATACAGCGGGTTTTTGTTGTTAAGGTTTTTTTTGTCTGCCTCTCTATGCAGTTACAACATCTGTAAAAACCTCTCCCCGGTATGGAAAATGTCATTCTTTTGGCTAACGTGTCTGGTTCCATATAAGTAACTCCTCGCCCTTTTGACTTACGTTATCATCTATAAAACATTTGCGTCATGTTTGGAAAGGTTAAAGACTCAAGTCCAGTCCCGCGGCGTTGCTCCGATGAGCCGGCAGCAGGTGAAGCAGGATGCGCGGTTCCGTGAGCGGGGAGGCGAGTGCCTGCCTGGAACGGGGCCACCGGGAACCTCCTTCGACAAATGCCAAGTGAAGGAGCTGCCCAGCAGCATGCCAGGTCTGTGCAGCTGATAAGCAGTGACTCTGCAGCCGGGGCCATTCGGCTCCGCAGAAAGAGATTCATTTTCCTTTTCCCGAAAGTGATGGAGCTGAGCTGAGGTGTAAATTGTACCTTCACTTTCTTTTTTTGTTTCCTTTTCCAACTCCCTTCATGACCCAGGGAATAATTAGTCTATTTTTAAATCCTATGGCACAAGGCAGGATCCGATAGTTAAATCCTCTTGCTGAATTGCCTCTCCACCTGGCTTTCTACCAAAGGAAAACCGGGTTTAAAAGCAGGTTTGTTCACCTGAAACAGGATATTTAAGTAGCAAAGCTTGGACTGGTTTAACTTCTGCCTGTCAGTGTTAGGCCTGTCTTTCAGATGTCCTTTTAACCAGTGAGGCTTCCTAGAGTTCTTGACCTTCACCTTCTCTCACTAGACAACGTGCTTACATTAGACCTGTGGTCTGTAGGTAGGCGAGGGTGAAGAAGGAGCCTCTAATGCTGGGGTTGTGCCTATCTCGGTCTCTGAAATCCATCCTGTTTGAGTGGCAGATGTAGCAGTAGCTGCTTTGGCTTCCTATTTTGAGAGGATTTGCTCCTCTGGGCTGGAGGTGATCCGGTAACCTGAACTAGGAAGTCCTGATAGTCCTTAATTTCCCGAATATTTTGCTATCTGCTGACAGGGAAAGAAGCACATCAGGAGAAAAAACCCGAGCCCTTGTGAGCGGTGCGGGTAAGCTCACTTTCAGCGCTGCGTGCTGAGGTGGGTGTGGGGCAGGGTTTGAGGTTTCTCACTGCCGAAATTGCCGCTGCATACCTCGTGCTGCAAATCACCCTTACTTCCTCGTGGCAGAGCTGCCAGGTATGCTTCCAGCCACCTTCGACTGCCGTCAGTCTTTGAGATCGTTGTGTTTCAGCCCCAAGGAAAACTGAACCCAAAACCCTTAGCGTGCTTGCGCAAACAACTGTTGTCTTTCACAAACAGACAACATCTTGCAGGCACTGCTCGACCAAGCTGGCTTGCAGCTGAGAGCATCTCTTCTAACGGCTGGGTCACAACCGAGTATTCAGCATGATTTCATCTTCAGCAGTTATCGGTTTACCTGCTTCTCCTTTTTCTTCCTTGTGCACTTCATAAACGTCCTTTCTTAAAACCCAGCCCTTCTGGCAGGGGCCGATGCGCTCTCTGTCCTGCGTGGGATCTCGTCCCAGGACAGAGCAGTCGAGAAAGGCAGGCGTGTTTCCAAACGGATCCGGCAGAAGGAAGTGAGTTTGTTTGACCAGAAACCGTGCAGGATAGAGGAGCAGTGGGGTCTGATCGGAGTCCCTCATCACGCGAACCTCAGGCAAAGCCACTTGACCTCTGTTCCTCAGCCAGCCCAACTGTAAAATTGGGTAAAGGGCTCCAGCTGAGCTCTGCTGAGTAAATTAAATTACAAAGAGACGCAAGCTATGATCTGTGCCAAGGTGCGTGCGTGTGTGCCTGCAGCCTGGCGGAAAAAGACCAAAATGGCCCGTATAAAGTGGGTGTTGGCTTTGCAGGAGCTGGGCGTCTGCCTGTGTGTTCAGGGAGGAGGCACTGGGGTAAGGTGTAGCACAACCGAGTTCTGCGGCATGACAGCCGCAAGGCTGTTCCTGCACTTTAATTAATCGTTAAGGCCGCGTTCACACCCATATCTCTGCCAGCTCTGGGGGATTCCCGCCGCTGATGCGGCTCTGGGCAGAAGGCAGCTGGGGTATCTCCCTTTACCCTGCCTGTTGGTGTTGCAAAGCCAGGCTGAACTGCTCTGGGGATGGTTGGAAACAAGGTGAAGTCTTATTAGCGTAGCTTTTGACGTGCGTTGTTGTATTTGTGCGGTTCGGCTGAGAGTGCCTGACCTGGATCAGGCCCCTGCTGTGCTACGAGCAGAAACAATTCCTGCCCTGAAAAGGCAGATGGACAGAGCGATAAATCAACAGAAGAAGCCAAATGTCAAAGCTGCTGTTCAGAGGGAATTGTTTAAATTGATCTTGCCTCAGCCCTCTCTGACATGCAGAGGAGCGGGAGCGGCGGTTTGAGTTTGCATTTCAGATGCTCTGTGGTTTCCCTTTCAGATGGTCGCTAAAATAAATATTCTTCCCATTTTCAAGCAAATCTTTCTCACTAAAAAAGCGTGTGGTCGGTGTTGTAGAGCTGACCCTGCAAGTTGCCGATACCTGTCTGCGTACCGTTTAGTGTCTGCAAGTATCGTACAGCTAACGCGTGAGAGGAAGGCTCTGCTTTTATATTTAGAAAGAAGAAACTGAAATGAACCCTATTAATAGGCTGGATGTCGAATGCGTTCAAGCTGCTGGCAGCAGCTGAGCGAAGGTGAGCTGCATCGGTGCAGGGCTGAGGACGTTGGAGGCGTAGCTTAGAGGGAAGCACAAAAGCAGCATTTGCAGGAAGGGTGTCTGCAAGGGTCTGGATTCCTTATGGCGAAGAACAGAGCTGCGACCAGTACCTGCCCCTGTCCAGGTTGGAAGGACTGGTATTTCTTCTCCCGCTTCCATTGTAACTCGAGTTACTTGGTGTCCGCGTCTCCAGGGGCAAGAGCCCTCTTTGCACGGCCCATGAGCAGCAGTTATGGGGAGCTCCCTGGGTGCTCTGCCTTACCGGAGTGTGCTCGATAGCCTGAATTTGCTAAATTTGGCCAGCCGGTAGCTGTGCAGTTCTGCTTGCGTAAAGGCTGCTGCCGCCGTGATGCCCCGGGGGAATTGTGGTCTCATGGCAACAGACACACTTGAGGCAAGCTGGAGCCTCCTGGTGAGTGGAGATGCTTTGCTGTCACCCACTCAGGTGTTCCCTCTGTGGCCAAAAAACCTTCAGACCGTAAGAGACCCCCAGATCGTGGACCTGTGTGGCTCCGGGTGACCTGCCGGCTGCACGGTGGTGACAGGCAGGAGGTCGTGTCCTTGTAGCTGCTGCACCGTGTGGAAGGGCGGGCGTGCTCTCCTGTGGGTCCCGCAGCCCTGTGGGGATCGGCAGGGTACACGCCTCCCGAGAAGCGGCACAGAGCACCAGAATTCAGGTTTCTGGATTAGTGGGCCAATTGGGTTGGCTTCATTTAGCTAATACGGGCATACGAGCAAAGCATTGCAGTTGGATGCCTTCACAACGCGGCAGCTGAGGGGCTGCCTTGGAGGGGATGGGTGCCTGAACGCCCGGCATCCCGCTCCTGCTATCGTGGATCCTCATCCTGCCCCACTGCTCATTAGTTTTGTATTTTGAGTGACTCTTTAAAACGTTGTGCCCTAGTTTTCCTCGGTGATAAAGTCCAGCGGAGTGCAGCTTCCCCCAACACCACAGCTGCTGCTCCCTCTCCCCTTGCCAAGGTGGCTCCAACTTCATCGGAGTAGCGTGACCATGTACCCAGCGGGTTGTCGGGAACGCCATACCGTGCTCCGCGCTGACCCGAGCCCGAGCAAGTTTAACGCCAGCAAAGCTGGCGTGCAGCTCCTCAGCTTCCAGAACAAAAGCCGGGGCTCGGTGCGCGGCGCGGCGGGCTCCTGCCGCCATCTGCCGGTCTCTCCCCGCTGGCCGGCACGCCTGGAAACCCTCCCGCCGCTGCTCCTGCAGTAGGGTTTCGTTGTCCTCTTTGTTTAATACTAAATCTCTTCCCTTTTTCTGCTCCCCCCCCGCAGCCTTATGGATCGCGAGGTGGCGTTGCTGGCTGAAATGGACAAAGTGAAAGCAGAAGCAAGTAAGACTCTCTCTTTCTACCAACAAGTGCCCACCTGAGGAGCTGCAGGTGTTGCTGCACTCTGGAGACAGCCCCCCTAGAAGCAGATTTCTGTGATTTTACCTCCTGTTCGTGTTGCTCCGAAACATGTGGCGCTGTACCCAGACAAAACTTGCCCTGTGGCTTCAGTTACCTGGATATATCGTGACTAGATTATGTTTGCTGCCTGACACGGTTGACTCAAACCGTCCTCTTCAAGGCCGCTGCTCTGTGCCCTCGTTAGAGGGTGGGACATAAACTGCACTTTTCCATGGGAGGCCACTCCTGAAAACCTCAGCGTTCCTGGGGAGCTGGAAAGGGCTTTCTCAGCTCGCCTGGTGCGAGCGGGAAGTGATCCACGGGGACACCCACACCAGCAGCACCGAGCGCCACTGTTTAGGGGGTGGCAAGGAAGCAGTTAGCTTGGGGAGAGCGGCAAAGCTTCTAGCAAAGCCGCGTGTCGTGCCCCTCGTCGAGTCAGCTTACAGCTCAGGTTCGGTCTGTGTCTGGAGATGTAAATCGCTGCAGGAGGCAGCGGCCGGGGCTGCTGTGCAGCTGGCACAGAGCTGCCGGGGGGGGGGACTTGGGAGAAGCTGTTGTTTACCAATAAGGTGCTGTGTGCCGGGGCCGGGGTGGTTTAACTCTGGGTAGGCTGCTTCGGTGTCGACGCTGCCTAAGCTTGTGGTCTGTTTTTCAGTGGAAATTCTGGTCAGCCGCCAGAAGAAGGCAGAAGCCCTGAAGAAGATGACTGATGTGGCAGTGCGCATGTCAGAGGAGCAGCTGGTCGAGCTCAGAGCCGACATAAAGGTGAGCTTTCTCACTCCGCTTCTGTCTAAACCACCTTAGACCTACTCTCACCCAAACGTGGTGTTGCAGAAATGACCGCTGGCACCTAGCCCGTGGTAGGAGTTACGCGGGTGCCACCTCAGCAGGACCCGGCCCCAGGGTCCTGCTCAAAGAAGACAAGTTGCCAGTCCGCTGAGTAAATAAACGGTTTATTTATCTGACATGCAGAGCAGGTCGAGCTGGGTGCCTCCAGGGAGGGACCCCCACCCCAGATCACGCACCCCAGTTATATACCCGTACCACCCAGCACCTGATCCCCAAGTCCTATCCCTTAATTCCCATCAGCCGTCTCTTGATTTCTTACTGGTTTTCTTGGTCGCTGGGCTGGCCGCCTTCCAAAGTTGCCTCATTCTCTTGGAATTGTTTCCTTGGTCCTTACCCTCTTTATGCCGCTTGTATCTGCCGGAATCCGCGAGTTCTGTGTTTGCAGCGTTAGTTTTTATCAGAAAGTTTACTCTCAGACAGCTCTTGCGGCCTAAGGCTTCAAATACTTTAGCTTCTAGCGCTAAGCAAGGCTATTAATCCTAACAGTTCCAACCGTGGCACGCTTTTTTGTAGCCTTCTGGGTTTCCAACACTTCTGAATGCAACTTTGTGTTGTGTGCAAGTCTTTCCTTGCATCCGTAGTTCTCGAATTCACCGCCAGCGCTCTGCACGCTGCTGTCTGCAGCCGCGCAGCGGGATAGAGGACACCTCATCCTGAATCCTAACTTAAAATAATTTGGTTTGTAAAATACTGACTTCAGCCAACAACCGCTCATCCAAACATTAACCTCGGTGCGTGCAGCCCAGCTTTCATTGTGAACTGCCAGAGGGCAGGGAACGCGGCAAGACCGCAGCTTTGTGCTCGGGGCGGTTGTGAAAACCTCCCGCTGGCGCAGGCTGACCTCTGCCTTTCCCCCCAAACCGGGAGAGCCTGCCTGCTGCGCCCGAGTGACTTCTATATTCTGGAAAACACTCCTGCTCTCCAGCACGCCGGCTCCTGCCGCAAGAGGTCAGTGCGAAGTTGCATCAATTAAACTCCAGTTTGAAAACTAAAACTGCTCGCCCCTGTAGCAGGATGAGTGCAGCTGCGAAACCTGTTGCCCCTGTGAGCATCCAGAGACCTGGGCTGTGCTGATTTCGCAGAGCAGAGACGGGCAGAGTGGAGCTGCTGTTGGGCCGAGTTAACCTACGGCTCGGCTGCTGGAGCCTGGGGAAGGCTGTTTGTGTACGGGCTGAAAAAAATCTGCTTTTCTATTTCTGTAAGTCGTCGTAGCCATCTGCCTTCTCAGCAAGACTTTTTTTCTCAAGCAGCACCCAACTCATACCTGCTCCTGGGCCAAAACGGGAGGCTTTCCCCTCCCTTTTCTGCTCCTGTGCACAGACTGAATTGACGTGCGTGTTTTGCCTTTTCTGTGAAGCACTTTGTGAGCGAACGGAAGTACGACGAGGACCTGGGCAGGGTGGCGCGCTTCACGTGCGACCTCGACGCGCTGAAGAAGAGCATCGCCTCGTTCGGCCAAGGTGAGCTGGATGGGAGCTGGGGTGGAGCCGAGGTGTCAGTCACCCCTTTGCTAGCCCTGCCGTCACCAAAACCCTTCACGTGTGCCCCAAAACTTGAGAGCGGCGGGACTGGGAGCGTTCTGCTTTGGGCGTTTTGTTTCCTCCGGGCAGCGGAGAGAGGAGCCAGTGCTGCGGACGCTCCTCCCTTGGCAACAGCCGTCTGTGCCCGTTCCCTTCGCTGTCGAGCGCTGGTCCCAGTTAGCTGGGCCCTTGTACCGTTCACGCGACCAAAGCTTCGTCTTGCCGGAAAAAGCTCTGTTGTCCCTTTGAGCCTTCGGCTCCAGCCGTGAGCCGCCTCCACCCCAGCAGTGCCGTAGCTGGCAGGCTCCGGAGGCCGGAGGGTGAACGGTCTGGGTCCTGCCTGCAGAACACACATTTTTGGGGTATGTCTCTTCCAGTTTCCCATCCAAAGAACAGCTACTCCACCCGATCGCGGTGCAGCTCTGCCACGACCGCGTCGCTGAGCGGTCCCAGCGAGACCTCTGCTCCCTCCAGCCCCGCGTGTGCCTCTGCCTCCGCTGCAAGCCTTACCACAGCGAGCAAGAAGCCCTCGTCCTCGGCGGAGGCGGTCGTGGGGAACGCCGGCGGCCGCCCTCCCCAGCCTTCACGAGAGGTAACCGCACCCCGGCGCGGCGCTGCGGGAAGCTTGCTCCGTGTTCGGGGCTCCTCTCCCGATCCCAGGGCCGGGTCCCTCCCTGCCAGGTGCCCTTTGCCGTCAGGAGTGGCGCAGGGCCGGGCAGCGGCAGGGTGAAGGGCAGCGAAAGCCGCGGAACGCAGCCTTGCCTTGATGGTTCTGCTTCTTCAGAGCCGACGTCGGGGCTTTTGCTTTTCCACTTTTGCCCCCCGCTGCCCAGGAAGGGAGGAGGTGGGGGTGCGTAGGGATGCGGCAGCAGGAGGTCGCAGCCCTCCGGCCGGCGGGAGCTGCCTCTGCCGGCCCGCGCTCACTCGCCCACCCTCTTCTGTTTCAGGCTTTCCAGGGGAACAGGAGACCGGGAGCGGGACCCAGGTCCCAGGGCCAGCGCCACATCGGCCCCCCCGGACGCAACAGCAACCGACACAGGAACGGGCCGGGCCCGGCCCAC
>JAVKLA010000017.1:636847-674727 GCA_034782735.1 Sagittarius serpentarius | reverse complement strand
GGCGGGGGCTCAGGACGGGCCCTGGGAGCGGGGGGGACGC
Source organism: Sagittarius serpentarius (assembly GCA_034782735.1). Lineage (NCBI taxonomy): Eukaryota > Metazoa > Chordata > Aves > Accipitriformes > Sagittariidae > Sagittarius > Sagittarius serpentarius. The sequence goes on along the minus strand of JAVKLA010000017.1, from coordinate 674,687 downwards.
GGCGGGTCCAAATCGCACGACCAAAAGGCCACGGATGGTCGCGGGGAGGGGGGAGGGTTTAATCGTGTGACCAAACACAGCACTTGAACATCAAAAAATAAAATTAAAAAGAAATTTTAAAAAAATATTTAAAAAAAGAAATAATCAAAGAGTTCAGAGGTTTCAGCTCCATCCCGTGCCGGGGGCTCCCGGCCAGCATGGGGCTTGCCGGCACTGCGGCCGGCGGCACCGGTCCCACCACAGCACCAGGACCCCCAGCCAGCACAGCCGGCGCCACGTCCCCCCCGCGGCGTCGACGTCCCACGAGATGCTGGGTTCGCGCTGCCAGCTCAGCCCCAGCACAAATGTCACCGTGACGGAGGCGTGCGGTGACGCCGGAGCCGACGGCGAGAGGCGGCCGGAGGGAGTGGAGCGGCGGCCTCGGGGATGCCGCATGTTCCCTGTCTAACTGGTGTGGAGAGAGGGAGAGAGGAGGCTGCCGGGGGCTGGGGAACCATTTGCACTATGGAAGGTTAAAGAAGCGACGAGGACAGGATCGCCTTCGCCGCAGAGCCGGGGCTGGGCCGGAGCCGTGTCCGTGGGCTGGCTGGGCACAAGGATCGGTCCATCTGCGCCGGGATGGCTTTTCCTCGCTGCCGTAGGAGATGCCAAGGTGCTGCGGGCTCCAGCACGGTGCCGCAGCATCGGGGCACGAAATCCCCCTGGCCCCGGGGTGGAAGAGGGGGCTCCAGCCCCACCAGCCCGGCAGGACGCGGGCACCGGGCGCGGGGAAGCTGCGGCAGCCCCGAGGGATGGGGATCGGTGGGTCCGGAGCAGCCTCCCCCCGGAGAAGAACCCCTTCCCGGGGCCGGTGCGAGGCTCGGACGCCACCGACACCAACCCACGCTCCTCGCGGCCCGGCCATCCCGCAGCGGCTGCCACGGTGCCCGGCCAGGCCCCTGACCCGCCGGCAAAGCCGGACCCGCTCTCCGAGACGCCGCTGGCCTGGGGCCGCGGGGGGACCTGGCACGGCTGCCTCGCTACACCGTGGCCTCGTTATAAAGCTCCTTTCGGCGCCGCCGCTCTCCACCTCCGCTACCAGGCAGCGCCGGCACCCGGCAGCAGTGACGGAGGGAGCGGGTGCCCCCGGCACAGGGGGACGGGACGGCGGGGGGGACTCGCGGCTCCTCGGTCCCAAACCGGATTAGGAAGAGCTACAGGAAAGGAAAAGCTTAATGAGCGTCCCAGTTACTTCTGTGTTGTATAAATTACATTTGGTCTGTAACTCGCGTTAGTCTCCTGTGTACGATATCATAACCACTGCTCTGTCCCGGTTCCGTCCTTGGTTGGTTTTTTTTTTTAGACTTTTTGTACAATAAAAAAATTTATATAGCCAAAAAGAAAAAAACAAAAAAAAGGGAAAACTGCTGACAAATGCATTTTGCTTGGGTTACTGCGCTTCGCTCGCTGCCTCACTGCCCCTCGCCTGGACCCAGCCCCTCGCTGGCACCGGATCCCCGGGTCAGTACCGGATCCCGGGGTCGGCCACGCAGCATCCCCACGGGAGCGGGGATGGAGGAGGCGGGGTGGGAGGTTGGAGGGGCACGGGCAGCCCCACCGTTCCTCGGGGGTCTTCACCCCACGTGCCGATCCCCGGACGGGCCCTCGGCCTCTCCGTCCGCTTGCCCAGCTCCGCACGCCGGGTCCCTGCGTCACGGCAGCCTCCTGCGCCCGACCCTGCCGTCCCCTTCCCACCTCCTCCCTCGGGAGCTCCCGGCCTGATCCGGCGACCCCGGCTCTGACCCGCTTGGGAAATGTTTCCTAATGCTTCTCATTTTTCCCACGCTCCCGGCGCTGGCCGCGCACCACGGACAAGCGGATGAGAGGGGACGAAATCCGCCCCGATGTCCCGCGCCCGGCTCAGAGCCGCTCGCGGCCGAGGACATTCCCGGCTTTATCTCCCAGCTGGGGCCAAGCCGCAGCCCCCTCCCCTCCGAACACGCTTGTGCTTTGGCAGCCAACACCGCACCAACACCCTGAGAACCAGCCCAGGAGAACACGACCACCCCAAAACCAGCTCAAACCCACTGGAGAAGGAGGTCGTCCGCGGCCCAGGGTGGCCTGTGCCCACCGGCGGGGGGGGGGGGGCGGGTTTCGCCTTCCTGAGCTCTTATTTCACGGACCCCCCCCCTCCGCCCCGCACCGAGAGCTGCAGCCCGGCTGAGCGAACCTGGGTGGGTTGACCCCAAGGAGGGGACGGAGGACAGGGGACAGGGATGGAGACACCCGGGACAGTGCCGGGGCCACCCCGCATGGGACCACCGGCTGCGGGCGACGGCGAGAGCCGCATCCCCTCCCCAGGGGTGGGAGCCCCCTCGTCCTCCCCGCCCCCCCCCCACCCCCCGGCCCCCACTTCCTCCCAGCAGCAGCTCCCCGTTGTAAAGCTGAGATTTACAAGTGGCCCCAAGTGCCGGAGGAGCCGAGATGAGGGGCGGCTTTTATGGAGCCTCATTAGGGGCTGCAGGTATGCCGAGAATGTCGCAGCTAATTACAGCTGCGGCCCGGCGGGAGGGGACAGGGTGGGCAGCGGAGGGTGACCGCCCCGGGGGCCGGGGGAGCTGGGGGATGTTCTGGCAGAGGCGAGGGCCGGACAGGAGGACGCGGCTCTGGGGTCAGCCGGGTCCCAGGCCCTGCCGGTGGTGGCTCCGTAGACTTTGGCCATTTCCCCACTCTCCCGCCCCGGCCGTCCCCGAGCCGAGGTCCTCCAGGATGCGCTGGAAGGCTGCCGTCCCCCCCGCCTCCGCACCCCATCCCTGCCCTGCACCCCTCGCTCCCGCCGCGGGTCCCATCTGCTCCGGCCAGGGACCCCCCAGCCCCACGTCGGCCAAGAGCTCGCCCGGGGGGAGCCGCCTGCTCTGCCCTCTCCAGGCTCAGCTTCCCCGCGGAGAAAGCTCCCGGGGGTCTTCAGGACCCGCAGGACAGCACCGAACCAGCACCCATGGGGCAGGGTGAAGCACGACGCGACGCACCGAGGGCAATGACACCCCGTTCCCCAACACGGCCCCGGTTCCCCCGGCCCCAGGGGACGACGCCCAGCTCCGATGGGGAGCCCCGGCCGCGGCTCCGCAGCATCCCCCCTGCGCCCAAGCCTCCCCTCCGCTCTGCCCACGGTCCCTCGGGGTCCGCTGGCGGGGGCGGGGGGGCCCAGGCTGTGCCACCCACCCAGAGGGCTGCCAGAGGAATGGAGGGCCCGGGGGGGGGCGTGGGGGGTGGTGGTGGGGTGTGTGTTTGTTTGCTTTGGAAGATGATGTCAAAGAGTTTAACAAGCGCTTGCTTTTGTTCTGGTCACGTCTCCCCCGAGGCCACGGGGACTGCACCCCACATCACCGCTTGGCCATCGGCTGACCTAATTCAGAGACCCAGGGGCAGGGCTGGGGGGGGGGGGGGACGGGGACACACAAATTAGGACAGGGACATCCGGACGACCACCCACAGCTGCACCGTGACATACTACGGCTCCCCGAACCTGCCCCTCCGCCGCCTAACAAGACCGTCCGCATGCAACATTCACAGTAATTAAACCATCAACGGGGGAGCTTGGCCGAGCTCCACGGGCCTCGCCGCGGCCCCGGCGGGAGACGCCAGAACCAGGGCGATTATCCGGGAGAGCTGGGCACCATCCAGCCCCCCACCGCCGGCAACGGGGCGGGATGCCGCGCTGCCGCAGAGCTCGCACGCAGGCCGCGGGCACGGGGCCGTGCCCGGCTCTGGGGACAAGGGTCCCCGGGGACCGGGCGGCTCAGCCCCACCGTCAGCGCTGCCGCTCGACTTCCCCAGCCTGCGGCGGGGATGGGATTTCAACGCGGTCCCGAAGATCCCCAAACCCTCTCAGGCTCAGGGCAGCAGGTTGCTCGCAAGTAGGACCTGAGGTGTCCCAATTCCCTGTCCTCCAGCGAGCACATCCCTGACGGAGCCACCTCCTTCCCGGCTGCAGCGGCGCCCGGGCTGGAAGGAAGGATTCAAGGGGACGGAGGCAGCGACCAGCCCTCGCTCCTTTCCCACCCAGGGAGAAAGGCCCTGCGGGACGGGAGCACCCCGCTCCGGCTCGTCCGGGAGAAGATGCACAAGACCGGGGAGGCTGGAGAGAGGAGGAGAAGGTCTTCGCAGCAGCGGCCCACGGCCACCTCCTGCGATGGAAACCCCCACTTCTGCCCCATGGAGCCCCGCAGCGGGATCCAGCCCTGCCTCCACCACACCAGAGACAGGACGTTCCGGATCCTGCAGCGCAGTCCCGGCTCCCAGCTGCGGGAAGGGCGGCACCGAGGCGGGAGGGACACCGGCCACCCTCACCGGCTCCGACACAAGGGCGGGTGGAGGCCGGCGGCGGGGGCTTGGTGGCGGGCTGCAGTGCCGTCCCAACTCGGGCTCACCCACACTTCCAGGCTCCGCTCTTTTGTCTCCCGATTTTTGTGAATTCGAACAAAAGACGTTTCCAATCCACCCACGGAGGATCTGGGGGCAAGAGGCCGTTGGGAGACAAGCCCAGTGTGGCTGGAAGAAGGGACACGTTGGCACCGGAGTGCACGTTTCCCCCCCGGCCACCGCACACCTCGCTCCTTACGCCACTGTGCAACCCCCCCCCGTTTCTCCCTCTCCTCCCCCCCATCCCCGGCCTGACCTATCATCCCACTCGCATTTACAGCCCAAGCGTCTGCCGTGAAAAGTGACTTCATGCTGAATTTGGGCACCGCTCGGCGTTACCAGCTCTCACGCTGCAAGCCCCGGCCCTCCTTTTCTTTCGCTCGCTTTCCCACACTTTCCCCCGCTCATTGTGTGCCCGCTGCTTTTTTTCTTCCCCTATTCAGCCCAAATTAGTCACGAGCAGCCCCCAGCGTGGAGAGGAAAAATAAATTAGGTGGTGTTTTAAACACAGTGTGATTGGAATGATTCTCCCCTATGCCCAGGAGGGGAAAGCCCGGCGGGTGAAAGATGCAGCGTCTTCTACAAAACAGCCCCCGGCACCTCCCCGGGGAGCGGGAAAGGAGGGCGAGGGCAGCGCTGCCAGCGTGGGCGGGGGACACCGGCGCGTCCGCACAGGGAGGGAGGGAGCGGAGCTCATCCCGATTTTGGTACCACGGCCAAGGGAAACTCATCCCCAACTAGGGGAGGAGGCGGCGCGAGGGAAGGGGAGAAGAGGCACACGTCGCTTCACCAGCCCCAGGAGGAGATCCGCCAAGGCGGAAACACCACCGGGACCCCACGAGCAGAGGAGAGCGACCCAGGGAGGAGGACACGTGGCCAGGAAGGGCAGAAATGGGGCTGGGACCCCCCCGCCCCTGCAGTCCCTGGGCTAGAGAGTGGAGCCGGCAGCGAAATCAGGAGTCCTCGGGGCTGCCCTCAGCTCAGGGGGAAGGCGACGGCATCCCGCCCTCGGAGTGGAAGTCCCACGTGCCATCATCGACACCAGCAGAAGACAGGAGACGGCGCAGCGTACGGTGGCTCCTCGCCCTCCAAGCTCAGGATCCGGCCACCGCCGACCTGCAGCCCCTGGACCAGCAGGATCTCCCGCCAGGGCAAGTCCCCGGCTTGTCCCGTCGGCTGTAACCCCCAGGCTCCGACACCGAGGGACCTGAAGGAAGCAGACACGGCGAAGCCAAGAGGCATCTGTGCTTCCCCTCGAGTTCTACAACGACCCTTGGCCTACAGCACCAAACCATCGGCCGCGAGACGCGGCGACCACCCCGTTACTTGTACGTAGTCCTGATCTGGGTTACGGCCGGGTCCCGGCTCTGCAGAGGCCGCGCAGTTCCCTGAGGTCGGGGGGAAGCGAGGCGCCTGGCATCCGAACGAAGCAGCCAGGTCAATCCGGGCAGGGTTAGGACTTCGGCCAGGCCACACCAAGTTAATGTTAGGACAATCTCTAACCGCTGGCGACGGCCCGGCCAGGCAGGGGCTCTGCCCCCCAGCCAGCCCCACGCAGGCAGGAGCGGCCGTGGCCAAGTCTCCATCTGTTCCAGCTCCCTCCCGGCAGCCGGCTCCGGCCCCGAGCCTCGGCCGCGCCATGCATCAAACTGACAGATACCAGAATTGCCTTGGAGAAGCAGTTTTATTATGAAACCGAGAATGAAATGCAGTGTTTGCCCTGGCACACTACAAAACATTTCAAGCAAATAACCAGCAAAAAGATCATGAGCCAAATAGAAAATACATCTTACAAAATCTGACATACAAAAAAAAAAAAAAAATCAGAATAACGTTATTACATCAGGAAGGATCAAGGGAGCTTCGATTCACTCAGCCACTGACAACCCAAGACGCACAACGTAACCCGGACCCCGTGGCTTTTAGCTGCCCTTTGGGAAAGTAAACAAACGTCCAAGGTATTGCTTAGAGTCACCGAGGGCACGCGGACGCAGTCAGACTGCAAACATGAATGGAACAGAAGCGGTTTGAAGACTTCTATGTTAAAAAATATATATATATTGCTTATTAAGAATCAGGTATAAGCCTCTGAAAAGCTCGGTTTGTACACCCCCCCGTTGCTCTCTAGCCATCTTAAGGAACCAAGCACGGACAAGGCGAACATCTCTCCGGTAAGAGGTTACAGTCAGAAATAAGAATCCTAGGATGCCAGTCTTCAGACAAGAGAAGGATTACGGCCACAATGCCCACCTAAAAACCCAAGCAGGCAGATTTCTGCTCGCAGACAGATTTCTGCTTACGCCTGGGGCCGAGGTATCCGTGGAGGGAAAGCTCTGCGCAGGGTGGGAGATGCAGCAGGAACGAGCACTTGCCAGTGAAACTAATTCTCTAGGCAGGCAAAGGAGGAAAGGGCACCAGGCAGCTCCTCTCTGCCCCAGCGCTGCCAGTCCAACACCCCCGCGCCTTCGGGGTCCTACGCTTCTCCACTGCCACCACTTCTTCCACCCGCGCAAGCCACCCCGGGGAGCGGCTCTTCACAGCCCCCCCCAAGAACAAAGGTGCCGCCTGAAACACTACAGCAGCAAGAAGCGCTTCACAAGCTGCGGCAGCGCTGCCTTTGGTGTGACTCAGCCAAATTTTTTTCCGTAATTTCACCGAAAGGGTAATGGATAATGCAGCAGAAAGGAACCGTGTTCCTGCACAGCTACCAAGAACTTCCACACTCAAAACACAGGTCCCAGGATAAGGCCGGTGCTCTCCTGCACCGCCTGGCAGCTCGGAGAAGACTGAGGCTTCTTCAGCAAGTCTGCGAGTTAAACCAGCTTGGCAGCTACTCTGAGACAAAGAGAGGACAAGATAAAATCCAGCCTGAGAACAGACATCGGGCAAAGCAACTCTGCTGGCTTGTTGTTTAAGGAGAGAAATGTATCACTGACCTTCGAGGAACCTGGAAAACGTAGGTGAAACGCCATGAGACACCGAGGGCTTAACAAGGCAGGATAAATGAAGCGGTGAGAACAGGCTCCATTTGCAAATGCATTGCTACGTTTTCCTCCTTGTTTGAGGACACCAGTCTTGATCTAGGGTTAATCGGCAATTCTTGCTCTGACAATTCCCATTAGCCTCACCCTGGGAAGGAAGGCAGTCGTGAAACTGCCCCGCGTGTCGGCTATCACAGACGCCACTTCCATTTTTGAAAACATGAGACAATATAATTGAGAAAATCCTTCCCTGATGTTCAACCTGTCAGATCCCGGACGAGCCAGGGGTAAGATGCCAGAGATCCAGAGCAGGACTCACATAATGCGTCGTGCTCTCGAGACGAGGCGCGTTCTCATCCCAGCTGCTGGGAAGAGGCCACGATACAGCTGAACCTCGGGGCCCGTTCTCACAGGGTGGAGGAGGAGAGGGCCGGGGCAGTCCGAGAGGTGGAGATGGCATCAGATGGCAAACAGACAACACGCTTCAAACCGGTCCTCGCATTAGCAGCGTACCGGGAGTCCTTAAGCTAGAAAAGCAACTGCCGAGGGCAGAGCAAACCCTGCTCTATCTCCATTCCTCAATGTTTTCCCTTCCTCACTGCACGGCAGACACCGCGCTCCTACCGTTGCTCTATCTGCCCGTCTGTTTACTGGGCAGAGTTTGGCTCTCCCCTGCACAGGCGTTTCCCAGCGGTGCTAGGAGGGCACCGGGACGCTCTCCATCTCTCCCCGCCGGCCGGTACCTCCGGTGCGAGCTGCTGCAAATGACCCCACCAGCAGCTGGGAAACCACCGGACCGCGGGCCACCAGAGATGCACTGAGAACAGTTTCTTCTTCTTGCTCAACCTTTCTTCATTTTTAAACTTTGTAACTTGAAAAAATAAGTAGCACAATCATACAACTACGGGGGATTCCCTGTCTACTCATCACTACAACCTAAAGAAACAGTGTGGGAGTGAGAGAAAGTGGGGGGGGGGAGTGGAGAGAGAAAAGAGTATGCACGCACTCGAGAGGCACACTGCAAATGGGCTGAAGCTAAAAAGGACCGGCATCAGACGATCCCAAAACGTTCTGCTCTTTTCCTCTTCTTTGCCTGCAAAAAGGAATTAGAAGAACAAAAATCAAAACCAAAAACAAACAAATGAGCAAGTTCTTTACAATCTCACACGCAAGCCGATGTTAAAAATTCGGTATCGGTAACAACGCCAGAGCTCGGCGGCTCCGGCCCCTTCCTGAGCGCACCCACACCAAGTCGGTTCAAGGGAGCTACGAAGTTTTTCTTCTAACAGTGGGACAAAGAGAGCCCCAAAATCAAGGAGCAGAAACATACAGTGCCTGAGATACAGTGCTGCTGAAGTCACTTCGTCTTGCTGGCAATGCGCTACAAAGGGGCTGAGCTGGGAACAATGCCTACTTCAGAGGCCTGGAAACCCTTCCAGGCAGTGGGGAGGTGGGAAATGTAAAAGGGCAAAGGGTTAACACTCTCCTATTCATGGAAAAGGTGAGAGGGACACACTAAAACGCATTAAATATACTATTGCGTCTCTCAGATATGCCTTTAAGCCGATACACGAGGGGCGTATAAATCTTAATTTTTAGCAGGATAAATAGCCCGGGGGCAACAGAAGCCCTAATCAAGAATCTCCAGGGGAAAGGTGCATTTGAGTGCACACAATACCAGTAAAAAGACCTTTTTGTTCCAGGCACAATCTCCAAGTGACCTAACGGAAAAGCATGGAATCCCTCGCCCAGCCGCCCCCTCCGCGCGGGCCGGAGGGGCTCATTCTCCCATGCTCGGCAGAAGGCTGGGAACGCCGCTCCCCGCTTCACACGGGGCAGCGTTTTTGCAGTAAACCCAAAACAAAACACACACACGCACACAAAAAGCCCCTAAACCCCACCTGAATTGTTGAGATTGCTCTTAGGAACCAAACAAAACCCACTTCTCGTCTGTCGAGCCCAGGAGCCATCTGGTCAAGCAGTCTCCAAGACCCAACACTCGCCCTGCCGCAACCTTTGCCATTTGATTGTTAACACAGGAGTCCCCACCCCGGAGGGGTCCCTTTGTCCCCGGGAGAGGGGTCCCCGACTCCGGCTGATCCACGCTGGAGCCGTGTTTACGTGGCACCACAGGTGTGTACGGCACTCCCCACCTAACTTAACGTAGGAGCTACCGCGCCGGAGCACAGCCTGCATGGTGGCTTGGGACAATTTGAAGCAGAAGAAAGCGTAAAAGTACATAAAAGAGCACAAAATTGCCCTGAGGAGCTTACAAATTTAAAAGATGGGCCAAAACCACAGAGGGCAGAACAAAGCATGGAGGAGAAAAGCTGGAAACAGGGTCAGCATCTCAAGCCTCATTATATTGTAGAGTCTCCAGGGATTTATTGATGAAGACCTACAATAGCATCCAAGGGGAAGCAGAGGGTCCAGAAGCATCCGGGACACAGGGAATTACAGAGTACAAAAGGCAGAGAGAGTGAGTCAGCTCAAACCGAGGGGAGGGGAAACCAGAGTGGGAGAAACTGGAGTAGAGCAGATGTGCCCCCTGCCTCTTCTGGAAGCATCCATGCTATCCTGCAAGAGGAGCCAGATGCCAACACGTGCTGGCACGCTCCCGTGGCTCGGTAAACTCCAGAGCAGCCTATTTCCAGGAGGAGCCAGGGAAACGGAGCCACAGATCGGATGGCAGAAGCCAGCCTGGAGACTGTCACTGCTCCCCTCAGCACCCTCAGCTGCTCCCCACCCGCTCAGGAAAAGGTTTTACCTCTGTGTCCTCTGTAGCTCCAGCCCCGGCAGAACTCGTTACAATTCCAAACCGCTCCTTTCTCTTCTTCAGTTTCTCGTCTTCTTCACTCTAGCACAAAGAAGGACGAAGATTTATTTTGCTGGCAATGCCCCAGGGCACTCGTTTAACGGTAAATCATGTTCCTCCTACCCCCACTCCTCCCGCAGTCGGCTACCAGAGCACCTGCTAAGTGTTGGGGCGAGGCAGCGGAGACACCGAGCGCGGAGCAGGCTTCTCCTCTGCCTTGGCAGAGGGCTCTGTCCGTAGGGGATGCATTGCACGTGCCGGAGAAGAGCCCCTGCGCAGCACATCGGATAACCAGGGTGGCTCTGGTCCTTCAGCAGCGATCAACGAAGACACGCAAGGGCAGTGTCTGCCTACCAGCCTGCGGCACGACCTCCTCAAATAAAGCCACAGCCCCCCTCAAGCCTGCCCATCGTTACAGCACCAAATTGTCTTTGCTCTGAATCTCTTCGCTCTCAGACCTGAGCGTGATGGAGGGTGGAAGGAAAGGATGGACAGACACAGCTACTGCGACAGGGCACGGGTGAGCATGGGCGAAGGGAAATCCAGCCTCAGCAGCCAGAACTTCACCTTTGGATGTGGTCTGGGAAGGATTTGGGGGAAGCATTTACAGCTGTCGCAGGGACCTTCGTAATGCCCTTGGGAAAGCGAGCAGTAGGAACCTGACACTCACCCCCACGGTACAAACGCTGTGCCGCTTTTCTCAGAAACATTCTCATTCGGCGATGGAGGCCTGCCAGTCGCCCCGTCTTCCTAAGTCTCATTTCATTTATTTCCAGCCTGAGCGAGGAAATTTCTACTGACATTCCCCAGAGCCTTCCGATCCCTGCTTCTCAAGGTTCTCCGAAAAACCTGGAGGCTTTTTACCTCCGCTGCCATCACTTGCGCCGATGTCCTGATCGCCAGTAATAGCCAAACCCATTGTTGCCTGTAAAAGCCTCAACGCGTCCATTTTCTGCCAATTTATTCCTGCCTCTGGCTGTTCCGTGCCTCTTTCAGGCTGTTGCTACAGTTAAGGCTCCCAAATTACTTTGCTGGGCTCCTACCACTTCTCCCTCCCCTATTATTAAGTACACCTCAGAGCTCTCACCCCCCATAACCCCATCCACCACATCCCGTTAGCCAGGGGAGCGCGGCCCACGAGCAGGCTCTCACTCGCCAAAGGGTCCCCGTCTGCGCCGCCCTGATGCACGGCGTCCTACCGCCTTGACGAACCACAGGTCCCAACGCCATCACCTGGGGTTTAGAGCAAGGGGCAGCAGGCAGAAGGGGAACAGGAGCACCGTTTCCAAGAAAATACACTTCAAGTCCCAGTTGGACTCCACCTGGATCAACTGGAATTAGCCGGCCAAGCAGGAGAAGCAAGCTGGACACTTCTCCCTTTAAGCTCGAGGTCACAAACCATGGCGTCAGCAGCCAAATTTGACCAAGAGTGGCACCGGGCACCCTGTTAGCAAGCAGCAGGGTAACCTCGCCTCGTCAGTACCTTACATAAATGAGGCCACGGCAACCCGCTCAGCACTATTGCTCCTGACGTGGACGTGTGTTGTGGCAACAGGGCCAGCTGAGGCATGTGAACTGAAAGCTCTGAGGTTCTCACAAGCTCCAGCTCTGTAGGAAGCTGCCAGCAGCCATGTCCCAAACACGTTTGATTCCCCCCGTCTGTTACAGCCCCTCACCGCAGGGACTGCTGCCGAACACCACGGCAAGCGCCGGCAGCCCCGCCGAGCCCGCAGCTTAACCTTCCTTCCCAGAAATCCTCTGCACAAGACTGTTTTGAAGACGGCTCCGTCACTAGGACACCACCACCCTCACCCACCTGCTCCGTTCTGCCTGTCCTTGCCGCGGTGCGATAGTGAAGCTAAGAGCAAAGGTTAAATCACTGCTGGCGCTCCCTGCCCTCCCCAGCCCCGTTTCATGGAGGAGGATGGAAGGAGACGGCAGGTACGCGTCTGTCCTAGGTTCTCGTCGGGGAGCAGCCGAGAGCCCTCTCCCAACCCAGTCCCCAATCCAGGTTAGGACTGCTCCAGCTTTCAGGAAGAAGCAACATCCCGGAAAAGCAGCGAAACTTGAGGGTTGTGAACAAAGGACGGTGGGAGGGATCATCACGGGGACAGGGAAGGAAAAGTTGCCCGCTGGAGCAGCGCGACGTACGCACAAACCGACGTACGCACAAACCACGGCCACACAAAGAAAATCCAACCTGTGCATTAGCGACATTAAACAGGCTCTTAAAAGCCACCACTGCTGCCCGCGTGGTTGAAATCCCACGAGGAAGAGGAAGGCCCCAAAGCCACTTTCAAGAAGAAAAGCGCTGTGTCTTTAATAAAAGGACACAGGAGGCTCCCAGGGACTGCACCGAGCTGTAGGTTTTTATTTATTTTTTCGGTAAGCCACCCCCATGCCTCCCACCACTGCCCTGCAGGGAAAGCACATAACCGTCCTACTAAATCAACACGGTCCTAATGATCTCGCTCACTTGACCCCCTAGCACGACAGTGTCAGATGCAAACACGCGTACAATAAACTTCACTCCATCTTTAGCTTCTCGCTGACAGGTTTTGATTCATGGGGTGCTGAAACCCATCTGAGGAAAATTACCTCTATCAAAACGCTGCTATCTCCGCATCTATCAACCCCTGGTAGTGCCCTGGGGCCGTGCTCCGGCGTGCAAATGGGTGCACCAGCATCTGCAGGGAAAGCTGACCTTTCTGGCAGGATGTCAGATTTATTTTCTAACCTTACTATTGCTAGGCTTGTTCCCTTTGCACTCACGCCACGATAGTTATTTTGTAGTTTGTCTAAAAAAAAAAAAAAAAAAAAGAAAAAAGGGGGGTGGGCGAAAGAAAAGGGAAAAAAAGCTTTTATGAAGGACTCTAAGCCCTGAAGCTAAAGTCCTGCCTGTGATCTGATAACGAGGGAGCATTTACACAAGCGTATCGCTAAATTTGCACTGCGCTGTATGCGATCCCAAAGCTTGAATTTTGACCCCTAAATTTCATCCGCAGGACGGCAGGGCGCTGGCACAGCTCCGCACGGGGCTGCTGCCAGTAACAGTGTCCCACCACCATGGGAATCTGCCTCGGGATCTGCTTCCTCTCCGTGTGAGATCCGGGCTCCCTCCTCGTCCGGAGTGCCCAGTCTAAACCCCACTGACTCCAGGCACTGAGGGGGCACACTCCGCACCACCCCAGGCAGAATCAGGCCCCTCTGTCCCCAAGGCTGTTGTCGCCAAGCTGCTGCCTACCCTCTTCCACGCAGGGAACAAGGAAGCGAGGAAAGGGGGCTCGCCCCTCCACACCCCGGCGTTTCAACGAGCCCCGTGCAGCATCCAGAGAAGCGTCGGGCTTCAAGCAATCTTTTTTGTTTTCTTGAAGCAAGTGACACAAGCCGGGGAGCTCCCCGGTGTGCATGGGAAGAGGTCCCAAAGGGCAATAAGGGCTGCACAGCTCCAGCCTGGAAGAGCGCCTGTCAGCAGCGATTAAATCCAGGTTTAACGGCTCGTCCTCTGGCTCACATCGCTTATTCCCAAAAGAGAGAAGGATCCATTTAAAAACTGGATCATTCCCTCTCTCCCGGGAGAAGGCAGAAGCGCTACTGCTGGTGCTGGAAGAGTTAATGCCAAAAGGCATTAATTCCTGGTTTCCATGGTGCGCAGAGCGCTGGCACTCAGGGCTGCCCAGCCAACAGAGCAGATCCCAGCTCGGGGCAGGCAGGGCACAGCCTTGAACACCTCTGAACACCGCACACCCCAAGGGAGATCTCAGCCCTTCACTGACAGCGAGCTCGCCGCTCTCCTCTCCCACCCGAGCTCGGCAAGCTGCAAGCAGCAATTCCTGCAGCGGTGGAATAAGGAGCGGTGGCAGCAGCACTCCGGTGCGATGTTCTGGTTAACTTTCCTGCAGGACTCAAACTTTCACGGAGGGGAAAACCCCACCACCAGCCTCGCTCTTAAAGGGCGGAGAAAGGTTGATCCCAGATCACTCAAAAGCATCTCACTGCCTTTGGTGTTCAGGGCAAGAAGCAGGAGAGCCGCCCTCGGCCCCCAGCGCCTACAAGCTCCTAATAAATAAATGACTCATCACGAGCATCTCTGGTCTCCGCACCGAGCGAGCTGCTGCAAAGGACGAGGCCAGCAAGGCCCCACCATCCAGTAACACACCCCGCTCCGGGCTCACAGCACCCAGGTCTCAGACATGTAGATTACACAGCAATTGCTCCACCTGTGTGCTATGAAATGAGACTTCAGGAGTAATGTCAGGCTCATCTCGAGCGGCGGGGCAGGGAGAAGGATGAAGAACCAGCCTGGCTCTGGCTCGCCCGGTGACCCTGGCACGGGTTCAGACCAGGGGAAAGGGACCAACGCACGGGAGATGCTCCACGCGTTCAGCTGTCGTCTGCAGCTACCTCGTCGTCAGATCACAGCTCGCTGTCCTGGTTTGGCCGGGCTCACCGCACAGTAACAGCTGCGCAAAAGGTAAGGCAACGGCCTTCTTCGAAGGGGCAGCTCCCCCATGTGCAGGGAAATGACTTGCTCGGTGCACCCACTCTGTATTTCAAAAGCCCACGCGGCTATGAAATCTCTGCCCCCGAGGCCAAGTTTCATGCTGCATGGGCAGAGTGCTTCTTTCTCCACAGATTAAAGCATCCCCAGGAGGAAACCGCTCTGGATTTGCAGATGAAGCCCGGAGTATCCTCATCACAAATGCAGAGAGACAGACACAAGCCTCCATAATCGCATCCTCAGTGTTTTCATTCTTGGAGAATGGAAGGGTGTGTGCCCACATGGGTGTATAAAACCGGACCCTTCTGGTCACTCTCCTGTATCTCGCTGCAGCATGACGGATGGCAGGATGAAAAGCAGAGCCCCGAGGCTTTCAGGCGATGGTAGATTAATGATGACACGGCCTTGACCTCCAAAAGGTAAAGGTTATGAAACACTCAAGGGTAACTGGGCTTCCAATTTCATACCCGGAGGGTGAATGACAGCAACCGATGGTTTTATTCTCAGAAACACTCCAATCCTAGGACGCACAGCTGTCGCCCACTACCTTTTTGAAATTCATCTCAACGTATTTATTCCTCCTGTTTCTTTCCCCTCGCAGGCTCCGAGTGCTGCTAAGTCCTTCTGGAGTCCATGCTCCCGCACACCAGCAAGCGTTCAGCAGGGGACGGGAAGCAAGTGGGAAGCCCAGGGTTTATACTGAAATATTCCACGTGCGCCTTACACCCCTTCCCATTTCCATCCGCAAAATTGCCTTTCACGCAGGAGATCTTCGCCTCACAGTGCACAGAGGAGGGTGCAGGCCCGAGGAGCCATGCTGCATTTCACGCGCCGCTCCTCCAAAAGCCCGACAAAACGCAGAGGTGATCTCCAGCTGCCCCTTTCAACCCGAGCCAGCACAGCTCTTTCGTCTCCAACAGCACTTCATGCTCCCAGCCCAGATTTGGAGCTGGTCGCAGAGGGACACAGGCTGAGACGGAGCCAGCAGAGATAGCCACAGCCTTTCTCCAAAATACCGCCAACATGAGGACTCCACTTAGATTAGATACACGCAGCAGGAATATACATTAAAGTTCCTATCACAGTCCTTATACAAACACTGTGTTAGAAGGACCCTCTATTCTGCTGCCATGGAGGAATGACCTCTAAACAGCACAGCGTATACAAAATTACACCACGCAGGCAGATCCAAGGGCCTCAACGCATTTCAGAAACATCAAACACAGCTTTATCTCCACAGAAAAGAGACAGCAAACCCCCAGCGCCAGGAGCTCAACTTGGGGATTCGCAGAAACATCCCGTTCACCCACTCACAGCAAGACGGGGGTGACATCCAATGCAGCTGGGTCACCGGTGGCCTCACTCAAACGCGCCCCAGGCCAGCCTATGCCCCTGGACGATCTGCACACTCCCTGCTGTCTCCTCTGGAACTAGATTAGAGAATCAGTCCACCAAGTCACCTAAAGTTAGAGCAAAGCTTGATCTTCTGGCTTAATTCATCTGTTAAAAACCTTCTGTAAGTGCCTGGGACAAGTCTAGTGCAAGAACAGACCAAGCTGCAGGTCTCTGAAGATCTTTATTTACAAAAGGAGATGGGAAGCATCGAGAGCACGAGTCGTTTAAAACACCGTGCCCTGGCTGTACACCAGAGAGGTCCCGATTTACTCACGCACACTAATGAAGCCTGAGCAACACAGGGTCAGTGACTGGCTGCTCTGTCAGACTAACTCACCTTCTCAGCAACGTTTTGGGGGTTTTTTTTGTTTGGTTTGTTGTTCGGGTTTTTTTTTTTTCTTGGTTTTTTTTTTTTTTTTTTTTTTTTTTTTTACACAAGCTAAGGGCAACAGGCAACCGCAAGCTTGCTCCTCGTCCTTTCTTCCAACATATATCTTGGAAAACAGGTTGGGAAGGCAAAAAAACCCATCCAACTGCAGTGTTTTCCTGTGCATTGTGTTGGGCAGGAGCCGCAACAGCCGGCGGTTCTGAGGTTTCTCTGTGTCAAGACACCACAGTTTTCACAGTTAGAAGTTTATGCTCACCCCAAACGGGATCAGCAGGGGAGGAAGAGAAGAAAGTCACAGACATGTGCTAAGAGTACACCTGCAACTCTCCCAGCGCCGAGTTGAAAAGCATTCTTCAACTTCGACGTCAGGGATGAAACAAACACATCAGGAATGCCGCACGGCCGAGTGAAAGAGACGCTGTTCAGGTGCACCACAAGGCAAAAGGCCTCGGAAGGGGCTTTTTATCTCTTTGCACCCACCAAACAGCATCTTAAATATCATATGGCATTTACAGAGGCTCTTCCCTCCTAAAGTTCACTGGCCCCAGCGTGGGAAGGCTTTGAGGCGAGCCCGCCACGTTCGGCGCAGACCCCAGGAGCACATCCAAGAGCGATACACCTGGCTCTGGAGCGGGAGGCCGGCAGAGTTAAAGCCACTTGGCAGAGCAAGAGAGTTTTCCCTTGAAGAGTCCAGCTGTTATTAAAAAGAGGCAATCGGGCGATGACTAAACATGATTTGAATTGCACATTAGCCCCAGATTTAAAAAAAAAAAAAAAAAAAATCCATTCTATTCAAACCCAACAAGCGCAAAAACGGCAACGCACCACGGCAATGTTAACCCCTTCCCCTGCAAGCGGCAGTGCAAATCCACACGCTGCTGCAAGGCGGTGGGACGCACCGAGCCCACCACGCTGCCGGGTCCGGCGGACCTCCCCGGCCAGCTGAGAAGCGCCCCGTAGCGTCTAAGCGCTGTTGCTTTACAAGGTAAATGAAGCCCCCGTAAAAGGAGATGAGATTGCAGTGAGTTTGTAGAACAAGAAAACTCTTGGGTGCAAACGTGCCTGCTGCAACTGCCAGGGTGGACAGCAAAGACGATCATCGGAGCCGTGCACCTTTATTCCTCTGGGGTTCGCAGGGAACCCAGCTTAATTTTGACTCATAGCGGGTTTTACCTCCAGGCTCTGTACGTGGACCCAAGGAAGCCAGGTGAGCACTCACCTCTCCTGACCCCAAAGGTAACAGATTTTTCAGTAACAAGTGAAGCAGGTTCGGAGAGAGACCAAAGAGTTTCCTCCTGCTGCCCAGAATCTCCCAAGGCACGGGTGGCCCTGCAATGACTTTGCACCCCACAGACTGATCATTGCACAGAAATCCCAGCGGCTCAAGAGAGCAGAGTTAGCGACCCGTCAGCTCAAATACGACCAGGGAAAACTAAACTGGCCTGCAGGAAAAAACTGGCAGGGCAAAGCAGCACCTTCCAGTGCAATTTCACTGCCTGGAGCTTAACTCTGAGAGACCTTGTGCTAATCCATAAACTACTTCAAGCGCTAACCTCCAAGCAGAGAAGCACAGCAGTGGCCGTAACACAGTCCTTCGCTCACCATTTACACCTGGTTTCTCTTTGAGAAGTACCAGAGGAAAGGCTGGATTATCAATTCTCTCCTACTGGATTATCAGTTCTCTCCTAGACCCAACCCTTCTCCTCTGCCAAGTAACTGTCCTGAGCTGAGGGCATGCCTGGACCCCGCATCTCCCCGCACCGCCGGGCCAACCCTTCACCCAGGCAATGCCAGGGGAGGGTCCATGTTTGACTTGTAGGCTGGACACTTGGTTTCCCAGCCTCACCCCACAGACCATCCTCTCCTGCGCGGCAGCAGCAGGGATGAGCAGCACAGCCCTACAAAGACAAAATCCTGCGGAGGGAGGACCTGGCGTAGAAGGTCACTCAATTAGATTTCGGACAGGGAACCAAATTCAAGTTAGCTGCCCTGGCCCAGCAAACAGGAACTGCGCTACAGAAAGAGCTGGCATCCAAGAGCATCCAGGGCTGCCTCCAACCAGCAAGGTACCACGGAAAAACCAAACGACAGATGTCTGAGCAGCAGACCGAGAGGAAACACGCAGGCTGACAGCCTTCATCCACACACAGCCCAGCACCTCTAGAGAGTCAGGGTCTATGTGGATGCTCATCACTTCCACACGTACAAAGTCTTCAGACCTCTTTCAACCAGAAGAGAGAAAAGGCGGTGGGCAAAATGCCTTATGTTTGATCTTTTATGGTCACTTCGTTTGGTTTCTCCAATATCACTAAAAGCCTGAGATCCCAGCAGAGCTCAAAGGGAAATCTAGCAAAAGAGCTGCTGCTCTGCAAATTACTAAACCCTAGTAATTGTTAAATCTGTGCATTTATTCCTCCAGCACGACAGCTCGTGTGCCAGCAAGCCTCCGCTGGCCAGCTGCGTGCCAGAGCAGGAACAGTCCCATCTACAGCGGCTTCTCCTCTCCCGGCCATATCTCCTGTACAAACAACCCCTCGCTCACTTTTATGCCTTTTAAATCACAAGAACGGCCAGAGCATGGGGAAAGGCACATCAGCCACTAAATTACCCACGGAATTATGCTGTTCCATCCCAAACATTGTTATTGTAAGGCCAGTTTTTTAAGGATGCTTCTTTTGGCCCTGCGGGATGAGCCCGGCCGCCTAATGGTCCAACCTACAAAAGCACATTACACACCCGCAGTGAAAACATCAGAAAACCTAAATCTGCACGTTCTGACAAAGCCGGGCCTGGGAGACACCCAGCCACGCGCCAGCAGCATCTCCGCAGGGCACCCGCTCACAGACGCTTCCGTAGAAAAGGTATTCGAGATGGTCCTGGATCTGGATCTACATTCAAGTCTCTGAGCCCCCACGAGTTCAGCGCTCCCCAACCCTGCGCCCATCAGTGCCCTAAAGGACCTTCCAGAAAGCGCAGAGCTGGGGAAGATCAGCTCTGCTATCCGATAACCAAATCGGAGAGGGTTTTCTCAGAAAGTGAGGCCTTCCATCACCGAATTAGCATGAATACGAAAACTTTTTAGGGGCTAAGACCACGGATCGCTTGCCTTTACAGAGATTTTACTAACGGTCCTACAAAGCTGTCAGCGCCGCGTGCACGGCCGTGAAGAGGAAGCTCAAAGTCCCCCTCAAAAGCCACAGGCTTGGTGCAACTTCACCGCAGAGCCTAGCGCTGCCGGGGGATGTGAAACTGTTGAGTTTTCCAAGAACAGAAAGAGCTGCTTAAGTTATCTTAATTAAAACGGCTAAACAGAAAGGAGGGGATCCTCTGCAGAACTGCGCACGGTTTAATTCACCCGCAGACATTCCTCGCAGTCCCCCTCCGCATGCGCGCGGCACACGCACCCCTCCGTGCATTGCACAGGGTGGGGGTTTTTTTGGGCTGTTTTTACTTTTGTCCTCTGCAATGAAGAGGGGTTAAGGGAAAGCCTGACTTTGTTTCTCTGCTTGAGACTCAAATAGGCTCTGGAAGGCAGGGAGCGAGAGAAAGCCGGGTCTGCCATTCTTCCCGGGCCGCTGCTCCAAATTCCTGCAGCCAAATGGTTCAAGAGCCCCTGAATGGGACATAATGACATCATTGATTGAATCATAATAGAGGGGGAGAGGGGGGGTGGGGAAAAGATGTATTTGTGTTACAGACAAAAGCGAAGTTCTGTTTCACAGCGGGGACCAATGAAGAACCAGATGACTGGACAGAGGGAGGTCAGAGAGTCCCCCCCAGCATTGTCCCCCCCCAGGAGCGAGCCCTTCGCCACTCCCCAAAGGTTTGTCCGTTTGTCCGGGACGTGGAGCCCTTTCAGGCGGCGCCGGGATCAATGCGCAAGCAGGAGTCCCCCTGACCCCGCGCAGCGCTCTCGTCATTTATTTTTAAAATGACATCGTGGGTGTGTGTAAGTGTGCGTAAAGGGCTGGGGCGGAGGGGGAAGCGCTTCCAAAGGAATAACGGTAAACACCAAATCGCTTCAGGAGCTGGAGCCGGCAGCAGACAGGAGCGACAGCGCAGTGCTAAGCCACACAGTCACTTCTTGTTTGTTTGTTTCACAACAGCTTTCTTCCTTTGCGGTAGGACTGCAGTGAACACGTAACCGCAGTTTTGGGACCGGGTTAGCTGAGCTACGATGGTGCCACACCAGCAGACGTCCTGCAGCCCAGCAGAAGACCCTCCAGCCTTTTTGGCATGCAGCTGGATGCCAAGTTGACATTTCTATTGGAAACACAGTTAGGGGTTTCTTCATCTGCTGGTTTTTTTCATCCTGCCTAAGCAAAGGCTAGAGAAAACATCCCATGATACCAGTAAGCACTGAAAAGATAACAAAAGCCACAGTCTTATCAGCTGTAGAAGGGCAGAAGATGTTCTCATGAGTTTCCGGCACAAAGAGAAGGACAGTGACACAGCGTACGGATCCCACCACCAACCCTGGAGATGGCTCCGCTCGTGGGAGAGCCACGGGCAGGCTCTGGGTACCTTACACCACCCTAAGGTGGGCACACGGGCTCCAGCCCCCGGAGGGGCTGGCTCTCCACAGCACCTCCCTCCGCTCTTTCCTACAGCCCAAAACCTTCACCACAAGCTCATTCACTCCCCAAACTCCCATGGCACCAAAACCGCAGTCACTTAAGCGCTGACCACGGTAAAGGGCAGCTCCACCTTTGCCTGATGTGGAGCTTATTCATGGGGAAGTGAGAACTAAGCCCTTGCAAAGCCCCTGGTAAAGTGCAAAGTCAGAAGGCCCAGAACTGAAAATTCAGGAAAGCCCTGGCAGGTAAGGAACAAAATCCGCAGCAGGGCACGTGCAAGAGGGACAGGAGAGTCGGCCTGGAAGGGGGTTCACAAAAGGCTCTGGGGAGACTGGGAAGAGCCTGGTCGTGGCGACGCCTGCTCAGGGATACGGCAGCCAGAAAGCAGCCAGCGTGATGGGAGAAAACAACACGACCAGGAAACACCCAGGGCAGCTCTGCGACCCCAGCACTTCCCACAGCACCTTACTCGCTGCCATCACACAAGACCCGCGCCACTGCCTGGGCCGTCTGAGAAGGGGAGGAAGCCGGTGGGAAGATTTACAAGAGCGTGGGTAGCTGAGGCAACAAGAGAGAGGGAAATTATTTTGGATATGCTGGAGAGGAAATGCCAGAGGGGAGGAAATAACAGCAGCTGAGAGCACAGGTGACCGAGGGTCACAGCACAGGCACTGCGGAAGGGACGCTTCAAGACGCTTTCCAGCCCCTCGGGCACAGCGACTTACCTGCTGCACAGCTGAACTTGAACCCTTCTGGCAAAACCGAGTTTAGGGGAGCTGCAGGAACGCACCGGCATCCTCACCCAAGGCAACAGGACGGGCTTCCCGGGAGCGCTACGCTTGCGTTCCGGTGCAGTTATGTGCCTGCAGGCACACAGTCAATCTGAAACCATGAAATTACGCTCCCACCTGAAAAGCGTAACCTGTAGTTTGCTACAACACACCTAAGGCTCCTCATAACTCATGCGGCACAACCGAGCTTTGCATCTCATTGACTTCACTACTTCCTATTAGTGTGACTCGTTCACAGGAGCAGAGAGTACAACATTAAGAAGAGCAATGAGCATTATGCTGCTAAAATAGCGGAGGGACTGTGGAGGCAGGAAACTTGAGTTTATTTCAAGCTTTTAAGATCTGCCTAGTCCAGAAAGGGCGACAACCCCTTGAGAGGCGTCTCAATCCAATACTTGTATTTCGAATTCATCTTTTGTCTCCTGCACAGGAACCAATCGGCACAGGGTCAGGCTCACAGCAGCCTGCAATACGTGGCCGTTGAACCCACCGGCGTAGAGGCTGGCTTTTCCCCCCCGACACAGCGACTGCAGCTGTTCAGGTCCATGGGCACACATCACCTCGAGCTCCTTAGGGCTCAGTGAGGTTTCTGTAGTTTCCTTTGCCCTGCATACCAGTCTACAGTTATTCGCAAGAGAAGAGGCTGGTTAAGCAAAACTTGTTATTTGCCTTCTAGGAAACACAAGACCTTAACTTCCTTGCACAATCCCATCGCCTGCCAGCTGGATCACCAGGGATCAGGGATGGATTTGTGGTTTCCAGTCCTCTTCCCAGAGGAGACTGTTGCATTGCCCTTGGCCAGAGTGCATCAGGCACGTGAAGACCACCACCGTGTCCCTCACGGGGAAACTGTTGCTTTGTCTTAAACGAAAAATATGAAAGGGAAAAAGAGTGAGGTCTGTTAAGCCTTTACATTTGTCTGGTAACCTCAGGCCTTACTTCCCCAGGGCTGCAGCCCTACGAAGACCTGGGCTCATCTTCAAGCACACCAGTAAGCCACGTGCTGGCACGTAGGCTCTGCCCGAGCCTTCCCTTCCCGTGCCTCGCAGCCCAGGTCAGAGCCAGGGCCGGGCTGTAGCACGCCAGGCAGCCTGCGCTCGACAGCATCCGACAGCCTTTGTCCAGAGGCTCTCTGGGGCTAAGCTTCCCCATGTCCAGGACGGGGAGGGCTCTCTGGGTGCAGGAGTGTTAAAAACAAGACTACCCCCCCACACACCATTACAAAAGGGTGAACATAAACATCTCACCCACCCTGCCCTCCACCCAGGGATGCTGCCTGCACCCGCAATTCGGTCGACACAAACCCCTTCCCCAAGCAACCCGGGAGGGGGCAGGGGCGGCGGAGGCCTCGCTTACAGCACCCTTGTGTTAAAACGTCCATGACTGCCAGCACTATTCTTCACCTTGTCACTTCCCATTATCTTAAACCAACAGGCCCGCATTCAGCAGCTCAACTTGGAAAATAGTGACGTTGCTTTGTAGGGGCTGGGGGAAGGAGAGGCAGCGAGGGGACAGGCGGCACACACCGACAGTTACTGCGGCACGCAGCTAAAGCACGCAGAGAGCTGAACACGGACCTGTGCGGGGCTCCTGTCCAGCAGAGAAAAATAAGCTCTTTGAGGATTCGTGCTCAGTTTCTATAAACGCTTACAGGGGCCAGCTGGAAACTCTCCAGCATTTACCTGCAAAAGCATTAAGGCTGGAGGGCCTCAAAACCATTCTCTCTCTCCTCAAGACTGAGGTTTACCTTTTGATACAGACGCTGTTACCTATCTGCAGTCAGACCTGCTCAGCAACAGCAAAGGCAAGAAAAGGTACAAACCAGCTCAGCCTTCTTCGAGTCATTTGCTGCCGAGCCTTCCACAAGCACTCCCGTAGTTAGCGTGGGCTAACAGCTTTCTGGACTCACAGCATCGTGTCTCGCCAGCTTCGACACTCCTTGCTGGTTGCATTATTTTGTATCTGGATCTTCCAACTTTGTTTCTGCACACCCATGCAATTCTAGCTGCATTCTTCTATCTGACCTAGTTTCTGCTTTCTGCAGGACTACTGAAAAGTTTCTGTAACAAGTAAAAACACGAGGGTTGTTTTAGAGGGCTTTGCTTTCATTTTACTCTCTAAACCAGGACTGTTTTTTAATCTTCTCCCTCTGTAAAGCCAGCAGCGTTAGTTACCACTAGTCCAACTCAGAGGGAGATGGAAAATCCTTTAAAAATTACCTAAAGAAGCTTTTTTAAATACCTAAAATATTAAGATTTAAAAGCACAATGTCATGGGAATTTCAGGGCACAGGGAAAGAAATCCCGAGTGCGGCACCGGGCCTCTGCCCACAGACACACTCTCATTCCTTGTGCGGTCTATCACGACACACCCTCCGCATCTGGCACGCGACCCTGCCTGTTCCACGTGTCACTGAAATGCTGCTCCAAGGCAGAAAAACTTCTTTTACTTGGCTGATTTAAGAAGTGCCAAGTGCTCCATACACCCATTTGAAAAGCAGAGCTCATGCAGCGGTCCTGAAGAAGAACGATGTGCGGACAACACGCCGATGAGCCATCAACATCTCAGGACAAATACAACCCCACTACACATTTACAGTGGGGTGAAGACACTTTCCTGGGCCATCTCATATATATTCTAATCACATTGCTCCACAGAAGGTAAAAGAGAAGGTGAGAGAGAAAGAGGAATTACAATGAAGCACACAGAAAGAGAAGGGGCTGGGTTATATATAACCCAGAGGAGACAGCTCTCCGCCACTCTGCCACGGCAGAGACTGGGTAGAAAGCAGAGGGGACAGCAACAGAAAGACACAAAGCCTGACGACAGCCACAAAAAGTGAAGTTTGGAAAGAAAATAATATTCAGGGGCGTGTGCCCTTTCAAACAATGCAGGAGCTATCTCTTCAAAGTGACAGCAAAAGGCATTTCTTGACGACCAACTGGCCACGTAAGCCAATCACGCTTCTCAAAAATGCAGGCATATGCCACCACGCATGACACGTCCGTCCCTGGTGCTCGCTAGAAACAAACCTCGTCCACGAATCCTTTTTCCTTTCCTCTGCCAACATCTCCCCCCGCCACTACCCTTTGCTTCCTTGGTGGTTAATAGCTTCTCATCCGGGGCTGGCAGGGGGTGTTTGGAAAGATTGCAGGCAGAAAAATTATCCAGGAAAAGGATTCCTCCTCAGCACGTTATTATAAGCTTGCTGGAAGCCAAACAATTAAGCCAATTGTTTTCTCTCTCTCATTTAGCTATTTTGTATACACACAGACTTTCTGCTGGTCCACTGACCCCTGCTCTCCTCCAACACCACGAACGTCATGCCGTCAGCCTGCCAGCTCCGGCCAGCTGATCTCAGGCGAGCGCAGCTCTTGTCTGCTCCATGTAAAACACATTCTCATTAAATGGAATTAAACTGGCATTAATCTAGAATCATGACGGGTGGCCATATTAAAACATTAACTCTTCCGAGCCAGGAGAGTCAGTACCTTTTTATCAAGGGGATACTTTAGCATCCTGTGCTGCTACCGCAGCTCAGGATCCGACCTGGGACGCCTGCAGGGCTCTCGACATGTCTTATGGCTACAATGCTCCAGCTGTAAAATGGAAGACTTGCAACCAAGCAAAAAAAAAAAAAAAAAAAAAAAGAAGTTATTCAAGGTGACACAAGGCTCGGGAGCCACGCTCCTCGCTCTGCCTCGCTACAGACAGGTCACTCCACCGCTCAACAGACACAGAAACTTCCCCCTGCCCTGAGAAGTCACCGATCTGGTGATGGGACAAGTCCCCCGTGATGAGGGACGAGAACGCTAGGCAGGCATATGGAGGTCTGTGGCAAAAATCCTTTGTTTCACCCCCAGCTCAGGGAAACGTGCTGGGAAGAAGGCGGCTCCGAGCGGGGACTCTTGACTCGGAGCGACCTCAGAGCAGAGTCACTTCACCTCTCTGCTCCCAACCTCTGAATGGCCGAGGGTTAATCAACTAATTGTTTGTAAGGCAGTTTGAGACCTCCATGTTAAAGAGGAGATACAAAAGCCAATTATTTTAGTCATCTGTTCAGATCGGGAAAGGTATTTGATAATATAATACAAAGGTGGCAAACAGCTTTTATGTTATCCCAAGGGCTCTTGCTGTCCATTTGGTGCCAACACTTTCTCAGCAGGACACTTACAAGGCTATTTTATACATAAAGAGCAAACCACCCCCTTGGAGAAACGCTTCTGAATCACAGCCACGACGCAGGCAGCTCCCTCTGCAGCATCAAACCCTGCATATAAAACATGCAGCTAAACATCCTCCCCTGGGGAGCAGAGAGTTTGAGTGTTACAGGGAGCAGCTGCTATAGAGAGGGAACATTTACAAGTGTGGGGGGTTAAGTACAACTAACAGGAGTCAAGGGATGGTAGCTTTAGGTCAGCGAACGTGTGCTTTAACAGGAGGCCTCGGAGGGGAGAGGCAGTGCTACAGGGAGATAAACGCTTGCTTGATTTATTTTAAAAATTAATTTGATGGCCCCGTGCTGCCTTGAGACAAACGAGCACCTGCCTCTTCTGCTCCAGCACGGCCAACCTTTCTGTTCGCCTGCTCTCCTCCCAGCGACCGGGGCCTCGCTTTCCCTTTAGGCAGAGAGGAAGAAGATTTTAAACTTGAAAGATTTCTACCCCAGAGGGCTAACAGAGGGGGAAGGGGGGTTCAAAGCTACAGATGAGTTCACAGCCACTAACGCAGCTCTGCATTTGCTCCCTGCTCACAGCAGGTCTGAAATCCCCCTTAGCTCGATTCTCCCCCCCCCCATCCCTACCCCTCCCCAAACCAATTTGAATAGGAAATGAAGTGTGGCTCCGTGGAGACAATGGTTTATTGTAAAGTTTTTGCTGCGACTCACGGTATAAAAACCTGCCAAGACACATGTAAACATTCGCAACTGCCAGGCTCCTCCATAATGAAAAGCTATAAAGAACACCCAGGTGGGAAGCACAATACTACCAGCTAATTAAAGTAACCAATAATATTCCTCCCAGGAATGCAAGAGAGTGTTCCGCTCAGTGGGAGAAGCCACTTCTAAGCCCATGAACTCGGCTTCCTGGTGGAGCAAACAAAAAAAAAAAAAAAAAAAAAAAAAAAGAGAGACACAGCGCAGTGAGGCGAGCCCTGCTGCTGGACACCGCTCCGCAGAGCGCGCGGCCGGAGCTCGCAGAGGACACAAAGCCCAGTGCCGGGCAATCTGGAGGCTAGAGGCAGCCCTGCCACCGACTCCTGACCTTGGGCAAGTCATTTTCCCCACTGGTAGGTCTCCATCTGTACAACGGGGAGCAGTTCATTAGTATACAGCAGGCTGCATTTGCTGGTGAACGGCCTGGGGAGCTCAGACCTTGCACTTTGGCGGTTTCAGGTTTTTGCCACGTTACAGGGACCACGGCGCAACCTGGGAAGCCCGCTCCTTCCACAAGCCCCAGCTTTATTAAGCTGCAGCCACACAGTCCTATCCAGGGAAGGCCACAGCAATAAACATTGACAAGGCATATATTCCTCCTGAAAAATGGGAGCTCCTAGTGACAGGGTTAATGATGTTTGAGCAGCCTCTCACCCTGAGCTCCACATATCCCAGCTTTAATGCACTGGCCTCCTTCCCCCACCCCCAAAGGGACAGGAGAGGGAAGGGGGGGGAACAGCGACCTCCAATGCCAGATATTTTCTACATCAGTGAATTCCCAGGGCCAGTGGAATAAAGCAGAACACTCGTACGTGGAGAAACAGGCAGCAAAAAAGGTCAAATCCATCCCCCCGAGGAGGAGAGGGGCTTATTTGACAGGGATGGAGAGGAGACGAACCTCCCCTGGCTCTCACCCTTTTCCGCGCTGAGAGGAGAGGTCTCCATGCCAACATTATCCAGCTGTTA
The DNA here is from genome assembly GCA_034782735.1 of Sagittarius serpentarius. Taxonomy (NCBI): domain Eukaryota; kingdom Metazoa; phylum Chordata; class Aves; order Accipitriformes; family Sagittariidae; genus Sagittarius; species Sagittarius serpentarius. Next base: position 646,936 of record JAVKLA010000017.1, on the reverse strand, counting down.
CAGCTGGTCAGTTCTCTTTCACTCTCCACTATTTCTGAACAGTGCTGCAGCACAACGCTTGTTACAGCCCAGAAGAGGAAAAGGCTATTTTTGTTTGGGAAGCGCACAGGATGTTGTATTAATCTCAGAATATATATTTATCCTTTCTTCTGTTTTCCCCAAACATCCTAAATTCATCTTCTCTCCCGTTTGCTACAGAACACATTTAGGCAAGGGATTACCGCACCGGTTCTCCGGCACACACCTACCTCCAAGCTCCCCCCCGCCACGTTCTGTGTCCTTCAGCACAGCCCACCCTTCCCGCTGGAGACAGAGCGCGGCTCCATCTCCTGCCCCACCAACAGACCCCCGCAGTCAGCTCCAGCACGCGAAGGCTGAGCTCAGTCAGTTGCTAGGTATGAGGACCAGAAAAGGGGTTACGCTCAGAAGCCTGTGTATATTTCCCCCCTGGAAAAAAATAAATAGCTTTAAGAGCAAATCCATCCCCCTACGAAGCTCATCTCATTTGTACTTCAAAGAGTTATTTCCTACCGGGGAGCTCTGGACGCCTTCTCTTCAGAGAGCTCATTACCTTGGTCTTTACAGACTTGGCTCCTACCCCAATCAGAAATGTGCACTTACACAGCGCGAGTCAAATGCCTGAAAACAAACCAATTACACAGCCCGCTAAACGGTGTCTCTTCCCATGTTAAAATCTGGATGAACAATCTTAAAATTCGACACCTCCATTCAGCAGCTGTAACTCTCTCAAAACCATATCAAGAGTCACACACACAAAAACAAACAGAAGGAAAGATGAAGGAAAACGTGTTGACCAGACTCCCCTGGGGTCCGGGGCCCACGCTGCTGCACTAATAACAAGATGTAAAACCTCAAGCAGCACGAAGGCTTTGAATGGTCACGGCACGCTACGAGCTGGAGCACCGGGCTAATCTGGAGGTGCAAAGAGTGTCCTGGAGGCCAAGGCACCTTACCTTCTTGGAGAGCGAGGAGACATTCAACCCAAATCTTTGAGCCCTTTCCTTTAATTTATCCATGTTTACCTACAAAGACATAGGAAACAATTTATTTTTTTTTTTTTTTTTTTTTTTTGTTTTAAAATAACCAGCGCTAAAGTTGCAGGGCTATAGATAAGGCCACCACCCGGCAAAGCCTCCCAGGAACAGACTTGTGCGCAGTGATCAGCCCCAGGGAGAACTCCTCTGGGCACCGTGCTCCGCTGCCGTCCAGCAGCAACAGCTCCTGCCAGCACCGAGGGCCGCAAGACAAAACCAGTGTCTCAAACGAAGCTGCCAGAAACTGCCAGGCTGCCCCTTCGCTTCCTCGAACCAACCAAAGGATAAACACCCCCGGTGTTGTTGCCCCTCCTGAAGGGGCGGTTATTTCAGACTGTTGCTGCGAGCCAGCTGTACCTGGTGCCTTTCCTGTCGCAGTCTGGTCAACACAAACCAAAAATCAACAGCCTCGTAGGTAAACTGGCCAGTACTCCTAAAAATTACCACTGTTATCTGGCTGCCACGGGTTACTAAGCAGCCATTGCTGCACCCTCACCCTTCCAAAACTATTGTGTCACATCTAGACCAAGCAACTTCCCAGCAACGTCACCCAGCCTGACTGCTTTCCCAGAGAGGCACCAGCCACCATTATGGCACTTATCCCTAACAAACACGACATGCCTTCCACAGTAGGTAGTTCTGCAGAGGAAACCCTGGTGCTATTCTGCCTTGCAGACACTCACGTAAGACCTTTTACGCCCCTGACACCAGAGAAACTTAGAACCTTGCCTGGTGACAGATCTTGGCTTAACTCTGTTCCGCTCATCCTCAATCGAGCATGCAGACTCTGAGCCGGCTGCCCCGTGTGACAGAGCTCTCCGCCCTGCACACTTTGGTGCCTCCTACTTAGACCTGGAAGTCAGACAGGCAAAGCAGCATTGGCCATTAGAAACAGACCAATTATTACAGGTCATTCGTTATTTCCATTCCTGAAGCATAATTCAAGCAATTCAAACAAAAATCAGAGAACGAAAGTCAGGCACATTAAAAAAAAAAAAAAAAACAAAAACACAAAAAACCAAACATCCATCTTTGTTCCTTTCAGCATTTCATTCTAAAATCAGCTCATCTGAGAAAAGCATCATAGAGGCAGCCACAGGGATGGGAACCCATCAAATTCAGTGCCGGCACGACATCCAGGTGGGCTACGTCATTAACTCTCGCTCCACATTATGTTGGTCCTGGACCATTTTGATAGCTTACCCCTGCAGACAGGAACCTCCTTCTACAAACTACAACATGTGTTAAGGGCCTGACCAGCAGTAACTCAAGAACAAGAAGCATGTCTTACCGTGGGTTTGCTGTCTGCGGAGAGGCCTGAAATGAGGAGGCAAGAAAAAGAAAACCCAGTTAGAGAACAAACATCAGGAGCAGCATCTTATCTAAACGGAGGTGCAGCCAAGTCACAGCGCTACCTGAAGCAGCCCTGCACCCGCCCCACCACAGACTAGTGAAGAACTGCTGTCCCGTTTTTCCCAGCTTCTATCTCTGCTCGCTACAGAATGAGTCTCCTAATTTCTTTTTCACCTTCGAATCAGCTTCTCCACCCACAAAACTGCTGCCATCCCACCTCGCTAAGACAGCTTCAGCAACTGAACCTGGCATTTTATGAAGCCAAACGATGTTTGGCACTCTGTTTAAGGATACCACAGGAAAATCTGGCTACTGTCTTCCCGTTGTGCTTAGGAAAAATAGATGCTGGGGAAAGTGTCTGAACTGCCAAGGGAACAACACGTGTCCTTTTCTTCCTGATTCTACAATTCCCACTCGGAGCTCCTGGGTGTGGTCAAGAAAAGGGACAGAAGTGAAAACAAAGGTAGTCCCACCGGCAATTTTTATTTCCAGGAATAATTAAACGTTCGCATTAAGGTCACCCCATGGGTTGGTTCTGCTTCACCTCCTCACCTTTAGTCGAAACCGTGGCCAAACCAAACCTGCCGAAGGTAAACAGAGCTTAGTCAGAGACTCGGGCAAAGATAAGGTCAGCCAGTACCTGACACGTCAAGTCTTACGTGCAAACTTTTCCTTCAAATACTTTTCATGAGTGTACTTGAGTAAAACTGGTTCGGGGGCAAGATTAACTGGAACACGCTATTATTGGCTAATGTAATTACTGCAGCAGCTCCTGCGCTTACTCTGCGTACAGCAATTCCCCAGTTTCTTCATAAAACCAACCTCCAAGTCCAGAAAGCTAGTCGGATCACCGGCAGGTCACCCTTTTTCCCTTTCACTGCCCTCTCTTTCCAGAATAACTGAGAACTGCCACAAATTTCACCAGTATCTTAGCCCCAGCAACCAGTAAAGCATGCATCAAGCACTCACACAATCAGACACAGCCCAAATTTGACACGGGGGTCTCCTGCCTCATGAGGAGCACCACCTCCCTGCAGATGTAACCCTGCAAACTCTCCAGTAAACCTGTCCCTTGTTTTTTCAGGCTGGGGGCAACCTCCACCTCATTTTTCAGACTCCTCCCCAGAGTTGCTGTCCCCAGCACAGCACAGAGCAACATTCACCTCACACCAACACAACCTGCCACCGGCAGACGTGTCCGGAGAGGTCTTCTCCCAAGGAAGAAGAGGGGAGAAGGCTCCAAGCGTAGACTCACCGAGCCGCCCGCGCCGCCTTCTTGCTCTCCAGGCTCACGGGCACGTTGAAGCGTTCAGCCCTCTTCTGCATTCGCTGGAGGAGGGAAAGAAAGGAACCAAATGAGGAAGAGCAGAGATATGGAGGGTACAGAAAGGAGGTTCTGCAGATGGAGAGAGGCACGCGAACTCAACACGCAGTGGGCTAGCGCTCCAACGTGCCCTGCTAGACCAGCAGCGCGCAGTCTGGAAAGGGAAAAAACACCCCCTGCACCCGCAGGTAAAGGGAGAGATGCTGCAGGCACCTTGCCTTGGCTTGCACCATCCAAGGAGCCACCCTGCAGCTTCCAGGACGTACACTTGACCAAAAGGTGCTCTCATGGTCCTGATAAACACAGGCCTAATAAAAAAAAAAACTCATAAAAAAAGGTATGCCGTTACTCCGCTGCTCAGGGAGCGTTCCTAGGAAAGGAGAGGCGCCAAAAGAGAACGGGACCAGGGAGCTGACAGAGAGGCGACTATTTTAAGATGATACAAGGCTGCAACTGTGCTGGAAGCTGGCGTGCTGCACACCTCGCCCAGGGAAGCCCTTGTGCCAGAGGGAAAGGAGCAGCACTCCTGGCAGGGACTACAAAGGGAATGGCCCTGACTTCCCTCCCGGAGGCAGGAAGCAAGCGGTAGGCACAACCGGCTTCGGCTGATTTGCAAGAAGAGAGGCAAACAAGATTTCCTTTTCTTTGCCCATAAGCAAAAGGCCAAAGAAATATGCTAGAAAAGGGGATGGGGGGGGTGTTTGTTTTCAGGGAACTTATTTATTTGGCACAAACCTCTTCACAAGAGGCCGACACTATTCATGCAGTTGGCTCAGCCTTGCAAGCAGAGTTTGCCATTAGCGGTGCAATTCAAGATGAAATTCGGCTACGTAGAAAGGACTCGGCCTGCTGCCCTTCCTGCAGGCTAGGCTCACCTGGCTTAGAGCACGCCGCTGGGGGCATGGAAAAGCTCAGAAACATCGGAAGTACGAGGGTTTGCACCTACAAGTATTAAATCCCCTTAAAAGCTTAAGGGAAACATTTAACATTTTATTATTACACAAGGGCCCCAAAATGTGTTTGGTGTTTTAAAGGTTAGAGAAACAGATATTATTTTAATGGAAACATTTACTTTAGCCAAAAGCACAGTGAGGAGCGTAATAAACACGTGCATCAAAACATAAATGTTTAGAAAAGATGGATTAGGAACACCACTCCTAACGCTGTCAGTACTGAGAAGCCTTTACTCAACCGAGTAGAAACAATAAAGACAGAAAGATGTACCACTCGGGTCAAAGCGTATGTCCTTATTCCTTCTGACGCTTTGAAGAACATCCAAAAGAAATACCTGAAGAGGCAGCTTCTGAAAGGACTCTCGACTACAGACAAGCCATGCCAGATCAGAGCAAAGGCTCCACTACCCCAGTAACCCCCCGAAGGTGACTGTTACAGTCAGACGGCTGGTCTGCCTCCTTTATGCCCTCCCAGACTCAAGTAATCCACAGCAAACGACTGACTGAATTTCAGGCTGTGCTCACATTTGCATTCGTTTACCCCCGATGGTCACCCTTCCCAGGAATTTGTCTCCTCCCTTCTTGAACTCATCTGCATTTCTAGCATCTGTAACAGCCCACATTAACAGCCTCCAGCGTTCAATTATGCATTGTATGGGAAAATAATTCCCTTTCATCTTCAAAAACCATCTACGACAATTTTGCCCAGATCTGATTCACGCTCAGTAAAAAAAAAAAAAAAAAAAAAAAGGTGGATTTCCTGCAAACAGGTTGGGCAGAATTTGGAGAAAAACAAAGGGCAAGAGTATAACTTCAGCAAGTTCGCTTCATGAGCTCTTTAACCAGCTATGGCCAAGGGCAGCCCCACATCACGGGGGACATTGCTCCTTCCGCAACACTTCCAGCTCACATCAGGTACTGTGTTTCTCCTCCTGACTCCCGCACGGAGGTCATAATCCTCTGCTTGCGACATCACCCTGGTTGCTGTGGAAATGATCGTGTCCCAAACAGAAGATTAAAATTCTAAAGTAGTGGTGAACAGCAGGGAGACAAGAATCATGTTTTCATAGCGATTTCTTTCTTATGGAACACGAGCAAAAAAATAAGGGCGGGGTGGGGGGGGATTAGAGAACCACAATCAGATTCCTGAAACTCAAAAGTTTCGCAAAGTTTTCTCAGAGGAATCGGCAGCTTCTAAGTGTGTTTGTTTTAAATAAGCCCAGCAAATGCGAGTGACAAAGTCAGAGATGATAAAGATGAGATGATGTTAGCTCATATCAGCTCCTCCCCAAGCGATTACTCCCCCAAGCGTATCCTCAACAAAGCTTTGTAGTTTTACGTGCCTGAAGCAATCGGGCTTGCAGCAAGCCCCGAAGGACAGGGATGTGCCACGGCCTGGTAAACTCCGCAGCGGAACTTCTCATGTTCGCAATAGCAGGAAACGCAATTTATACACCAGAATCGTAACAGAGGTGGATCAAGCCTATCAGCCTTTATCATCCTGAGCAGAGGACGCTCCGGGGCAAAGTCCATCTTTGTCTGCGGCGGAATGACACCCCAGGAATGACTCAGCTTGTCGCTGCTAAGTTGGAAATACCGAGGTAGGGTCAATGGTGGTTGGTGGTGGAAAGCAACGGCAGCGAGCAGCAAGGAAAGAGGCGTTAGTGGACAACTGAGAGAAACATTCCTTAAGATCTAGCATCAAAATGAAGTGTGCCATGGGGTCACCACCCTGCCAGGTCACTCCACAGCCAGCAACTGGTCGTTAACATAAAATCAAGGGAAAATAAAGCAGGTTTGCAATGGCAACACTGACACTGCCTCAGCAACACACAAAAGAGACTCTGAATGAAGTGAATACAGAATACCTCAGAGGATGAAGTAGCAGAAGGAACCTTACCTCCATCTGCGAAATTTCTGATGTTATTTTCACTACCTTCTTTTCCGTAATCCTAGAGGTGTGTGGGAAAGAGAGAAACCAGTCAGAAGAGCTCCCACGGGTTTCACAAGCATGCCCCAGTGGGAGAGGTATCAGGATTCTCCTCCCAGCCACTCGTCTCCGGCTTCGCCACCACCATCTCAACTGGGGGCCTGTTTCTAAAATGAGAGCAGCCACAAGCCAGCATCCCCCTTACGAGGGCAAGTTTAGAGCCAGATATCGATGCTAAAGCAAAGTATGAAGTCTGTAAAACTTTTAACCAAAGTCTAGGGTGTATTAGCAGCAGAAAACACACAGCCCGGTGAGGGCACAGCCGTGGGTTCTCCTGCGAGCTTAGCTAGTGCCCTCAGCACGCCAGAATTCCTTTGGCAATGATGGGAAGCAAGCTGAAGAAGACGCAGTAACCAGCCTCACTCTCACCCGTTCTCTACACGGGCTTGGGGGAATAACTCCGCTTAAGGCAAGAGAAACGTTCTGCCATTTTAATGGGACGCTGCAGATGTGTCTCAAAATGCCGGGTGGATATTACACCACCGTGACAAGAGGCTGCAGACCTACGCACCCAAGAATAACCCCCTGCCCATCTTAAGGCTCTTAACAGTAACATTCAGCTCTTGTTAGAAGCCCAAAGCCTCGACTGCAAGCCCCGAAGAGCTTTATTCCTTTATGGCCTGCAAATACAAAGGACTGTTCTGTTCTAGTTCATGGGACAGCCGCAGGCAACTTTCCCCAGGTCAGCCCCAGCACCCCGAGCCCAGGCTCCATTTCAAACACACACTTCCTGAACAATGTGCAGCTGACAACAGTGGGACCAGTAAAAAGACTGAATGAAAATATAATGGAGTGGGCGTGCTCCAAAGTTTATGCTCCAAAAACAGAGCTCAGGCTCGAGGGGGAAAACAAAAGAGGAAGAGACAAAGTTCGGAAGTTCCCAGGCTAAATGAAATAGCATCCTCCTCCTCCAAACAACTCCCATAAAACAGTGGGTCACAGCCAGCCTCATTAAGGTCTCCCATTTAGAAAAGTGCACTGCTTTTGTTCCAGATTCCTGAACAGGTTTCCCACTTTATGCCCTGAAAGGTAGTAATGGCTTAATGGCACTTTCACAGGAAGCAATTCTGCCTGGGACCCAGGACTCGGCGCTTGCCGGCGCCGCTCGGCGGGCACAGGACGCCCCCTCCTGCCCACACGCCACCTCGGGCCCGGCAGCCGCACGCCCGGGGCTCCCCTCGTCCGGAGGGGAGAGCGGCCACGCAGACAGACCGACCGACGGACCACCACATTACAACACAGGGCTGAGGCAAGGGCCACAATCCTGCGCTAACGCGCGCGAGCTGCGATCCTCCTTTCAGCCCAAACTCCAAAACGGGGCTGTGCGAGGCATATCGCCACCGGCCCTCCCACCCCATGGGTTTGCTTTGTTCTACTCAGAAAGGATAGTTACACGTCAGGCGATTTTACAGGAGGCTCTTCTACTTTGACGGGCGGCTCTACCGGCTTCTGCTCTTCTTCCTGCAAGTCAAGGAGTTGAGAGGAGGTCAGATAATAAATACTCCAGCCAGCTGAGCAAGAAACACCACAGCGGGGACACTGTCAAATCTTTTGGGTTCTCACTGGTTTAAAAGGCACACGCCTATAGCTCAGCCTGCACGTACCCAAAGATTTCTGTACGATGTGTTTAACTCTGCCAGCTAAGGCAAGGTTTACAGCAAGAAGTAATATTACGTGCTCACAGCCTCAGTCTGGCAGGGTTTGAACACCAGCTGCTACGGACACAGACTCTCATTTTGTTTTCCCAAAGTCTTAACCCTTACCAGAAGGTCTGGGCTTCACAAGGCTTCGGAAATAACTCGAGTGAGACATTCTCCAGCCCGCAAGTGGAGCCAGCAAACATCAAAACTACACAGCGCTCACGCTCGATGCCTGGCCTCGAGCTAGTAAGACCCATCTCACTGCTCGCCAAATACTTTTTGTGGAAGTGGGGAGAAATCTTCCATATCCTCCACCCACCCTTGCAGGGCACACGCTTGCCAAGCCGTAAAGAGCCTGACAGTCGAAAGAACCGGTTTCCGCTTGTGTTTCAAGCACAAAGCGTTTTCCCAAGTCGGATCTCCTCACCTCCCTCCGAACAAACTCTCCTACTTTAAGGCTTGCTCCCACGGGCCGCCGGGGCACCCGCTGGGCAGCTTTTTCTTACGTATCTTTTCTTAAAAGCACACCACGCTCCAACCGCTTTTGCTGTTCAGTTCATGACAAAAAAAACCACAGGGCGATGTGGTGCGAATCCTGCCAGACCCGGACGGAACGACCCCGCTCTGAACTGGCAGCCACGCACCAAGATGATGCACTCTGCCAGGACCACCCCAACCCCCTCCGCCCCACACGCTCTGCAGGCTAACAGAGCGACATCGAGCCTTTGGTGTAAAAAATGGCGGGTTCAGACCCAATGAGGAATGGCAACGGCGCTTTAAAATAGACACAGCCCTGGGTATTGCCTCGTCCCTCACGCAGGGAACCGGGGTGGGGCCGGCGGGAGGTCACACGCCGCCAGGCAGACCAGAAGCCCCTGCACGGGCCGCTGGCAGGACGGTCTGCCCAGAAGACGACTTACCTCTATTTCTTCTCCCAGGACATCTTCCTCATTTGCTTCTTCTTCAGCTGGAAGACAAAACAACAGAGCAATTGCAGCAGCCGATTACTTCAGTAATATCTCTGGCTTCGCGGACGAAGTCTACTATGAGACTTTTACTCGGGAAAGTGGGAAGCAAAGGCAGTTACAGCACCACACTCGGACCAGGGCTCTTCCCTTTCACCCCGGAATTCCAGGCCAGCAAAGGTCGAAGCTCAGGAGATCTCTCACCACCCCATAACCCCACAGCAATCCCCAGCGGCAGCCGCTGCTCACAAGGACTTTGGGAAGGAGCCCGCTAACAACCCTCCCCGCCCAACGAGGCGCCCACCGTGCTCCTCCAGGTACGCCTGGAGCCTGTTGATCAGATCCTGCTTGTTGCCTTTCGCTTCCAGGCCGCGGGCCAGACACTCCTGCTTCAGTTCAGCCAACTGCATAAGGGAAGAAGCTTCCAGTTAGCGCGTGCCCTTCGCTCACCCCTGCGGAAGCACGCCGAGAAACAAAAGAACAACAACCACCGCCACGAACGATTAGCAAAGCACGTAAATAAGCCAAGACAAACTGCCGCGAAGGCCGCCTCTCCTCGCCTTAAACACCAGCCGCGCTGCCGGGTTCTTCCCCGGACGGCCTGGTTCTCCCCGCAGCAGCACCGTTCCCCTGCGCCTGTCAGCGGCCGGGCCGGGCCGGGCCGGTCGCCCCCGGGGCCTCGCCGCAAGCGGCGGAGGGCAGGCGACGTTAAAGGAGGACGCGGGCAGGAGGGGTGACGGCCGGCGCCGGGGGCGGCCCAGGCCGGCGGGAGCCCGGGGCCCGCAGCTGTCCGGGGCGGGACAGGCCGA
>JAVKLA010000017.1:561903-592583 GCA_034782735.1 Sagittarius serpentarius | reverse complement strand
CGGGGACACGGGGGGAACCCCACCTCGGTGCTGGAGCAGTGCGGTCGATGAAGTGACATTTCTGAGCAACGATGGGCTTCACCGGAGGGACGGCCTTCGGGGCGCGGGGAGCCCCGCCAAAGTTGTTCTGCTTCTTCTGCGTCCCTCTTCTGTGGAGGGATCCCTCCCTCCCTCCCTCCGTGTTTGGGATCGTTCCCCTCCGCTTCCCTCCCTTCTCCCCCTCTGTGTTCTGGAATGTCAGGTTTTGCGAGGGGGGCTTTTGGAGGACGTCGCTTTGGGGTTTTAGGGTGAGCCTCTTGCGGGCGCTTTTACTCCTCTGTAACACACCTGCGCCGGTGGCTCCGGGGTCAAGGTTGTTGCGGGTGCTGCTTTTTGGGTGAAGCTGTTGGCTGCAGGCAGAGTTTTCCCAACCAGCCTGTAAACGCCGGAGCCTCCTCTTTGGTTGTGCGACACGGATGCTCGGATGTGGGGTTCACCCCCTGTTTTCGTGCTGCCCAGCCCATGTACCCCCGTACTCCCCTCTGCCCCCACCCTTACCGATTCTGCAACAGCTCTGGAGAGCTTTGCCGGGCAGGAGGGGCTGTGCTGTTCTCCCCCCGGTGCAGGGAGGGCACCGGGACGGGCAGCGCCTGGCTCCGGCAGCTCCACGGAGCCTGCGGGGAGGAGCAGTGCGGGTACGAGTTCCCTAACGTGTCCCGGGTGCTGCCTGGCTCCGTTCCTGTTGCACCCCCCCGAAGAGAAGCTGCGGTGCCAACGAGCGACTCATTTTGCTGGCGGAGAGTAAGAGCGCGTCTGTCGTCAGTTCCAAACAGGGGCTTCGTGCTCACACCCTGCCCCGGCACCCGGTGCCCCCCTGGGGATTGCCGAAAGGGGACCCGGAGGCCCTGGGGGGGACGTCTACGGGAAGAGGCAGCAGAGCAGCAGCTCTGGGGAAGCTCCTGGGCCAAAGCTGCTGCTGGCAGCCCGGCTGTAAACTTGTCTCTGCTCGTGGTTGCTCAGCTCCTGGGTACGTGGGGCCTGCGCTGCGAGAACAGGGGGACTTCCTCGGGCACCGGTGCTTTGGACAGACGCGTCCCTGTGCTGTGCTTTGCACCTGGCGAGGCCGGTGTCCGTGGGACGAGGGCGGTGTTGTCCAGGAGAAGCTCGCAGATAGCTTCCCTCTGCGTATCAGGGTCCCAGTACGGACAAAATGGGGAGCGTCCGCATCTGCTGGGTCGCACCCCGTGGCCCTCGGCTCAGGTGGGGACGGGGGGGAAGGGTGAGCCGTGTCCTGTGGCACGGCAGGGGCGAGCTGCGGCAGAGCTGGCAGGGACGGGATAACGATTTTTGGCCTCATCTTGGCTTTTGCTTCCAAGGACTCGAGGAAACCTGAGCGGCCTCAGTGAGCCGGCGTGACAGACGGGGCTGTGGAGCCCTTGTGAAGGTGTCAGTGTTCGGAGGAGCCGGGGAGCCGGCGAGCAGCAGGGCTCCCGAGCGCCGGTTCTGTTTGCACAGCAGCAGCTTGTGCTCCCGAGGGGAATTACGGGAACGGCAGGGGCCGACGTGGTCTCCGTGCCCGAGGACGGAGTGGGGTTATCTGAGGGCAGAGGACCAGGACGGGCGCGAGGAGGGAGCATCCAGCAGAGGATTAATTTTTCTCCGCTCTCAGTGGATCAGTTCCATTTAAAACACGCGTAAGCGTCGTTAGGGAAGTTGGGCTGCAAAAGATAGCATTGAAAGTGCAGCAGGGCTTCGCTTCCTAAAGGCCAGGGTCTCTTTCCTGCCGTCCATATCTGTCCGTCCGTCCAAGTAAGCGCTGAAGAAGGAACTTCTCTTTCCTCCCTTCGCTGCCAGGGCAGTCTGCTGAAATGTCTTTTCATCTTTTGTAGGCTGAGCGTCGTTGCTCACGGTTATTATTTATCCATGTTGTGGTGATGCCCAGAGGGCACAACATGGGTTTAGATGCTGAACAAAGACACCGTAGAAGACGGCCCTCGGTTTGCTTTGAATTAAAACTTCGTCGAAGCTGCTGAATCTCAGGAGCGTGCTTAAGATGAGGAATTTTACATTTTACACTGTGCTGGTTTATAGTGCTTTTTCCATCAGCAGGCTTTTAAACAAAATTATGTCAATGAGCGGGCAAGGCTCATGGTGTCCTGTCATGTTAGTGTTAGGAGCAGTTCCAGCGGGGAGGAGCTTCTCCCGGCAGTGAATATTAGTGACAAATAACATCCCTGCTTCGATGGGAGACAGCGCTTGGCATCTCACCTGCCCGCTGCTGGACCTCGCTTCGATCGCTGGTCTGGATCCTCAGAGGATTTTCTTTCTCTCTCTTCCCCTGTTTTATTTATAAAAAGGATGGAAATTGCAGCTGTGCTTGCTCAGTTCTTGGGTTAATGCACCTGAAAAGCGGGTGTTCTCTAGGAGATGGTCTCCTGTCAATACCCTGCGAGGTCACAGGGGATGATATCAGACCTGTCTTTGGGATTTAGGACCCCGTTGCGAGGCCGGGCTCACGCAGACGGCTGCAGCGGCCGCGTCAGCTCTGCTGGTGTGCCAAGCCCCAGTGTCAGTGCTTAGCAGTGGGAGGTAGGAAGTTTTTCTGCCCATCCCTAAAGCAGTAACCCAAGAATATTCCTGTTGCCTCTCTCCCGCCAGCACTGCACGGCGTTGCTTTGCTCCAGAGTAGCCTTGATTATAAATGTCGGAGGAGACGAAGGGTCTCTCCCCAGCTTAGCGGTGAGGAGCTGTCAGCTGCCATCCTCCGGCTGCAGCATTGCATTAAATCACTTTTTTTTTTTTTTTTTTAGCAATGACACTTCATCTTATTTAATAATATAGTTCAAAATATGGAAACAATGGCAACTGTTTTATAATGGATAAAACGTGTCACAACGCTTTAATTTTTGCTTTTGAAAAGTGGCTCCGTTCACTTCTGCCTCTGTTGAACCGCTTGAGCCGGGGTCTTCCCTGGCGATGGCAGACACGCGGCAGAGCTGCTCTCTCGGCATTGAAATTGGGGACGCTCGCGGGATGGAGGGGGTTCTCCATGAAAGCAAGCCTTTCCCCTGCGCTGGGTTTCGAAGCTTTTCCAGTGACACAAACTTTTGGGTTTTTTGAGCAGCCGGTTCCTTCAGCGAGATTCTATTTGCAGCAAAGGTGGAAAAAAGTCCTCACATTGGAAAATAAACGGCAGCTAATGGAAACAATGGTTGGGAAAAAGAAACTGCAGGGACCTTTACAGCGCTTACTAATTCTTACCCCGACAGGAGGCTTGAAGATGTTCACCCTTGAGCTTGTCTTCCCCCTGCACGCGCCGCTTCTCTTACCGTCGCGGGCTCGCTGCTTCCGGCGATGCCGGTCTTGCCAGCGCCGAGCCGAGCTGTCCCGCAGCAGGTCAGCGGGGAGGTGGGAGGGAAACCTCGCTAGAGAGCGAGATGCGGTGGTGCCTGGGAGGCGTTTGGCGCAGCAGAAGCTGAGGAAGGCTGGGACCTGGGTGTCTGCACACCGGGCGCCTCTCGGGAAGCAATCCCTGCCTGCAAGCCACGCTGCCGGACCAGCAGAGAAATGGGTCAGACCAAAGGGTTTTGACGTTTCTGGCTGGTTTCTGTGCCAGTCTGGTGGCAGCTGTGTATTTACCCTCGGGGGGGGGGGGCTGACGTTGTAATCTTAAAAATAATCTGGCAGGTACCTGGGTGTAATTGGGCTGGGGTGTCTTTTTCTGGTGTCTGGAGGTGGAGAAGCGTTTCGCTGCTGGTGCCGAGTGTTCGGAGTCGTTTCACAGCGCTTGAGGTATAACCAGAAGCACTGGGGAGAAATTAAGAGGGGAAGAAAATAGGCTGGCTTTCCTAACGACCGCAAGGCTAATAGGGGTTAAAACGGGCTCTGGAGGCAGCTGATGGGAGCCCTGCGTTGGAGGGTGTGTAGAAGCAGCCTGCAGGCTGGGTGGGATCTGAGAGACTTTTCCCATCTCTGGGCTATTTCTGCCATCCCAGGAATAAGCAAAGCCCCGGCCCTGCTCCCGGTGCAGGAGGGGCACCCAGGCCTGGCCTTCTTCAGAAGCCTCTTGTTATTAGTGCAAAGGACGTTCACAAATTGCATCATGCTGAGATGGAGGTTTTTTTAAATTGGGCTAGTTCTGAGGACTTTTTTTTTTTTTTTTTTTCCTTGAGTGTCGCCACTTGGGGAAAAGTCCTTATTTCAGAGGGGAGGAGAGCGTCGAGCAGCACCAAAGGCGCTCTGCTCTAATTTTAGTGCGCTTCTGTCTCCGATTCCCAAGTTGATGATCACACCTGAAAGCTGGGAAGAAAAGTCCGGAGACGGAGACCTGCCTTTGCGCCCGACGGTCCAAAGCGTGGAGGTTTGTCCCCGGTCCGGGTCCTCGCCGCGCTGCCTGACCCAGACCCCCCTCCGGAGAGAGGACGGACGCCGTGCTTCGGGCTGGGGCTCTGCTCCGAGGGGGATCGGTGAGGGGTTGCCCTTCCTCGTGGAGATGGAGGGCGGCTGTTAGTGGTGCCGAGGGGGAGCTCGGAGGCGGCTGGTGTCGCTCCCTGTCGCGCCGGCACTGAGCGGGCACGAGCCAAAGCCGCGTCCTCGGAAGCAGCCCCTTTCTCCCGGGGATGTGTTTTCACCCAGGCCGTGACGTGGGGTTTTGTCAGTCCGGCTGCGCAGCCTGTTTGCGATGCTTTTCAAAATCAAAAGGACTCTGGGAACAAACAACATGCAGAACCATTTTCTAGACGAAGGTTAATTATGGGCCGTTGTTACCGCAGAGCTGTACGTTTGTGAGAGCTAGGTGCTTTTTTTAATTTGCAATTTTGTAAATTACAATTCCTGCTTCCGAAGGCCTTGCGCTCAGCCAAAATTAAGGAAAATGACTGCTGACACGTGGCTTGGGGCTCCTGAAATGCTCCCAATGTTTTTCTCTGGGTCCTCTTTTAAAATACAAAGGAGCGAGGAATCAATCTCTTTTATTGCACATCATCCCGTTAACGTTAATGAGACCGCGTGCATGAGTAGGAAGTAGAAGTTACAGAACTGGCTCCTCAACTCAATTGTATTTGGCTGATTATTAGCTGATTACTTTGAGGGAAATTAATTTCTCGTTCTCCCTCCTCGCTGTCTGCTGCCTGCGGTTTAGGGAGGGCATCGCGGTCCTGCTTGTCCCTGGCCTCAGCCACGAGCCCGGGGTGGGACGGGTCCCTGGGAGGCGGTGAGGGGTTTGGGAGAGGGCAATGCTGGCAGCTTTCCACGCCGTGTGTTCACACTTGGTGCCCGTCGGACGGTCACTCGGCACTTGGGGTTTTTTTTGTTGTTTTTTTTTTTTAATTTTGTATTTTCAAGGGGTTCTGCAGACTACAAGAGGGAAAGGGCTTTCTAAATAAAATTGATTTTTATTAGCGCATTGCCGTGCCCTTTGTGCAAAGCAGACAGATCTCTGAGCGGGTGTGTGTAACACAGAAAAGCAAAATTACAAGTTCAACAAAAATAAAGCTGCAGGATGCATTTTAAACCACAGTTCCTGTGTAACCCGGAGCTTGAGAGAGAGGTTTCAACCTAAATTATTTTCATCTTGTGAAGTTAACAGCCACCATGGGGTGGGAAAGGGAACTCTGAAGTGCTCGGCTTTTCCTTCGCTGCCCAGGCTGGGAGACTGCCAGCCGGGCAGAGGTACGGCCCCGGGATGTCCTCCTCCCTCTCGGCGACACAGATGGCAGGGAATAGCGCAGGTGTTACGGCACCAGCCCGTGTCCTTCCTTATTCCACGCAGCCCCTATAAGTAATGTAAATTCACACGGTGCCTGTGGCAGCCCGGGATACGAGGCACCTTTTACAGGCGGATCTGGAGCAGGTCTGGGAGTCTGCATCCCGCTGCCGGCGGGGAGATCGGAGCCGGGTGTCTCCATCTGCCCGGTCAGGCTTCGGGACCTGCAGCACTGGGGCCCTGGGTACCGGTGATGGAGGGGGGGGTCCATCCTCACCGGCCTGTCGCCAAACCGCTCAGGGGCGGCTGGGAAAACACCCTGGGTGAGGGTGTTGCTGAGCTGGACTGGGTGTATGCTGGTGCCCAGCTGGTGAAAGCCTCCCCAAAAGCAGTGACCCCTGTGTGAGGTCTGCAGTTAAGCAGAGCACAGTGAGAGCGTTTCTTTTTAATTAACATCAGGCAAGTAGTCGGGTCCGATGGGGTGATAAGCCCGGCCTAACGTGCCTTGTCCCCATCTGTCCTTATCTCGAGTGGTGCGTTGCCAGGAGCAAGACTTGTACAACTTGGTTCATTCAAGAAGCAGTTACTGCTTAAAAATCAGAAGGGAGCGACCGATTTCTTTGAGCTCGGGAAAGGTACCGAGGTCCCCTAGAAAGCCTCGCTGTCTGCAGTGTATCGGCTGCTCGAGAAACAGAGGGGGAAATGAACAGCGTTGCTGCTGCTTGTGTGTGCTCACACTCTGCAAATCACGTTGATTTTCCTTCTCAAGGAGACGATTCATCTCCACAAATTACCGCTTTTTTTAATTGTTCTCTGCAGCAAACGCTCCGTTTCCGACCCTATCAACTGCCAATTAGAGCCAGCCCTAAACGGCAAAACTCCTGTTTCTAAAACTGGGCTCATTTTGTTTTTTAAACAGCCAGTGTAATTGACAAATAAAAGCCATTTGAATGTATAAAATGTTCATTATCTCCGTGGGGTGCCAAGCAGCAAAATATAAGGCAGATTTCCCTTTCGGTGTGGTCGTTGGAAGGGCTGTTGCGAGGCTGCTCAGCAGAGTGCGGTACATTAGCTTTTGGTCTCGTTGCCCAAAACCCTGATTCTTTTCGTTGATAAAACGAAGCCGAGCGCTTTGGCTACGCGCATCCCGCGCTCGAGACTTCATCGCCCCACTGCCATATCTGGCGCGAGCACGTCGGTTCCCAGCAGCAGCCCCTTGCCAGAGTGGGAGAAGCAAATTGCTGGCCCACCTTGCTGCCCGGGGCTGTGGCAGTGGCCGTCTGTCCGTCTGAACTGGTGACTCTCCAGCTCGCGGCTGTCCCGGGGGAGCTGGCAGCTGCTCTTCTCCCGTCTCTGCCCACTCCAAGCGTCCCAGGTTTGGCTTTAAGAGCTAACACCGTTTCCCATGCGCGCCGCAGAGCTGCGGTGGTGGTGGTGGTGGTCTGCGTGCGGGGGGGATGAAACTCTCCGTGTTTACCGTGGCGTTCATCCGCAGCATCGCAGCTTTGCTGCCGGGACCACCGCTGGCTGCTGCCGCTGGCGTTCGCTTTCCTAGAGGAGTGCCTGGAAAGCACTGCTCGGATGGGGGAGGATCCGTGTAGTCCGCTGGGGTTGATGGTGAAGTCGGTGTTGACAGTGTTAAGCCCAGGGCTGCAAAGCAGCCTTAAAGGAACTTGGGGTGAGCGACTCGTCTGCTCCGAGAAGCTGTTGGGCAGTTTTACTGGAGGAGAAGAGTCCGAGCAGCTTCTGGAGGCTAACTCTGACTGAGCTCTGCTTTCTCTTTCAGCAAAGTACCTTAACGATGGATATAGAAGACTGTAATGGACGATCTTACATATCTGGTATGTCTGCTTTTGATTTTTGCCAGCTATTTTGGGTTGCTAACATTTTAAGGTGCTCAGTCTCATCCTCTGGGTGTAAGCTGTCCTGTGCTTGGCTGCTTTGCCCGAGGCTGTGCTGCTGTCCCCATCACAGATTAAGCGTTGAGGAACAGTATTCAGAACACCAGCATGTTTCATTAAGTATCTGAGAAGTGTTAAAGCCCATGGCAGAATAAACAGCTAACTGAAAAACCGGTACCTAGGCTGAGCCTTGGTAGTTTACGCTGAAGTTTATGTGCTTGTGTCTTCGCCTGCTGAGCCGGTGGGTGGTTGCCGGCACGCTAGCGGTAGGTGAAATTTCAAGCCTTGCTGCAAGCTGAGAGGAAAACAAACGTATTTCCAGCGATGGCTGCGCAGTCCCCGTGCCGAAAGGTGTCGGGGAGGCTGGTCATTCCTTCAAGGCTCCTGGCTGTGCTCACGAAACGGGTGGTTTAGTCCCGCTCTCTGGTATGCCGAATGCATGATGCCGAACCCACGACTGGAAGCAGCGCGATATTTCAGACCCCCGCAGGTGATCTCAGCCGTGCGCCTCGCCAAGTGTATTGATGTGCGTTAAGATTAAATCCAGGCTGAGTTCCAGACATAAAGCCATGAAATGTCTGTGGGGAGAGGGGGGGACGCCATGGGGCTGTCCTAAATCTGGGTGCTGGAAGCTGCCGGTGTGCCAGACCACTCCGTAACCGGTGGGGTCGCACGGACTAGAGCTGGGGGTCGCAGCCCCAGTGACTGTCCCCAGAGGGGACCCCAGTGGCACTGGGGGGATTTAGATTATCTGGTTGCCTGCAGAAACCTGGCTTGCAGCTGGTATGGGCTGTAAGCGAAAGCTGGTTTGGTGGGATTTGTTCTTATCTCTGGGGGACTGGTGTTTGCAGTGTGAAAACACCTCGGTTTGTCCATCTTTGCTCGGGAGAACAGGGGGATTAGGGTAAGACCCGATGTAGATTTAGAAGTGGCAAAGCCAGAAAGAACTCTCGCGATTACCTCATCTGGCCCCAGTGACACGAGAGGCAGGAGGACGTCTCTGCGCGAGCCCTGCGAGCTGGAGGAGCTGGGGGGGGTGCCGGGGATGAATGGCTCAGCAGGGGTGAAGGTCAGAAGTTGAAGTGCATTGGAAGGGAGAGAGGACCCCAGCTGTTCTAACGAGCGGTTGCGGTGGCCGGGACTTGGTGCATTGACAGAGCTGCGCGGGGGACTTTGCACAACGCCCCTTTGCATAAATCACGTTACATGTTGCCCGTCCTGACAAAGTTCGTCCTCGGAGTTATTGTGTGCTCCTTCTTTCTATGAAGATTTCCTCCGATCCCTGGAGGATCCCTGCTTGGGTTAGACGCTTGGCTTTTCTCAGGGCGCTCGCTGCAGTTTGCTGTTCGGGTTTGGGTTGCCAGAACGTCTCCGTTAAATAACAAAATGCTTCCCCGAAGCTGGCCGATCGCACTGTGCCAGGGCGGCTGCCTGCTGAACACGGCTGCTTTCTCAGCTTCGCTCAGCTTTCCGCCCAGCAGAACCACGTCCCCCGGCCGCTCACCGCCGTCCTCCAGCGGAGTTTGGGAGCGTGTGGGTGCGTTCGGTGCAGAGGTCCATGTCGCCTGCAGAGCTGTGGCTTTGCTTTTCCTTGGGGAGATCCGTGGGTGAGCCGTCCCCCTTTCCCCACCGTCCCTGCGGCAGGTCCGTGGTTCCCTGGGAGCGTAGAGGTGCTGCAGCCCAGAAAGAAGGTCCAAAAAGAGGCAACAGAAAAAGCCCATCTCCCTTGGAGCCGCCTGAATCCTTCTTGGGGTGCATGTGAGCTTTCAGTGGTAGAAGTCCTGGGGGCCTGAGGTTTAAGCAGCTCCTGGCTTTTGGAGGGAAGGGGAACATTAACGGAGGGGAGAAGGGAAGAGCAGCGATACAGGAGCTCTGCGGGGCCATCCCGGCCAGGGTGGGCTTTCTTTTTTGAGCTCCCTGGTACTTGTGGAGCGAAGCCTGTGCTGTGCGGCCTGTCTGCCTGGCCTGGGGGTCAGGGCAGGCCTAACGAGATCAGCTAATTGTCAGGGTCAAGGCCTGCCAATTAGCTGCTTTGGGTTGCTGAGCTGCTGTGGCTCTGAAATGACTAGAGGAAACAAACAGCAGAGCTCTCGAAACTTGTTTCTGTGAAATATGTTTAATTAAATGAACTCTTAAAAAAGAAAAAGTTCATGTTTGTCAAATAGCGAGGTAACCGAAAGCCCGGAAACTCTTTGTGAATGTGAAATACTTTTTCTCCTTTGAATTCTTCACAGGAAAATAAGTCAGTTTTGAAACAGCTCTGGTAGAGACAGTTGTTACCATAGAGGGGGTAGGAACAAGGTGGAGGCGGGCAAGAGACCTCTCCATGCTGCACGCCAGTTCCTCAGGTGGCACCTCCTTGGGCTGTAAGTCCTTCTGTAGACGCTTAACCCAAAAAACCAGCATTCGGATTGTGCAGATAACGGCTTTGCCACTCTTTGCTTGTGTCGGTCCCGCATGCTGGGCGGCATTGCCATTTTGCAGATAGTAAGAAGGGCTGAGCACCTTGGTCTGTGCGAGCCGGCGCAGCCCTGTGCAGGAGAAAGCACCAGAGCAGCCTCGCCAGCCACCGCGTCCCAGACCAAGGACACCCCGTGCGAGCAGGGTGGGATCAGGTCCCTGTCCTGCCGCGGTTTCCCACAGGATCCGGCCCTCCCTCGCTCCCTGGGATGGCTGAGCACCCTCGGAGGTCTGCCTCCGCTTCTGTTATCCATGTGTGCGCATGGCAGAGGCTGATGGACGTTTTCAGGCCGTGCCCCCCACCCCTCCGCCCCAGCTCTGCTCCCCAAAACAGCCCAGGTCTCCTCCATTTTACCCTCTTTTATTTGGGTGTTGTTGCACCTGAGAACAGGGTTAAACATTCTCAGCTCCTTGGATAACTGGGCTACAGACAGACGAACTGTCTCTTGCCTGACGTTCAGGTTTCCATTTGTTTTTTTAGAGCAAATGAAATGTGACCCAATATTTCCTGAAATCTCAAGTCTGAAAAGTTATCAGAGAGGGAAATTGCTGAGAGACCGTCGAAACCAGGCGCTGGTCGCTCCCAGGGGTGGGATAGTGCTTCAGCTCTTGCTGTCGGCGGTGGGCAGCCTGCCCACCTTCCCAGGCCTCTGAGCTGCTCTCAGGACCCGTTATCGGGGCTCCCAGTGTCAGACCCACTGCTGCACGGAGGGAAAAACCCTGTCCCTGTGTGCGGGGGGGTGTGGTTTTCTGGCGGGGGGGTCCTGGCTGAGGTCCATGTGGCTCTGTGTGGGTTCAACAGCGATCCTTCCCAGGGGAGCAGAGGCTCTTGGCAGTGCGAAGGTTCGCGCTGGCCTGACCCCTGTTTCGGGGAGGGCTGGGCGCCAAGGATCTGCTCAGTTATCCCTTGGTGCTTCCAGTCAGATGGAGATTGGGGATCCTTTGGGATAAGAAGGATCCTTTGGGATCCAGAGGATGAAGCTAGCTGGCAGAGGAGCTGGGCTTTGAGCTGAAAACGGGATGCCGTGCCCTGCCTTTATGCTTGAAGGGACGAAGGAGAAATTAACTTTTTCTTTCTCCTTAATGTTTAACTTGAATTCTAGTTTGGGGTTTTTAACCTTTCTCCAGTACATCGGAGATTGGCAGTAGCTGGGAACAGGTTGTAAAACGGTGCAGCAGGGTTCTTCCTGCTGCCAGCATTGCCTGGATGCTTTGTTAGTGAGCCCCGATCTCATCTTCAGAGTTAAACCTGGGGCCAGGAGGGTCTTTTTTTGTAGGACGGGAACTGCACGCCAAGGTAAGCTCGCCTGGAAACGCTGCCTAAAAACTTCCTTGCAACTCGAGGTCGTGGTCTCGTGTGTCACGGCTGTGAGCTCTGGCCGTTCGATACGGATACGCCTGTGTATGCAGAGCGCCGGGAAGGTGTGAAGTGCCTGTCTTCTGGGCTGAGCGTCGGCACACTGGATAGCTGGGGGAGTTTAATATGAGACACTTTTGCTCTGTTTCTGGAGCTGAGGACCAAGGCTTCAGTGCCCCGTCCCTTTTTTGGTGCGGGAGGGTCAGAACCCAGATGAGCCGTTGCTGACTGTAGGCTGACGTTGGGGATGATGCTGTTCTCCCTCGGGCCATCGGATCCTGTGTTTCCCACCGATATTTCGGGTCCTGTGCCTGGTCACTGAGCCCCCGGGCAGCCGGCTGCGTTGTGAGGGCACAGCAGAGACCCCCACGGCATCCCTGGTCCCCCATCCCCTGCCCGCTCCCTCCTCTCCCTCCTTAAGAGCATCGTCCCCCGCCGGCTCAGCATGGCTCCGTGCTCTCCGAAGGCCACGGCCGTGTGTCCCCGCGCCAGGGAGCGGCGCAGCCCGGGTTCCCGCTCGCCATGCCACCTGACTGTAAAATGACGGTCGTTTCCCTCGCTTCCAGGAATCTGCTCTTCCTGGAAGGTGAGTGGCTGCGTGCGCCCGGCCAGCGACGCAGACATGCACACGCAGCCTGGGCTCCAGCGCTGTTTCCAAGGAGTTGGCTGTGATAACACTCCAGGGTATCTCCAGCAAGGTAGAATAACGCGAGTTAAACGGGAGCGGAGGGGGGGGAGGATCCTGAAATAACTCGGTGCTGTCTCCGCTCGCTCTCTGTGTGCAGAGGAGAAGGGGTGCAGGGGGCTGTGCTGGGCAGAGGGCCTGACTCCGGAGGGTGATTTATAGGTGTCTGAAATTCCCTGTGCTGGCAGGGAGGAGAGGGATGGAAAGGCCTGACCCCCCGGCCCCGAGATGCCCGTGGAGGCGAATATGAGCGAGGTAGGCTCAGGACGCCGCTTGTGATGTACCGAGACCCTTTGAGAGGGTCGGTCTCACCCCACGCAGTAGCTGTTCAGTTTTCGGCCTCAGGACTTGCCCCCAGCCTGCAGACTAACACAGGGGGCTAGCTCCCTCTCAGCAGCAGGGTGCTTTCCTCCGCCCGGGCTCGTTGTGCAGCCTTCTCGTTAACCTCTCCTGCCGTGGCTGGCCGTGCACGTAGGGTTCGCGTGACTCAAATTCGCTGGCAGCAGCTTGCCGGCCTCGCCGAAGTGTGGGGAGGGGAGAGGGAAGGGTCCTCAAAGCCTCTTCCACTGTGACCCCGGGAGGAAAGAAAACCTGTTTAAAATGCTGCCACAGGGAGTCGGGGAGGGTGAGGATGCTGCTGGGGTGTCCCAGCCTGGTCTCAGTCGAGCAGCAATTTAGAGGATGCTGTCTCACCAAGGGCAGTTACCATAAACGATTCCCATGCTCAGCAAGGCTGATGAGCTCAGCGTCCCAGTAGTCATCAGACAATGGGATGAACTGGGCTCAGGGAGCACCGAGAGAAGAGTTTCTCCAGATGCAAGTATTTAGAAATAACATTCCCAGCTGTGCTAAAGGCGTTCACGGAGCTTCTGCACTTTCCATCCTGAAACTCCGTTGTCCCTGTCCCCACGGCATCGCCGAGGAGTGGCTGCTGCAGGCAGCTGCCTGGCTTTTGGGTGCGTGGTGGGGAGGGCTGGCAGGGGACCGGGGG
Source organism: Sagittarius serpentarius (assembly GCA_034782735.1). Taxonomy (NCBI): domain Eukaryota; kingdom Metazoa; phylum Chordata; class Aves; order Accipitriformes; family Sagittariidae; genus Sagittarius; species Sagittarius serpentarius. The sequence continues at coordinate 579,506 of JAVKLA010000017.1, read as the reverse complement.
TTTTCTGCACGCTGGCAGCCAGTAGGTCTCGCCGGAATAGAAACCTGCTAGCCCCCGACGGGGAAAAAATGAGTCTAGCCTGCCGTGCAAATGCCTTGGGCTCGAGGTGATCTGGGCTTGCTTCTGGTAGGCAGCTGTATTGCTGAATTAGCTTTCCAGTGCGAATGGGCAAGGGCCTGTTTCCGGGGACTGCAAGGGTCCGTCCCGGGTAGGCTCGGCTTCCCAGGGACGTGAGTATCTGCTTGGGGATTGTCACTTCAGCAGGGACTGTCGGGGAGGGGGACCCCGGTGCCTGGCGAAGGGACCCACTTGCCTGGGCAGAGCACCGGGGTCAGCCTGGCAGGTCAAGGCACGGGTCGGTTCGGCGGGGGATTGATGCTTGCGCGTGGCGGGGGTGGCCTGGCTCCCCCCACCCCGGCTGGCACACCTTTGCACTGCAGTGCCGGCTGGAGCTCCCGCAGAGCCCTCCAGCGTGGCGTGCCGACCCCTCTCCCCTTCTGCAACCTCTTCGCGAGCCGGCGAGGAGAGCAAAACGTGCTGCTGCCGTTGGCACGACGCTGGCTTGGGGCTGTTGCGTCTGAGGAGGTTGCAGCTGGAGGACTGTGGTCCAGAAAGCACTGAGCTCCTGTCTAATCCCGTGCTGGTGTGCATGGCAGATGGTGCCACTGGGGTAAAAGCCGTGTCCTCCAGCCCCCCAAAGGGCCCGTCAGCAGCCCCGTTCCAAAGCAGAGGTGCTGGGATGAGGGCTTGGTGGGGTGGAGCCAGGGGGAGCCCACAAACCGTGCTTCAGGCATCACTCACTTGTGTTTCCCTCCTCCCAAAGGTAGTGGGGATTCGTCTCTGGAGAAGGAGTTCAGCTCGGCAATCGTGGGACCCACAGTGAGCACACCCAACAGCCAGCACTCCTCCCCGAGCCGCTCTCTCAGTGGTGAGTACGCGGACTTAACTGAAAAAAGCCATGCCAAGGTCTGCCTGTTTTGTCCCCAAACCCTGCACTCTCTCAGGCGTGACATAAATTTTGACTTCCCGCTGTGACAGATTTCTCTCGGAGCCTGACTCTTTGTTTTCCAACCGAAGAGGATAAAACCCTGCTTTGGTCTCCGCGCGGAGCAGCTGCCCGGTTACTGATCCTGGGCACCGGCTGTTGCTGAGCCCGGAGTTTTTCAAATGGGCTGTGGCGATGCCGAGGACTCGGGGTCTTTCCTTGTTGTTGTGATTTTCACCTTGACTTTCAAGCAGCTGCATGTTCCAGACTGTTAATGATCGCAGCTCCGGAGGGGCCGCAGAGCCATTGGTTGCTTTGGAATAAGTTATTTTTTATATCCGTCTAGATGACTGTGTGGGAAATGAGAAGCTGCTCCGCTCCTTCTCGTGTAGTAACTGGGGCAGGTTGGGGTCTGTGGCGTGCACAGCAGTTCACAGAGAACTCTGCCTCTGTGTGACTGAGTCTGTTGGGAAGTTATTTGTGTAGCTGGGGGAGGTTCAGAGAGCCCCCGGGCATGCTCAGATACACCAGGAGTGCCACGGGGTGGTGAAACACACCCCCAGCTCCCAGCTTTCGCTTACCCGTGGCCAGCCTGTGCCATTTTGTTCAGGCACCGTCTTTGCCATCGTGTCTCTCCGTCCTTTCTGCCTGCTCCCCACCTCAAGAAAGGAGCAGAACTGGGGGGAGGCAGCGTGCTCCTTGGGAAGCTCCTCTTCTGTCAGCCCTTGTCAGCTCGCCGTGGCACTGCAGAGCAGAGTGGATGCGTGCCCCCTGGGGTCTTGCCCGGTTGCGCCTCTGCCTCCACGTGCTCTCGCCCGGCAGAGTGCCGTCGGCCGAGCTGGTGGCTGGCATTTGACGGGGAACTCACGCAGATACGGGACCGGTGTGGGGAATTTCCTGTCCACAACATGAAACTTTCCATCTCCTTCCCTGTCTACTGATGGAATTATTTGCTTTTTATTTAAAATGAATGAAACTGCTTTTTTGGTTATATTTAAGAACCTCCCCTAGTAAAATAGGTCCGATTTCAGAGTAGCCACAGTCTGTCCCTCGTCCTGGCGTGCCATCCGCTCTCTTTGCTCACTGTGGTGATCGATGAGAAACGTGATGTTTCCCTTGTGCGTTGAGGAACGGCGTGGCCCTGGGTGAGCTCGGTGCGGCTGGTACAGGCTTAACTTACATCGCAGTCTTCTCGGGGCAGCAGTCAAGTTTCCATGGGCCCTACATGCCGTTAAGTTGTGTTGACGCATGAAAAGAAGGAGCGCTGAGACAAGATAAGTTGGCAAGTCCCGCTCTGAATTGCGCTGTCGGTATTCAAGAGCTGACAGTTGGGCCATCTCTACCAGATTGAGTCAACCAATACCGAAAAGAAGACTGGCACTGCTCTGATCTTCCCTCTCTCCTGGCTTCTAGCCTGCAGTTGCCTATTGCTTTTCCATAGCAGAGAAACTCCCTCGTAATTTATCCGCGTGGGCTTCCAGCAGTTAGGTGCTTCGGACACCTCTGGTTAGGCCCCCTGGCATTTGAAGGTTGCTCGTGCTGAACCAGGATAAAATAAACCCCAAACATGATGTTTTCAGAAGTGGTAGTGTTATGAATTAGCTCTGTTGCTGGTTTTTTTCCTTTTATTACTTTCTATTTATTTTACATTTGCCCCATAAAAACACTTAGAAGCTCTGCAAAGAAATGAAATCTTGGCTTTTTCGCAGAGGGCAGTTCTGAGAGGTAACGCAGCCTTTTCGCTTGATCAGAAGCAAAAGGAATTGAGCACGTGGACTGACTGAAAGGACAATAACGATCCCTTCCCCTTTAACAGCAGGATGCTAGTGATGGTATTGCCTCTGATCTGACTTGACTTCACAGCTGGTTCATCCAGCAAGCATCATGCCCCAGAGGAGCAAGAATATTATATAACCTGTTCTGCCAGCAGAGACTTCTCTCCAGTGAGACCGGACTCTGCATTGGTTCTGAAAGGAGAATTACAGAACAATAGTTGGCCTCCCTTCTATGCCCAGGAAAAAAATAAGTCCCCAGGGGAATGGGAGGAAAAAAAAAAAAACAAACAAAAAAAACCCCAAAAAACCAAAACAACCAGAAAATCAAAGTGCAGCGAACGTCAACTCATCCCGGCAGCTCCTGCCACCGAGAGAGGAGCTTTTCACTTCGTGTTTGTGCACAGCGGCGTCTGTTTGCGCTGGGTCTCCTGGATGATCCCAGGGGAGCGTGGTGGCACTGGCCAACACATAAATAAAGTTCTGCTCCCCCCGCAGGAATGCTTCAGCCACAGAGTCTCCTCCCGGTCTGCAGCCAGCGGTGACTTTGGCCAGTGGCTCAGCAGACAGTCTGAAAGTGCCTCCGATTGCCAAGGCCGGGTGTATGCACAGTTCACGTTGCCTGGAGCCTCTCTGGGACGGCAGCATTGTCTGCCGCGAGGATCCAGGAAGGGAAGGAGGGGAGCGAGAGCCAGAATTCCTGGGCTCTTCACCCGGCAATAAACCTCACGCAGTCTCGGATGAATCACTTCCATGCTGCTGCTCCTTGTTAATCCCTACTTGTGAAGCTATACCTAGCTCTGGGGAAGAGCCAGAGCCCTCCTGCCTGCTGTGTCGAAGGCGGAGCGGAAGAGGAGCTTTCCTCTCCGAGCACGTGGCCTGGCTCCTCGGAGGCCGCATGTCCACCGCTCCCAGGGGAGCGGGAGTCACGAGTCTCCCTGGGACTGGGACCGTCTTGCTGCCACCATCTCCGTGCTCTGGTGTTCATGGGTCTTCCTAGCCCGGTAAGCGACCCAAAGCCTTCCTGCTCGCCCGCTGGGACGGACCATCCCTGCCTCAGCCGATGTGAGAGTTTGTTCAGAAATCCCCCCAGGTTTTAAAGGTCAAATCCTCCTGATGGTTTGGTACCGGGGACGTTACCACGGTTTTCTCGAATCCCCTCGGCGGGTACGCCGCGTCTGTCAGCGTGCCGCAGGCATCCCTGGGCCATGGGTGAGTGTTCACACTCTCACAAAGAGCTGAACGAGCCCCAGGGGTCGAGCCAGCACCAGATCTGGAAGCTGCTGGGATTTCTGTGTGGTTGCGCTCAGTCTGCTCCGTTCTCACGCCTGTCTCCACAAGGCAGCTTGGACTCTGCAATCTCCTACCCTCCGGGCAGCAGCAGAGTCTCCTTTGTGTATATAAAGTTCAGTTCCTCCAGCCCCCACAGTTCTTCTCTTAAGGGATTGGGAAGAACCTCCTGCTTTAAATGGAAGAAATAAGAATCTGATATTTAAAGGGATTCTGTAAATATTTTGTTTAAGCCTGTGGGCTCAGTGCATGGCCACGTGGGTGACCTGGATTCGACTTTACTCCATCGTCATCTTCCTCCGGCCTGCCAAGACCAGTGCTACGGGAGCAGGTAGTGGGTGTGATTGGCCGAGGAGAGCGCCGGGGAGCCTCCCCAGGAGATTCCCTCTTGCTCCTGGCTGCTGGCAATGGCTTAAAGTGGGAGGAAACTTTCCAATTCGATCATTTAAAGACTGGGTCTCCAAACAGGCGACTTTTCACCAAGGCTGAGGGTGTCCCGGCGGCAGTTCTCCCTTGAGCGGAGGGTACAGCTGGCGTCGCAAGGTGGGACAGCCGCTCCGACACTTTGGCCGAGGGAGGAAGTGTGCAGCATCTGGGGGGACAAGTCCATCAGGGGGTAGCGGAGGGAGGAGGGGGAGAGGTTTCCCCCGCCATTCCCTCTCCTGGTCCCTGCAGGGTTGCAGGTTGCTGGCAGTGGAGGGAAGCGGAGCGGTCGCCGTCGTCTCGGGGAGTGTTTGATTTGTGGCATTCCACAGATCATTAGAGCAGCCGGGAATGTAGGTCAGGGCTGGCGCATCCCCTCGCCAGCCTCCGCTCCCGACGCTGCAGGAGGAAGGAAAGGTAGCGGCGGGGAGGGAAACCCAGGGGCTTTGCTGGAGCGCAGTGCCCGCCCCACAGCGGGGAGACCCACCTGCTGCCCTGGCCCCGCGCCCCTCCATCGTCCGGCTTTGGTGGTCTTCTTGAGCATGGTTCCTCCAGCTCCTGCCCTCTCTCTGCTCTTGTCTGGACCAGAAACGCCGCAGGGTGGCTGCTCCCGGGAGTCACCAGCCCTCGGCTCTGGGACCTTTCCCTTGTCCCTGGCATTGCTCGCATCCACTTCCTTAGTTTCGTACAAGCTTTCTCGGGGTTTTCGGTGCCCAAATGCCACCCCACGGGTGCGTGTTCATCCCCTCCCTGCGTTTGCCATGATTCCTGCAGCCTCTTCGGCAGCTGAGGGAAGGGGAAGAGGCAGAGCTGCCTGCAGGGAGCCTGGTCCGAGCCGGGGCGGCCAGGGCTGCCGGCGAGGCAGCGATCAGCCTGCCTGGGGCACGGGTGGGGGTTTTCAGGCAGCACCATCCTCTTCGGTTTCTTTTGTCTGCTTTTGGATAGTTGATGGATCCCAGGTCTTGTAGCAAAGATGAAAACTTGCGGTGAAGCAATGGCTTCTCTAATGAGCCGCATTTACTGACTATCCAAGAGACTTGTGTTAGGCTTTGTGCCAGTGGATTTTGAGCCTTTACTGATCCAGAGAGTCAAAATTTGGTGTCTTTGCTTCCTCTGCAGTACTTTAAAAGCAGGAGTGGCTTTTCTTCCCCCTCTGCCTTTGAATCCAGGGAACTAAATGTCTTTTTCTTCAGTCAGTCACCTTACAAAGCAGTAATCTTCAGGGTGTGCAAAGAAGCCGTCCAGCCCATAACCTCATGTGATCCATATTTGATGTCTGTTCTTGAGTAGTCGACAAAGTAAGAAGATGCACGTTTATTGCAAACAAATCACTTAACGCATCAGAGTATTTCTTTTAGGAGTAAGTCTTGCCTAAGCTGTGCTCCCAGCTTAAAGAAGTTAAGAGTTTTTTTCTCCACTGACTGTGTCTTATCCCTTCTGCCTCCTCGTAGCAAACTCTATCAAGGTGGAGATGTACAGCGATGAGGAAGCCAGCCGGCTGCTTTCACAGGATGATCGGATGCTCGAGAAGGAGGACAGCGTGATCGTGGAGGACTCGCTCTCGGAGCCCCTGGGCTACTGCGACGGGACGGGCCAGGAGCCGCACTCCCCCGGGGGCATTCGGCTGCCCAACGGCAAGCTGAAATGCGACATCTGCGGGATGGTGTGCATCGGCCCCAACGTGCTGATGGTGCACAAGCGCAGCCACACTGGTGAGTGGCAGCCCCGAGGCCAGCATTGCTGCCGAGGCAGGGGCAGGATGGGCTGGAGGGAAGCGAATTCCAGAAGCCAGGTGGCAAACGTGTGTTGGCTGGTGGGCACAGATGCCACGGGAGGTGGGTGTCGGGTCCAGGATGCTGACCCCAGTGATGGCGGCCAGAAGATGCTAGTGAGGAAAGGTCCAGGAAAGTGTGTGTAGCTGGTCTTTCATCATCACTGTCCAACCTCCAGCAGCAGGTCTGTCACTCCCCAGGGTGGGGGTCACATCCAGAGCACGGGCGTTTGGTAGTTAACCTAGGGTTTTCCCTCTCACACGTGCTCAGCACTGCTGAACCCGTGAACGCTGCTGGTCTCCCGGGCTGTTGGTTTGAGAGCTGCTCCTCTGCAGACTTGGAAAGTGGTTTTAATTGTGAGTTTCACCTGCTGCTCCGGTTTTGCAGGAGAAAGGCCATTCCACTGCAACCAGTGCGGAGCCTCCTTCACCCAGAAGGGAAACCTCCTGCGTCACATCAAACTGCACTCTGGCGAGAAGCCCTTCAAATGTCCCTTCTGCAACTACGCCTGTCGCAGGAGGGATGCGCTCACCGGCCACCTGCGAACACACTCCGGTGAGTAGCTCTGGCTGGCCACGGGCTGGCAAGGGAGGAGGAGGCAGGGAGGGAACACACGGTGATGGTATAAAACAGGGATTGGAGCCCAGCTTCCAAAAACACCAGCCTCGAGCTCCCAATTGACAGCAGCCAAACTTGCTCTCGTATCATCTTCCGGCTTGCTGCGGTCGCTGCGCTGCTGTCATGGTGCAGAGCCGACCTGCCGAGGGCAGAGCGTGTGCCTGGGGGAGGTTGTGTCGGTGTCTGGTTAATGGTCTGGGAACCCCGCTGACCAGAGGGCCGCCTGCGGGGCTTTGTGCTGCTGTGTTCCAGTCATTCCTGGGGGTTATTGCATCTCTTGCTTATAAAGATAAATGTTTAATAGATTTTATTGAGTCGAGATAGGTCCCACCCTTGGGTGTGCCCTGCCTCAGTGAAAATGAGTGCTGAGGGGTTTTGTTTGTGTGTTGTTTTGACATTGTCCTTTTTAAATATGACATTTGAGATGTGGTTTTCACCCTCTGGTTCCGTGATGTAACAGCTGGCAGGGGCCATGGGTGGGAGTGAAGTACGCCAGCCGGCCCCCTGGTTTGTGATCGTTTTCCCTTGATTTGCGTACCAGCGTGTTTCTGCGGCGCTGCCGGGGCTTTTAAAGTTCACGCAGATGGCTTTGAACACCTGTGACTCTAACCTTTTGAGTACTGCGTGGAAATGAGTGTCGTGTGCTTCCTTGAAAGAAGAAACCTGTCCCCTGAAGAGCCTGTTCTCATCGCAGCCTTGCCCAGGAGCCCAGAAACCTGCTCCCCCTTGCAGCCCGGCCTGAGAGCCTCGAGTTTCTTTAAGCTTCTGCCCTTCTCAGTCAGAGGGTGCGATGCTCCGTGTTTAAGCTCCTGTCTTGCTGTGGACAAGTCTTCCTACTTTGCTGTTTCTTTCAGGAGTTTGTTATCTCCCTCCTGCACACACACCTGAGACTTTCCGGGAGAAAAGCGGGGGGAATCCAGGTGGTTTGGCCCCCAGAGCAAGGTGCCAAGCCTGGAACGGGGCTGTTGGTTCTCACCTGGCGTCTGTGTGGGAGGAGGTTGGGGGAGTTTGCAGGAGCTTCCCATCCATTATATTTTGTCTCTGGACATCCCCGCTGCCAAGGCACAAAGCTGCTTCTCAGCGTAAAACTTTTTTGGTCTCTGGTTTGGTTCTCCAGCCTGGCCAGAATACGGCGGCGGGTGGTGTTTCTGATACCCAGGTGATGGGGAAAGAGTTGGTTTCACCAGGGGAGGAGGTGAGGTTAGTGGCCTCAGGCTTTGCCAGTTAATGGGGAGAAATGCCAAAGAAATCCTTTCCCCACATTATTTCCTCATGTCTAATGGGGGGGAAAAAAAAAAAAAAAGGCAAGAAGGCAGTAGTTGGAGGCAAGACCCCTCGTGTCATTAACTCTAGAGAGCCAAAGAGCGTGTGCGTCTCCTCCCACCCCACACGGAGGGTGAGGAAAGCCAGGCTCCGGTGACAGCCCAGCTCTCCGCAAAGCACCAAAGCACCGCGGCAGTTGCTCGGAGCAGCTGAGCCACGGCTGCTCCACCTCGAGGCCTTCAGCTCTCCCAACGAGTCCTTCAGCCTGGAGCGGTCGGCATCATCCGTCTTCCTCCCCTCCACCCCCAGCCGCTCTGAGCGGCAGCAGCTCGGCCGCCGCCGAGCCGAGCTCCATCTTGGGCAGCGCTGCATCGGCTCGGGGAGGAGTTACCGTGCGGCGGAGCGGAGGGCTTTGGCACTCGGCCGCCGTGAGCTCGCCTTGCCAGCGGCTCTGCCCTGCGCCCTTCCAGGGTGCTGCTGATGAGCCCCTGTCGGGGGACCTTCAAGCGTGTGGGTTTTTGGCAGGGGATGGGTGCTCTGAAGCTGGACGGCTCCTGGATTTTTGAAAAAAAATCTTCTGGTGTGTCTGGAGCAGAGTCCCATTAGGAGGATCTCTGTTCTTTGCTTTGTTTAAGTCCTCCCCGTCCCCTCCGTGTTGGGGCGTGGGGTTTTGGGGCACTAATGTGGCTGAGCCCCGTTCCAGGAACCCCGACCTCGCTGGCGGCTGAGCGATTTGTGCGGGCGGATGTGCCGACCCGAACCAAGGGGCACGTGCTGCACCAGCAGCTCCTGTGGCTGGTGAGACCCTGCTCTGAGCCTGCCTCGCCCTTGCCGGGGCTTTCTCCTAATTAAGGTGCGTCAGGGGACCCTGAGCCGTCCAGGCCCAGGGATGCGGGGTCGTTTCTGGGCTCCTTGGTCGTGTCTCCTCTTGTGGGTCGAGATCCTCCTCTCGGGCTTTGCCTGTCCACCGCGTTCGCCCTCACCGAGCGTCCGGAGGTGGGCCCTTGGCAGAGCTGGGCCGACGTCTCCCCGCTGCCAGGCATGGAAAGGGTCGCCTTTAGTCCTTCAATCAAGAGACACAGAAATGGGACAAGCCCTCACAACATATCAAACAAAAATTAGTCTTTATGGGAGCTAATTACTAAGAAAAACCTTTGTTTAATGTGGATTTCACAGGCGAAAGTCTAGTGGTTACCCTGCCTGGGTGGAAGGCAGTGGGGCTTGGCTTTCCCTCCCTCTGCCTTAACTAGAGGCAAGTGCGTTTCATGCCGTCCCCGTGGGGGACACTGAGCTTTCATCTCAGAAGATGTGCTGTCCAAAAAAGTGAGGTATTAAAATCCAGATCAAACATGCTGCGTTGCTCTGAAATAGATCAGAAGCTACAGCCCACACCCACCCGGGACAGCTGAGACGAGCCGCTGGTCTCCCGAGACCTCCCTCCCTTTTAGTCCTCACTGCTTCGCAGCCCAGTAAATAAACGAACCTGGAGCTTGTATTTGGAGGGAGCCCTTCTGTTTGTTGTACTTGGTCAGAAGAAACTTCTCCTGGTGGGGCCTGGCAGTGAGGAGAGCGTCCCCCTTGCTCACGCTTTGGGTATTACATGGGTGAAGAACTTCGGGGATCCTAAACAGACCTCGTTGATCGCTGGAAGCCTCTCGCTCGCATTAGGTGACAGATGGACTGAGCCCACCTGAGACATGAGCACGTGTCGGCGGGTAAAAGATGACATTTTCAAAGAACAGGCTAAGGAGTAAAAGGAAGAGCGACTGATCGCAAGGCAAAGCCCGGCTCAGGACAGAGCCTCCCTCCTTGTCCCGCAGCTGCTGTAAAACCCTGTCCCTGCACCGTAGCTGACCCTCTGCGAGGGGAGGCCCAGCACAGACTTAGCAAACCGCCATGGCAGGGCATCGCTGCGGCGTGGGCAGAGCCCCGGAGGAGCCTCCACGCTGGGAGCGAGACCTTTGCTGCCGAGGTGCGTGGGCAGGAGGACAGCTCTGTCCCCGTGTCCCCAGGGAGACGTCCCAGCGTGGTCGGGCAGTAGCCGGGTCCCAGGCTCCTCTGTGTCCTGCTGTCCCCCTGCGCCGCAGGCAGCTGCCTGTCCCCAGAGCCCCGAAACACAAGCTGAGGCGGGGAAGGGGAAGGCTGGATCCTGAGGAAATAACTTCAGGGTATCCATGCGGAGCTTCCTGGCTTGGAAAGCCAATCCCGATCCCAACACAGGCGTCAGGGGAGCTTTGCGAAGCACCAACGTGTGCAGGGGTTTGGGTTGTTTTGTTTAGGAGTAACAAAACCGAGCCATTTGGGGAACTCTTAACTTTAAGAGCAGCACGAGTGATGGAGATTAATGGACGTAATGGAATTTGGAGTCGAGGCTCTCGCATCTAGATTGCTAGATTTGAGGAGTAAATTTCTAACGCACATTTTTGTGTTCGTACTCGGAGGCTGGTGGTATCCTCGCCTCCCTTGGGACTGGAGTAAACTAATACTCAGCTGCTCTGCGACAGTGCTGCTGCCTGGGGAGGGCTGGGAGGAGAGATTTGCACTTGTCATCGGCTTCTCCAGATTGATTTCTAACCCGGAGCTTCAGTAGTGAAATCCACGGTGGCTCCTGGACTCCCAGATCCGCCTGCAGCTTGGCTGAGCAGCCGGGTTGGGACCGGGCAGGGGTACGGCATGTGGGGACGCAGCCGGTCTCCTCGCTGACCGCCGCTGTTTGGGGCTGCTGCGGTGGTGTTTGGGCAGGATCCGGTACAAGCCGTTGCGAGAGGAGGGGCTGGCCCTGCTTCTCAGCCACAGTGCAAAACACTTCTCATGAATCCAGGTGTCAGAGCTGGGGCGGGGGGTAAGTGCAAATTCACCTACAGCCTGAAAATGTGGTTTTTTTTTAAAAAGCAGTTAAAGGTTAAACCACAAGCTGCAAAAAAACCCAAAACACCCCCTTAAATCTGACAGGAACAGAACGAGCCTGGTCCAGGTGGGTTGCAGCAGACGGCACGCTCCTCCCCGAGCCTTGCACCGGAGCCGGACGGGGCGAGTGTGACGCAGCCGTGGGGCTGGCTGACGTCCCTGCCAGGACGTCCCGGGCAGAGGGCGATGGGCTCTGGTTTCCAGCGAAAGCGGCCGATTTCGGGGCATTGCCCCGCTACTAAAACCAGCTTCCCCGCCCCACAGGGCAGTGTCAGAGGGGAAGGGCACAGCACCGCTTGGGCTCATCTCAGATGCCACAGTCCCTGGCTCTTGCCTGGTGGACCGCATCCCCCTCCTCAGCGTGACGTGGCTCGGCAGTTTGGTGTCCTGCCTTTTTCTGGGAGGCGAGCTCCCAGTCGGGAGCAACGGCCGGGGCGAAGGGAGGGCGTGGGGCTGCGCTCTCCATCCTGGTTGAGTGCCCGAGGGGTGTGCAGGGGGCTGGAGAGCCCACCCCCCTCTCTGGCTTATCTTCGCTGCGCTTGCCTTTTTTTCCCATTAGCGTCTTCTTGCCTAACGAGTTGCCTCCCCTAAAAGGCGTCTTTGAGTGTGATCAACCTGCGGCAGCAGGTCTATTGGAGCCTGGATCCCTTTATCCCCCTCCCAGACTATTTAATGGGGTGGGGACCACCTTGCCCTTTCCCCTGTGCCCGAAGGATGTCGGCCGGTCTGCTGCCGTGATTATACCTAATTAGCAATCACCTGGTGAGCGGCACAAAACCCCCGTGTCAGCATTTGCATTTCCCCATCCCCTGCGCAGACAGCAGCCTCACGGCGCGATGGAAACTGCGATGGGGTTCAGAGATACCATCTCCCCTCGGGAGGGGTCATGATTTTTTCACTGTAAGTAGTCTGCCGGTTAAAACACGCAGATAATGACGTGGCACGCGCAGCCCGCTGCGAGAAGCACCGCCGGCTCCGCGGCACATGGTGGCCGCTTTCTTTTGTCTGGCGGTCACTGGCTGGCAAGGCTGAGCACTGACCTGGGGTGACTTCGGCAATTTTCAGTGAGAAGTGAGAAAATTGGGAGAGATGAGAATAAAAATGTGTCTGGGGAGTGTCTTACCGTAAATCTCGGTGAGGGGGCGACCGCGTGCTGGCCAAGCCACCAAGCACTTTGTGGCGAATGGCGGGTGAAGAAATGCTTAGACATGTTTAAAAAGTTGGGGGGTCCAACTGTCCTCCTTAAATATTGGCTTTGCCATCAGGGCTTCCAGCACGAGGGTTTCCCTGGAGGTGTGTAACGTGGCCAGGCAGCTGCTAGAAACCCATATCGCTGGTGTCTTGGGAGCAGAGCGGAGGGGAAAAGCCAGGTCAGAGGCATTTTAGTTTAGGTATTTGGCCAAATTATGATTTATTTTCATAGCTCCCCATCTATCAAAATCCAGGAGCATCCAGCCCTTCTCCTGCAGCTCTCCGTCAGGGAGCGGCATTTGAGGAGGCAAATCATCGAGCTGCCGGGTTGCGTGTGGTAGCTGTGTTTGGGGTAGGTGGTGGTCAGGAGGGAGGCCGAGGCAGAAGCTGAGAGCTGCAGGTCACGGCTCTTGCTCCCAGCTCTGGAAACTGTTGCTCGAGACGTGCCGGAGAGGTCTTTTCTCTGCGGCACAGCTAGATGGTGCGGTGGGCTGACGGCGAGGGTTGCTGTCCCACCGTGACTCTCCCTGTCGACCGATTCCTGCCGCTTTTCTCCCCCGCTGACGCACGTCCAGCCCTTCCCCGGGCTTTTCGGCGAGGGCACTATGTCTGGTCTTACGGCCGGGCTCTGGTTTGCCTGTTTTGCAGTCTCCTCCCCCACCGTCGGCAAGCCCTACAAGTGCAACTACTGCGGCCGGAGCTACAAGCAGCAGAGCACGCTGGAGGAGCACAAGGAGCGGTGCCACAACTACCTGCAGAGTCTGAACACTGAACCGCAGTCGCTGGCCAGCCAGCAAGGTCAGTGCCGCGGGACGGCCGGGTCGGGTCGGGGACCGGGTTCCCGCTGCCTCCCTGGCTCTGGGGACACGATGGGGGGTCCCAGCGGGGTGGGAAAAACGGGGTCGGGGGGCATGGGTTCACTTTCCAGCCCCGTCTCTGGCTGACGGGGTTGAGCTTCGGGGACATCTTTCCCATTAGATAAGGGAGGGTGCTGCGTGGGGGAGAGCGTGAGCCCCGGAGCTCTCCGTGCCCCGGCGATCGTGGGATGAAAGGTGCTATGCCTGTGCGTTGGTTAATGCCGCAAACCTCTGCAAGTGCAAAGTGTTACCTCCCTGGTTCCTACCCTTGCTGCCAGCCAAATTTTAAAGCCCCTCGAATCGAAACACACCCTTGGCCCGTATTTCTAGTGCAAGAACTACCAAGAGCGTTTTCCATAAATAACAGAACACAGCTACGACACCGTGATGTAGGGGATTTACCCCTGCGGGCAGGTGTCTGAAATGGTCACCGTGTGGCTTGGAAGCAGCTTCTGGCTCCTCTGCGGAGCCTGCAGACAGACCCTCCGGTCTCTGCTGTGCCGGCAAAGAACCAAAGCCAGAGCCTTCCCGGCTCCTCACCCTTTTGGAGCCAGACCTGGTCCCGCTAGAGCCACCGGTGCTTTCGGCGAGGTTCACCGGTTAAGGCTGCATGGACGCTTTAACCGGATGATTCGTAACCTGCGGGGCACGGGAACGGCGGAGCTGCCCTCGCCAGCAGTGACGCAGGGCAGGTCTCTCCAGGACGGGGTTGAGAGCCGGCAAGAAAAGCGAGGGCACTTCGATCCGTTGAAGCCTGCTCCTCTTCCCCAAAGTGGCAGGAGCGGGCCCAGCTCGATGAAGAAGGGAGGCGGACCGGCTGCCGGCGCTCCCCTGCGACCGATTCACCGACGGGGTAAGCTCTGGGCCTGGAGCAGGCAGCCCGGGAGCCTTTCCGTAGGTCCGTCCCAGCTAGCAGAGGGCAGGAGCGGCGTGCCTCGAGTGCTGGCTGCGGAGTCTCCGGCCTGGGTCGCAGCGTGCCCGTCCCGCTCGCCCCGTCCCGCGGTTGCCGGCTGAACCGGGTTTCCCTTGTCTTGCCAGGTGACGAGATGCGAGACCTGGAGATAGTGCCGGACTCTCTGCTTCACCCCTCGTCCGATCGGCCGACGTTTATTGACCGGCTGGCGAACAGCCTCACCAAACGGAAACGATCGACACCTCAGAAATTCGTGGGTAAGGGGATTTCCCCCGCCCCTGCTTCCCGGGCAGACAGGAGAGAGGAGGGAGAGGGGGAGCCCCTGGTCACTGGAGCCAGGACCCCCGGCCCCGGGAGCTGAGACTGCACTTGGGCATGCGGCTGGTGTTCGCGTAGCGCCTTTCATCCCCACGATCCTGGGACGGGGCAGGTCTCGCACGCGGTGCTGGGGAGGGAGAGGGCATCGTGGGGGGGTGGGGGAAATGTACCCCAAAACCAAGCCTGTCCGTTCTGACACTGCTCTCCTTCCCGGCAGGGGAGAAGCAGATGCGATTCACCATCTCGGACCTCCCCTTCGACGTGAACTCCGGCTTCGAGAAGGACGTGGAGATGGTCTCGGCCCACCACCCCCTCGACCCCTCCTACGGCGGCTCCCTGTCCCTGATGGGGGGGGAGCATCTTCGCCCCCTCCGCCTCCCCCCCACAAACTGCATCTCGGAAGTCACCCCTGTCATCAGCTCCGTCTACACCCAGATCCAGCCTCTGCCGGGCCGGCTGGAGATGCCGGGGAGCCGGGAAGCCGCCGAGGGGCACGAGGACGTGCCGGACGGGGTGCAGGTGGTGTACCGGGGCCGGGAGCCGGGCGTATCGCCCACCAACGGCTGCCAGGACTCGACGGACACGGAGAGCAACCACGAAGAGCGGAGCTCGCAGCTGCCGGCGGGGAACTGCGCCAGCAGCCGCCAGAGCCCAGCCTACGCCAAAGAGGACCCCAAGCTGCCGGAGGGACCCCCGGCCGCCCGCTCCACGCCCAGCTCCGCCAAAGAAGCCCTGCGGGTGGTCAACGAGGAGGGGGAGCAGATCAGGGCCTTCAAGTGCGAGCACTGCCGCATCCTTTTCCTGGACCACGTCATGTTCACCATCCACATGGGCTGCCACGGCTTCAGAGACCCTTTCGAATGCAACATCTGTGGCTACCACAGCCAGGACCGGTACGAGTTCTCCTCCCACATAGTGCGGGGCGAGCATAAAGTCGGCTAAACACCCCCTCCACCTCTTCTCCCCGTCCCCCCCCAGCCCGCCCTCGACTCTTCCTCCTCTGTCTCTAGCTCAGCCCCTCCACCCTTAGGGCATGGAACTGTTGTTTTTTTTCTTTTATACTCCTTTGCACTGACTTTGGCTACAAAAAATATTTAAAAAAAAAAATATCGATAACTAAAAAAAAAAAAAAAAATCACAAAAAAAAACAAACCAACCCCGACGAGGGGGAGCTCTTAACAATTTGCCTTTTTATAAATGGAGTTATTTAATTATTAACGGACTTTTTTGTGCTTTTCCCCCCCCACCTCTCTCACCTCCCTCTGTTATTTATTAAGCTTTTTAGTTTCTCTTTTTATAACTCTTCCCCCCCCCACCCCCCCCAAAGTCTCACTTGAATTTTTGAGACTGTTCTCCTCCCTCTCCCTCTCCGGTCCCGGTCAGCTCTCCGGCACGGCACGGGGCCACGCGCCAGCCTGGAGCTCCGAGCCCTTTCCTAGGTGCGAGCCTGGCATTGCCCGTCCCCGCTCTCGGGCGAAGCGAACCTCAGATTAGGTGCTAAAAACCCCCGGGACTCCCCCCCTCCGTCGGCCCCGAGACTCCCCCCCCTCACCTGGCGGGGGGCTGCTGCACCCCGAGCTTTAATGAGTTTAAATACAAGGAGCCTAAAGCAGGGACCCCCCCCGCTCTGCCTCCCCACGGGGCCGGTTGTGCTGGCAGCGGTGCCGGCAGGGACGGGTTGGTGAAACCGGGTTTTGCCCGGCTCCTTTCCCGTGGTGTTTGAAGCCCCCCGTACTCCTGGCCCTGCGCGGGGGGGCGATGGGGGTCCGCATCCCTCCGCTTAAATGAAGGAAACGTAAGCCAGGAAGATGGCGAGCGTCCGGGTGACAGCTCCATTCTGCTGTCTGGGATCTCCTCCTCCTCTTCCTCCTCTTCCTCGGCACAGGCCAGTATCTCCAGCCCGCTCTGCTGCAGGGTTTGATCCCCCACGCTGCCCGCCGGCGGTGGGGGGACGCCGGATCCGGCCCCCCTTGCTCCCTCTGCCCCCAAAAGCCTTCGCGGGCGAGTTGCTCCCCCTGGCATTCCCGGGGGATCGGCGGGGTCTCCCCGTGGTCCGGTGTCACCTCTGTTCCCGCAGCACCTGCCCCGCTCTCGCTCGCATGGAGGAGTCGGGGGGGCGGCACCGCGAACGCCAGAGCTTTGTCCTTGGTCCCGCCGGCAGCGGGAACCCCCGGGCCCCCCGCGTTCGGAGCGTCCGAAAGAGGGTGGGAGGTTGGGGCTGTCGTCTGCTGCGTCGAGCAACTGTCTTCGGAGCCCCTTTCCCCTGGGACGGGCTCCGAGCGGCCCCGGGGGCAGATTCCCGGCAGCCGGACGGTTTTTGGGGACGAGACGCCGAGGGAAGGGCCTCCCGCTCCCACGGGGGATCCGGAGCCGGGGACCCACCGGGACGGGGTTCCCCTGGCCAAAGGGATTTAGCGGAGCCGGGGAAGCAGCCGATAACCAAAAATAAAGCCTGAGCCCGGCGCCCGATCCCTGGCGGGGGCCACGGCAACGCTGGCCACCTCCTCCCCGGCGCTCGCGGCTCCCGCAGCAGCCGGGACCCCCGGCCGCAGCCCCTCCTCGCCCGGGGGGGTCCCCGCTTCCTACCCAGGCCCAGGATGCATAAAACGCCCCTCAGCAGCAGCCGCTCCCCGGGGCTCTCCTGAGGTTGAAACCAAAGGCTGTTCCTTTTTCTACGGACACAAACACAACCACCTCACGCGGCGGCAACTCCCGTTGCCCCTATTTCCGATTTTCTTTTCTTGTTTTATATATATATTTTAAATTTAATTTTTTTTTTTCTTCCCTCCTTTCTTGTTTTTCTGTTGACGGTGTCAACGGGGAGAGGGGACGGCTGAGCCGGGGCTCGGCTCACCCCTTCCCGGCCGCTGCTGCCGATAACCGGCGCCGGCAGAACAAGCCGGAGCCCACCCCCCCACCCCACCCCCCCAGCGCTGAAACAAACCCAAAAAGGGGTTTTTACAAACCGAAATGGAAGCTCTGCAGTTTCTGACCGCTCTTGGTTTTTGTTTTTTTTTCCTTTCCGTCTCTTTTCTTTTTCCTGTAAAAGAGTCTAAAACAAAAATGTAGGAATTTTGTAAAACTCCAGGTCGCTTTACTTGTGTAAATATCTATATTTTTTAATCAGATGTATGAAGAACAAACGATGATGTGCAATACCCCGCCCCCACCCCCCCCCCGGCTACGGCCCCCCCCTTCCTTTCTAACGAGTTTTCATTTGTATATCGTTAATGGATTTGCTGTCGTCTTTGTTTTTCCCTTTTTTGTGAGGTTAGACTCGCTTTTGGACAAAAA
>JAVKLA010000017.1:507238-523100 GCA_034782735.1 Sagittarius serpentarius | reverse complement strand
ACCGGGAGGGGCGGGGAGCGGGTGCGAGCCCGGGCGCAGCGCACCGGGCGGGGCGGGGCGGGGCGGGCGGCGGCTGGGCCCGGTCTAGGCGGAGCGCGGCAAATGGTGGCGCGGGAGTCACGGTGGCCGAGTGGTTAAGGCGTTGGACTCGAAATCCAATGGGGTTTCCCCGCACAGGTTCGAATCCTGTCCGTGACGCTAGCCGCGTTTTTGCGGGGGGGGTCGCTGTGTGTGTGATGCGGGGGGGAGGCGGGGGGCCTCCCGCTCCCGGTCGCCGGTCTTTTAACGGCGGGGGGCAGCGGGGCTCTGAGAGGCGGGGGCTAGTCCTTTTTGGGGACCACGCCTTTGCGGGGGGGGGGGCGCAGAGGCGGGTACAGGGGACAACTCCCAGCTGCCCCCGCCTCAGCGAGCCCGGTGGCAGGGCCCATCCCTCCCCGGGTGGGGGGGGGGTCCCCGGTCGGAGGGAGCCGCAGCCACAGCGACCGGGAAAGGCGTTTATTGATTCGGTGACACAAAGAGACGGCAGGGCTCCCCCCCCACCCCGCGAGAGGGGGAGGACTCCCCCAAACCCACCCATTTTTCACAGGGGACTGAACCCCTTTGTCAAACACCCCCGTGTCCCCCCTGGCAGGGGCTTTTGGGGAGCAGGCACAGACCCACCGAGACACCGATAAAGCAACCAGAACGCTGTTTATTGATCACTTAAATCCCTGCCTCCCGCCAGCCCGGCCGGGCACCGGCCCGAGCTGCGGCCGGATCCGAGCAGTACAGACACCGGAGGAGAAAGTACTGTAAAAAACAACAAAACAAATGCAAATAAATTAAGTTCCCAACAAGTAAACGTAACCAGGTTCTGAGGCGCCTGTCCACGGTACTTAAAAAATAAAACAAGAAGGGGCGGGGGGGGATAAAAACACGAAAAGACCAAAAGAAGTAAAAAAAAAAAATACAGAACCACAATCACAAGTGTCTGGAAAACTAACAGCAGTAACAGCAGAGGAAGCGGAGCCAAACGCCGGCAAACACAGGGCAGGACGGCGTCTCGGGGCAAGGTGGGAGGGTGGGAGACGCCCAGGGGGGCCGCGAGCTGGGGGTGGGCGAGCGTGGGGATCCAGCCTCTCCCGGGGAGGAGAGGGGCTGGGGCATGCACGGAGAGAGGGGCCCGAGGGCTGCGGGGCGCCGTGCCGGCGCGAGGAAAGGCTGGTCCCCAATACCGAGCCCCTTCTGCGCAGTGGAAGGCCCAAGCCCTCGGCGGGCGCCGGTGGCCCGTTCCCGGCTGGTTTGGCTCCAGGCGGCTGCAGGGTTGAGCAGGGCCCCGGGGGCGACGCTGACAGCACCCAGTCTGGGGGCTCGCCCAGCCAAGCCCCTTCCCCAACCCGCAGGAGGGGGAGAGCGGACCCCGCTCCCACCAGCGTACCGCGTGGTCGGAGGCGAGGCTTGGAGAGACGGCGGCAGAGAGACGCCGGAGAGCAAGGCGGAAAATCCACAGAGGGAGAGAAAGCCCAGGGAGGATTTGGCCACCAGACAAGCGGGAGCTGCCAGGGGCCGCGGGGTCAGTCCACAGCAAGAGCTGAGCTGGGCCTCTGGGTTTGGGCTGGACCAGGAGCCGGGCTTTGGGAGAGACACCAGCACCCGAAACACAGGCTGGGTCTGAGGAGTCTGGCAGTACGTGTGGAGCGGTTGCTCCTTCTCTCCTTGAAAGACATCGAACGGGGAAGCTGATCTGCAAGGGGCGAACGTGGAGGGGCTGCAGCGTGTGCTCACCGCCGGGCCAAGTGTTTGAGCAGTATTTACCAGAGGCATTTAATCATTTCAGCCAGGAAGCGAGAGGTTCGAGGGAACGGTGCCCTAAGAAAGCCATGTCGGTGACTAGGGAACACCAGCAGTTTTGACCAGCTACCCCCTGTCTTCACCTCTGCACCTTCCACCTCCTCTCCCTCGTCAGCACGAAGGGTTTCTCTTTGAAAGTCCTTAGATTTCCTCCACTCCGTGTGCAAATATCATCACCAGTCCCGGCTCCAGCACCATGTCCTCGCCCATGTGCTGGTTTTCGCAGGCCATCACCACCACCGCCTGCTTGCCGGGGATGCGCTTGGCCACATAGTTCTCGTAGTACCGCCGGTTCATCTGGCGGGTCTCCAGCGTGGCCAGGCCCTGCGGCCAGTTCCGCTCGTGGGCGTTCTCGATCAGCTCGTTGATGATGGACGTGGGGCAGCCGCTCTCCACCAGCGAGCGCTTGATGACAGCCTGCAGCACCGCGTCCGGCGTGGAGATCATTCCACCCCACCGCGTCACCCGGGCCGGCTGCAGGGAGTTCACCCACCTGGTGAGAGACACGGGGACAAAGCGGTCAGTGCTGTGCATTTTTGGTGCCTCCCACCAAAATCGGGGAACTGCTCTGCCTCTGGTCTGCTCCCCGCTCGCGAGCAAGGCTGGATGGGGAATGCCTCCATTTCCCCACCTACCCCTCCCCTTTTTTCACCCCCAAATGGGAGCCAGCTGTGGCACTCGGCTCTGCTACTCCCTCCCCAGAGGGAGGGGAAGAAAGGATGAGATGAGAAGCCGCTTCCTCCGCCCTTTCTCACAAGGCGGAAGGAATCTGGCAGCTTCCTGCTCCTGGGCAGGATGCAGGTGGAAGAATAAAAATGCTCGGAACCCATTGTGCAAGCAGCTCACGTGCCGCTCCCCAGCACAAACACCCCACAACTGCCCCCTTGCTTTTGTGAAGCGTTTTCTTCTTGCCTCGGAAGGCACTTCACCCCCTCTCAAATCCACCAGCAAAGCTGGCGGACTCCCAGCTCCACCTGCACCCCGAGGCAGGGCTCCCCAGCTCCTCCCCGATCAGCACGAGAACCAGCACTTACTCCAGGATTTCATTGTATTCAATGGTCTCCTCCAGGTTCTGCAGGTTGGGGTTGACGCTGCGGATGGCGCGCATGTAGGCCTTCAGCAACTGAATGTCTCGTTTCTACGACAGGCAGGACAGAGCGGGGTTTGCAAAAAGGAGTCAGCACCGCGGCTACGCGTCACGAGACCAGACCCCAGCGCAGCGGCAGAGGGGTAACACGTCCCTGCCCATCGGCTCAGCTACCGTCCCAGCGGCTGAACGGCGGAGGTGCAGAACAGCAGCAGAGCCCCGGCTGCGCTCAGCTCGGGCCGCTCTGCAGCCGCTTTCTTTGTCCGCAAAGCTTTTCTAGCGTTTGGCGTCCAAGCAGGTGAGACTGACCCTTCCCATGAGAGACCCCGCTGCGAGACAGCCCCTCGCACACACACGGACCTACCTGCTCGGCCAGCTGATGCTTGTGCTCTGCCGAGGTCTTCTCCAGCTCGGCGATTCTCGTCTGCTGCTGTTGCACCACGGATCTCAAATGCTTGATGCAGTTGTGGTTTGGCAGCTCATCTTTGGGCATTTCCAAGCTGTGGAGCGTTACAAAAAAAGGTGGAGGCCCCGCGTTAGGGAAAGTTACACACTAGAGCACTTGGCGTAAGCACGTAAACAGTCTCCAGAACAAATCCAGTCTTGGAGGACTTGCCAAGAGGCCCGGGAAGCCCAGCACCGCCACCTCCGACAGGTGTAGGAAGGCCCGTTCCCTGCCATGTTTCAGGGCCAAGGCAAGTGGTCTGGGGGAGAGCTCCAGGAACAAACCACCACCAGGTCGGCAGGCGATGGGGATTTTCCTCCTCCAAAGTGATCGGGGCTCAGAACCAGGTCCCACACACTAGGCAGCCCATGGGCCTGATCCACTCTGACTTCATCGGAGGAGATCTGATGATAGTCTCCAAGCCAACCATCAGTCACCACCTGGCTGGATGCTTACAACACGTGAGTGGGAAGGATATGGGCACCAAGAGCACACTTGCCAAGGCCAGACCAGCCACCCGCCGCTCCTGGCTTTCGGTGACACGTAGGAGGGACAGAGCTCATGCTGGAACTTGTCCCAGGGGCTCGGAATGGCTTCTGGGTGGATTCACAGAGGCTCCAGTACCCCGTTTCCAGCAGCCAACCGACACCCAAGCCCCAGCAACGAGATGAAGAGCCAGGTGCTTTGAACCAAGTTTAAAAAGAAAAGGGTTTCACTAAAAATCCTTCCCAAGCCTTTGAAGGCACCTTGGCCTTCAAAGCCCTGCTAACCCTGGAGCTCTGCGCCCAAGGGGCAAAAGGGTGCCAGGCACCGAACCCCCGTTTCCTTCCCCAAGCCTGTGGCCCCTGCTCTGCCCACCCTCTGTGGCAGAGCCCCCCAAGGCCCTCCTCACCCGCATCCCTGCTCGCAAGTCACCGGGCGCTTTGGATTGTGCTCGCAGTCATTGAGGTGAGACATCAGGTTGTCGAGTCGCACAACTGCCGTACAGCCAAAAACCGCGTTGTCGCAAGTGATCTGCAGCTTCGAGAGCATATTACGCATGATCCGCGGGACAGGCCGGAGGTGGGCAACCGTCACGACGCTGCGGTCCACGGGGCACGTCTGCTGCTGGGAGAACCACTGGGTGATGCAGGCATTGCAGAAGGCGTGCTCACAGTGGGGAGCCTGCGGAGGGGCAGAGAACAGCCATGCGTTACTCAGACCTGGCGGGGAAGCGTTTGCTGGCTCGTGTGGGGAGGACAACCTCGACCAGAGAAAGGCTCTCCGTCTTTGAGGGGTGCACAGCAGCTACGTGCTGCCTTGGGCGAGGAAAGCAAAGGGAAGCGGCACCTCCGTTACACAACCAGGCACAATGCCCGCCCAGGGGAACGAGACACCAAAAGCCGCACCTGTTAAGACCAGAGCCCCGCACAGTACCCTCCACTACAACGTAAGCAGCACTGCTGCAGAGCCGTCCTCCCTTCCCCCTTGGAAAACCCCTGGTTTTAATTTGTGTGCCCAGCCCCACCAAGGTACTCTCTCCCCACCCCGCCCCAACACGCGGTGTCTTGCAAGCAGATCAGCTCCCTGGGAGAGGGCACGGACCCCTCAGAGCAGCGCTCCTGCTCTGCCCCGTCCCCGGCAATGCTGCCTCCTGAAAGGCCTGAGGGGGCAAGACGGATTGGGATGCTAAATTTAAACATTTTTCCAGGGCAGCTTAGAACATTACTTCACTGTATTTACACAGCTGGGCTCTGCTCTTGGGTTCAAGCTGCAGTTGAAAGAGTATTGAGATTGGGGAGGGGGAGCGGGACAGACGCCAGCTCTTTGGACAACACTGAGCTTTCTTCCACAGAGCAGAAACCCAGAGTTACAGGAAGGTCAGACGCAGTCAGGGCTAAATCTCATTTACAAGCTGTTCCCCCAGCACGCTGTGCTTTGCAGGCTGCCTCGTACCAGCCGACAAAGGCAGATGACAATTGCAGGACGTACACTGGGTTAGGATTCACCCGTTCAAGCTACAGGACTGACTGGGGAGTTTTAGTGCAGGCCCTGTGGCAACGCAGCTTGAGCCAACCGGCCCAAGGCAGCAACTCCGAGCCAGCGGGCAGCTGAGCCTGCGTCAGACAAGGCAGCGCACGCTGGGCTCTGGTACAGGTACAGCCCCTCCTCTCCCTCGCATTTTCCTGAAGTCCTGCTCAACGAGGCTTCCGCTTTCCACTGTCCTCCCCAAAGCCAGCCTCTCTGCTCCCCTCGCGGCATTTTATCCTTTCAAGCCCGCGCCCACCCCCACAGAAGTTCAGCGATTGGGGTTCCCCCCCAAGTCACCAAGTGCGGACTGGAGATGCAACACAGGAATCACACCACCTTCACTGGCTACTGCACACAGAGGGTCACTCCGGGCCCGTAAGACAGGGATGGGCCCTGGGGACCCTCCATCCTTGGAGATACTGAAATCTCGGGGCTGGATACAGCCCTGAGCCCTCCGAGATATCACTGGAGGTGGCCCTGCTTTGACCGGGCAGAGGGACCTCACTGGAAGGGAGGAACAAGGAAAGACTCCTCCAGAATTTGGTCCCTTCAAACCAAGGCTTGTCAGAGGGCACAGCTTGTGCCTAGCTGCAGCCTCAGCCTCATCGCAGCTCCAGTTACTGCGGCGCTGGCAGGAGCAGGGGGGCTGGCATCCAACAGACAGGCTGTTAAACACGCTTGAGAAAAGCCTGGGAACAAGGGAATTTGTGATATCACATTCTCCAAAGAAGATTTAAATAAACCTGCTTAAGAAAGCTGCAACTTTCCCTCTGTTTTGTGTGATGGCCTGTGATCGTGTTCACATGTTGACAGACTTTTTAAACATCAAAGCTTGTTTGACATAACAGATTCGTGTAGCTGGAAGGTGCTAACCCACGATTTTAACTACGATAGATTGCAGTTCCACGCACCCCCAGCCCACTGGCACAGGGTGGGCTACAGCACACAGCCCCAGCCTTGCCAGGATCCCCGTCGGGCAGCTTACCAGCACAGCACAAATCACAGCTTGTGTGGTGCAGTTTATTATTAAGTGATGAAACAGCAATTAATTATGCACACATTTCAGATTAGCTCAGTTTTATTTTAATCTGTTTTATTTCAAATGAAGCTGGATTTATGCAGAGGGTACCGAGCCACCCAGCACACGGCCACAGCTCGGGCAGTGTAGGAACACCTCGGGAGGCAGGCAGACCCCGAAGGGAAGGGGCAGGGACCAGGGGGGACAAAGTCCCATGTAGCAGCCAGCTCCGCTCAGCCGGCAGCGCTCCACTCTGGTCAGCACTGGTGAGGGGGCTACAAAAGCCCCCACTAACCTCTCCCCAAGTAACGGGGCTTAGCAGGACAGCGACAACTACAGCCCTTCCAGCACTGAGAGGCACAGGAGGGCTGGAGACTACGCAGTGCTCCGGAGGGAGGCTACACTGGAAGAGTTCCTAATAACAGAGCTGACAGGAAAGCCCCGTCCAACAGCCCTTCCGCTTCACAGGAAGCAGAGGGAGGTGTGGAAGCAGCAGCTCCCCGGGCACACCCTCCTTCCCCGAGCGCCTGCACAAGCTGCAGAGTGAGCCGGAGGATCCACCAAACGACCCAGCTGTGCCAGGTCCGGGCAGACCAGCGTGCTGGTACCACGGCTGTGGTCTGTCCGTCCTCCGAGCTACGTTTGGTGGCAAGTGAGGAGCAGGAGAGCCGAGCCAGGCCCCCAGCGGCAAGTAAAATAGATCAGCTCTGTAGCATGGAGGAAGCACACGCGTGCAGGGAAGCAGAGAGGGTCAATGAAGCACGAAGCCATAAGCAAGGGACAGATTTTAGCATAGCTGCTGTCATCTCTGCCTTGGGTCACCAACACTGGTATGCAGCTGCATTGAGCTTCGGTAGAGTTAAGAAGGGAGTAAGGAATGAAAGAGTAAGGGAAACCTGTCCCTATGGAAGCTTATCCCTTCCTCCCACCCCCTTGCTGACATCTGGGTTTGGGGGATGTGCCGAGCTTTAGTTCATTTCCACCAGAACTCACACAACCGCAAACTTCTATCCCTGGTGCTGCTTCCTTACCCGTGCTGTTAGCTTAAACCATTGGTAGGAAAGTTAAGAATCCATTGAGCTCACCTAATGCACACGCTGTGTGCAGCGCTCATCATCTGATCAAGACATCTAGAAGTCTGGAGCTGCAATCGGAGGCTTTCAGTAGCCACAGTCAGTGCTCAGACAGAAACCTACCTGAACTGGCTCCTCCAGGACCCCGCTGCAGATGGGGCATATAAGGTCTTCATCAACATCCCCCTGAAAACGTGCTACATCATACCCCATTGCTCATCACCGATGCCAGAACCCTGTGGAGAGCAAAAGAGCAGTTAGGAGCTGTTGAGCACCCTGTGGTGCCTGGACGGAGCAGGTCCTGGCCCTCACAGCATCCTGGTTCCCAAATTCCTGCTCTCTCCTCCCAGTGTGACCAGCTGCAGTAGCCCTGGGCACGGATGGGGCTCACAGTCTAGTGCCAGATGGAGGAGCGTGCAGGGGGAAAGCGGCCTCAGCCCCGTTGGTGTGTGCTGAACTCCTTCGTTTTGGTGCGCTGCTGGCACTGCTTCTCTCCCACACGTGTTATTACTAATCCTGCTGCAATTTTTCTACTTGCTGGTTGTTGGGTTTTGGTTTGGGTTTTGTTCTGGTTTTGGTTTTTTTGTTTGTTTGGTTGGTTTTTTTCATAGTTCTAATTGGTTTGTAGAGAGGACAGCACAAGGACACCTCTGAAGAGCGAGTCCAGTCCTGTGGGCTGAGCAGCGGGATGCATGCCAGCGACCGTTCCTGGGTGCAGCCAGACACCCACCAGCCTCGCTGCGTCAGCTGCGTCGGAACCAGCTCCTTCCCTGGGGACAGCAGCCCCGCTGGCTCCTGCCACCCCGGCTGCAGGCTGCAGGTGCTGTCTTCTGCTGCCACCTCCAGCAGCTTTCCCACTTGGTCGAGCAGACACAGAGTGAAGACACCCAACACCATCTGCAGCAGAGCGTGACCCCAGCTGGGTGCTCCAGCGCCTGGACGAGGAGCCCCCCACAACTCACCAGCGCTGTCGGGGCTCCTGCTCCCAGCACGGAGGGCGTGTGGCCCCGAGAGCAGCCCCTCAGGCACCAAGTCCCCATCCCTCCCAGCCGAGGACGGCATTCCCAGGTAACACCGTTCAACAGCTTCCTACACTATCTGCCAGAGGCCGACCTCGAGCTCTGCCCGGCATACCAGCAGCTACCGGTTCCTCTGTGGCTTGTTCCTAAGAGCCAGCTCCTCCTCTCCCATTCTCGCAAACATCAAAGTCGGTGACAAACCGCCACAGCCACACAGATTCACACTGCACTTGACTCCAGATAAAGGAGTCCCTACCCCAAACACGAACAGGAGCCAGGAGGGATGGGAGCTGTGCGAGGGCACGCAGATGCCGCATGAGGCGCTGAAACCGCCACCCAGGCGGTGAGGAGACCATGGCATGGCAGCACTTCCAGCTGTGCAAACACTGGGAGCATCTATACTTGCTCTGGAGGGCAGCTAGGAACTCACCCTGCTGCTGCTCCGCGGCCAGACGTGGCCACCCAGCCACGGCCAGCGGTGCCGAGTTCCTGCACCTCGGCGGAGCTGCTTGCACAACACCATGTTACCTCCCCAGCCAGCTCCTCGCAGCTGAAAGAGCTTTGGCTCTAGACAGACACAGCAAGCAGAGCTCGTTGTGGGAACCACTGCGTCTGCTCAGCTAGAGCAGCGAGGGAGGAGGGAAGGTGATGGATGGACAGAAAGGGAGGGTGTAGGTAATGCAATTGCTTCATGGTTGGCCCTCGGGACCCTCCCCAAGTCAAGGGGCAGCAGGGAGGGACTTTAATCAACTCGCTGGACACTGTGAAAGTCAGACAATAAATCAGCTCCACGTGTGGATGGATTCTTTGCTTCCACAGAGCAGGCACAGACAAAAGACTCCTCTGACAGAGGCTGGGGTGGGGAAAGTCCCTGTGTCAGCGTTTGCAATTCAGATAACAAGATTAACGGCTGCAGGCTGGAAGGAGAACGGATCTCTGAGCAACTAGGATCGGCTGCTCTTAAACCTTCCCACGCCTTTGGACAGATGCTGCTCTCCTCCACTGGGAAGGGACCCAAATTCCTTCCCATCCCTTTATGAGCCACTCACACTGCAAGTCTCAGCACCTCCAACACATTTACATCGGCTTCAAACCAACTGGAAGGGCAAACAGATGTGGAGAACCCAGCACAACAGCCCCTGGCTGCCAGCTGAGCCACAGCACCCATGCAGCCTGCTAGTCCCCCACACAGGTGCTTCACTTTGCAGCTGGAACCACACTGACCTTCTCTGTTGCTCAGTGCTCGGGCACTGGCTCATGCCCTGGTGTCTTAATGTGCCTCTGAAGGTGTGAGCAGCTCCACGAACAGCCTGCCCTCTCCTTCTCAGGAGACACAGCACCCGCTCCTGCACGGGCTCTCGGGTATCGAAGTAGAACTGCACTGGGCACCCTCCCTAGCAACTCAGCTTTCTTTGTCTTTTCCTTCCACACTTCCAAATTCCAACATCAACCTTCCAACAAACAACTGGGCAAGACACTAAACGTTTTCATGTCCACTCAGGAAAGAGCCAAGCGGAGGGCAAAACACGAGCACTGAAAGCCAGCCTTGCCATCTGCCAAACAGAAGCCACATCAGAACTTCCTCCAGAAAATTTTCAGCACCTGCACAAGTCTGAGCGCCTCTGAATTCTTCTCATTCCTCGGCCCAGCTGTTCCCCCTTCTGCCAGAGATCATCTGTGGGGCTCTGCCAGCACACTGAAGCAAGGAGCACCCTGCTGCTATTGCGAAGCAGAAACAGGAGAGCTGGAAGTGCCTGCAAATGCTCGAGTGAGATGGAGCTGGCAACCCAATCTCCCTTCTGCTAGATCCAGAGGTGAATTATTGACCTGGCCCCGCAGGATACTGGATACACTCATTCTTCCCTGGGCTCAGCAACCTGCAGGATGGCCCCAAAGAAGGTATCGCATAGCTAATACGAGCAAGCCCTACTTGCGCAGCGCTGCTCAGCAAGAGCGATGATTCACGGGCTGCAGGGATCCATCATGTGCTGAACCGAAGCACAAAGAGCTTAGAAAATACCTTTCCTGGAAGGGCTTGCAGAGGCACTTGGACACCAGGGTGAAGTCGAGCCAAACCATCTGCAACACAGGCAAGACACAATACAGGGGAGCGAAGGTTGAACAGGAACCCAGACAAACCCGCTGTTACAGGAAATTGCTTCTGCAGTAAACAGCAACTGCCACCTATGATTATACCTGATTTAAGTTGAAGAGCTTCCCAATCTTGCCCTCTCCAAATACACACAGTTTCTTGACCCCAGCACCACCAGCCTCCCTAGGGCTGGGCAGGGACAGGGGATAGCTCGCACAGATGAGAGGCCAGTCACAGAACTGGGCTTTAGCCCAAATTACAGAGAAAAGCTGGGATAAGTCACCTTTTTCCCCACCCCCCACTTCCCTTGTCATCGCCATCCTGCCTTGTCTTTGTAGATTGTCATCTTCTTGGCCTGGGGACTTTGAGAGCCTGCACGCTGCTCAACACAGAAGAGATCTACATAGCAACAAGGGCTTGACGGTATCAGAGAGGATCAGTAATTAACAAGTCAAAAGCACTTTGACCTTCCTACCCTTACCCAAAGCCTCCTCAGCATCCACCAGCAGAGGCGAAGGTTCCTAACAAGCCCTTGGGGAAGTAGAGCAGAGGAAAGAGAAAGGCAAGAACTGGCTTCCCCGGCTGGTTAGAGCAGCGCTGCACTGAGGACAGCCCCGAGCCCGTCACATCCCCACAGCAGGGATCCCCCAGCTCCCCGATTCCATCTTATCTCAAGCCCCGACTGGAGCTGCTCTTCCATCCTTCCCACAAACCCACCATTTAAATACGCAAACATGACATCTAAAAGTTAAGGCAGACTGTCACCGTCAACTCCCCCTACCCTGGTGACAGG
Source organism: Sagittarius serpentarius (assembly GCA_034782735.1). Classification (NCBI taxonomy): domain Eukaryota; kingdom Metazoa; phylum Chordata; class Aves; order Accipitriformes; family Sagittariidae; genus Sagittarius; species Sagittarius serpentarius. The sequence goes on along the minus strand of JAVKLA010000017.1, from coordinate 511,733 downwards.
ACATTCATTCCCACATACCCAACCCATTGCAGTTTTGCTCCAAATCGGGGGCAGAAAGGGGCTTCACTCAGTTGTCTGGCATGAGCTTACCTCCACCCTTCAAATGGCGGCGCAGGATCCCGGCGAGCAAGGCTGGGGCTCCTCTGACCCAAAGCATATCTGCCTGCCTTTCACGTTAGCAGCAACCATAGAGATAAGATTTCCGTGGTAATATTGTGCTGTCTTCCAGCACGATAACTAACTGTTCCTGCCCCCAGAGGAAAATTCAATTGCTGAGAAAATTTTTTCTGTTGACAAAAGGAAAATTAATGGCTTGAAAAAGCTCCCCCTCCTCCTTGAAAAAAAAAACACAAAAGTCTGCATGGGAGCCCAAGGATTTGTTCCACAGCCCCCAGAGCACATGTTCACATGTTCCCTCCTTTTTGCCACAATATGTTCGAGCCCCTGGATCCCAGACACTCTGGCTGAGCCAAGGTTTCTGCCTGGTTGACTGCTCCAGGCACAGTCTGTGGAGCAAGCCAGCATCTACCGGCTCCAGAGGAGCTCTCCGCTCCGTCGGCACAGGGAGGCTGACTCATCTGGAGCTCGCAGGGTTGTACTTCCATGCTCCTGCTCACCCACACAGCCAGCTCTCCTCGGTCAACAGCTGTTTCAGGCTACAAGCACACCCGGGCACAGGCAAGGATCCAGAACAACCTGGAAAGGGCCTTGGCCCTAGACAGCTTTGCTGGGAAAGCAGCATCTTCCGCGAGATCTTACCAGCACGCTGTTGGCTGCAGGTCCCAGGGCAGGCGCAGACACCTCCACCTGCACCATGCAAACAGCGTGCCGGGAGACACTAACTCACTCCCAGGAGCGGATGAGTACGAGCAAGGACCAGCGCAGAGGCAGACAACAGCACTGGAAGGGAAGCGAGTTTCACCCAGGTAAACGATGCGCTGGCTGCAAAGCTCCCCGGGCCCCCAGCCGCTCGGAGCCTGAGAAGGGGAAGGTCCAAAGGAGGAGGCACCAGCCCACCTCGACCCGCACAGCTGCGCCAGGCAGAACAGGCGACAGGGTCAACTCGGCACTCACAGCTAGAGCTCACCGAGATAAACCAACCCGGGCCAGGGCAAACGATAGATGACAACAGCGAGAACAATGTGATCACAGGAGCGGAGCCAGCACCTACCCACTAAACACAAGGCAAAAAACACGCCTGGAAAATCAGAGCACAATGGTCGGTAAAGCCAAGGTCCGGATGAAGAGCAGCGACCACCCCAGGGCCTTGTGTTCAAACACAAAGGTGTCCAGCTTCTCCCCAGGGATACCAGCCGCTGGCAGCATCTGCCCGCTCTGCTGCCTGCCCTCCTTTTAGCAGCAGATCTACGCAGGCAGCCCCTCTTCTGAGCCAGGACCTGGTGCCAGTTCACTAGGGAAGCCCATCCCTTCTGTGGAAATACAGAAGACCAGACAGAATCCCTTAAAAAAATTAAAAACAAACAAACAAAACAAATCAAACTTAATTAGCCTGTGTTGGAAGTCTCCAGCGTCAGGCTTTGCCTGGTTCTCAGGGAAAAAAAAAAAAAAAAAGACACCATTTTCTCATTATTTCCAATAAAAGTGCTGCCAACAGATACCAGAGCCGCTTTGCAGCTGGGATAGCTTGGAAGAAACCTGTTCTGTGAGCAATGGTGTTTTTAATAATCTTTCCTAATTTCATCAGCTTTGTGAGCCAAAAGAAATAGAATTAAAACCAGAAAGCAAGGGGGAGGGGAGGAAAAGGAGAGAAAACAACATATGGATGCAAGAGGGGCTGTTCTGTAGCAGTTAAAGCCCAGCATGGGAGCCAGGACACCAGCGATCTTCTCACTGGTTTGCACTGTGTGTGTTCTGGGGCACCATGCTTTGTTGTCTCTGTTTCCCTGCTGTGAGTAAATACATAACATCTCCGGGGGGCTGCACAGTTTCTGAAGCAGTCGTGCTGCTGCTGGAAGGTTTCTGGGGCGGGGGAAAAAAAAACGTGACCCAGAAGCTTAAAGAAGTCAAAGTTTTGCAGCAGCTGGCTCCCAGCCCCCAGGATCTGCATCCCTTTCCGATGGCCTCTGCTCCCAGGAGTCCAGGTCACACCAAGGAAAAGAGGTTGCTGGCACCGCTGGTGGGACGGCAGAAGATCAGGGACAGAGCTACAGGGCAGAAGCTGCCCCGTCAGTGCCTGGGAGGGAGCGCAAGGGCTCTGCAGGGGGGCTGACGTTTGGCTGAAGCGCTTTGCTGAAGGCGTCTGCTGGGCTCCATCACCCAGACCAGGCGAGGAGGCTGCTCGGACAGGATCAGGGCTGGCGCCAGGACACAGGCAAAAGGGCTCTGCTCAGCCGGATCTCTGGCCCGACAAGCAGATTGAAGAGAGAAGAGTCATCAGCGCTGAAGCTGTGCCCATGTCCGTGCCTTGCAGCTTTAAAGCAGCTCATAACTGACCTGATACAATGGAAGTTTCAAAGGAAACCCTCACGTCAGCAACCGGAGCTGGCTCTGGTGACAGCAGCCTGTTCCCGTACACCGGGAGAGGATTCACCAGCCCAACGACAATCAGTGTGCAGAGCCGTGACAGTCTGTTGCTCTCCTGCAAGCGACCCAGTTAGTGTGGCCCAGCTGGCCAGGGGCAGCTTGCCAAGCCCGGGTGATTACTCGCTTGCCCTCCTGCCAGCACCGCTCACTGCGGCTCACAACATCCTCTGGCATCTGAAGTTTGTGCATTTTAGAGCAGAGCGCAGTCAGCAGCTGTGACGAACTTGCTGGGCCCCTGCTAGCCACATACTCGAGACGAGCACCCAGTGCACGGCCTCCCTGCTCCGGGTTAGAGCCACCCAGCAGTCATAGGGCGCTGGGGACCCATCAGCCAGCGCTATAAACAGACCCCAGTGTCACACAAGAAAGGAAGAGCGGTCTGAAACTGAAGATTAACAAGAACAATATCGAATCCAAACACACAGCATAATCTAAAGCTGGCTAAAAGTCCCTCTGCCTGACCTAGTTGTCCAGCGACCCAGTTTCTAAACCACGCAGTACAGCAGGACAGAAACAAGCCCAGTGCACGGTGCACATTCCTAGCCGGAGCGACTCCCCTGCACTGCCCGGCCTGGCAGGGAACCGAAGCAGGCACTTGCTGGCACACAGGCTGAGCACAAATCCAAACTTTGCCCTAATCTGGAACTACGAGCTCTCTGCTCGGACACAAGCCCCATTAGGATTTAATGGGAAGGAAGAGCTAGCACAACATACATCCCATAGCTTCTTTGGAAATGACACACCAGCAGTGCAGGTCTGGCTGCCGTATCCCCCATGGCTCCTCTGTCCGGGGCCGCGCACCCAGCAAGGCACACGGATGGGAGTTACACAGCTGTGTGTTACAGAAACACGAAGGCAGCGAGGAAAACAATTTCTCAAGATACAGGCTGGGGGCCAGCCACCTTCCCTGCTGCACTCTCCTTGCTGCACAGGGCTTCGGTAGCTCTGTCGAGCCCCACAGACCTGGCCAGACCGTTCCAGGCAACTGCGTTTATAGCCTTGACTCATGTCAGACCTTCCTGGTCTTTCTGATCATTACCTTGACTTTTCTGGTACAAAATTACACCTCGTGCTCACCCGTATTACATGCTGCTTGACAGAGCAGATCCGATTTCAAACGCCAGCACCAAAACCGAGCCGGGTCCAGAGTCCAGCCAGCACAGGCAATCCCCAGGCTCAGCCACGCAGAGTCTTGTGCTCCGAGCTACCGGTGAGGTCTGGAGAGGCAGCTCAGCGGCCACAGGATCAGATTTGTGGCATTGCTCTGCTTGTTCCTTTGCTTCTTGCTATTTTGTTGGCATCTGGCTTGCCTGCACGTGTGGAATGAGCCTGCACAGTTTGGTGGCTTTCCCAGGAATTTCTGCATGCATTTGAAACATCTATGGGCCATCAGCTTAAAAACCGCTAGCACAGACGAGAGCGCTGGTCTGCAGGCCAGGCCAGTCACTTCACCTGCCTGACTTCAGCTTCTCCATCTGGAGTAACTGGTGAAGACCAGCAGATAAAACAAACCAGTTCTGCCTGCATGCACACCACCAGTAACCACCAGCTGCTTGGCATGTGCATAATTAACCACCCCACTAATGACACCACGGAGCAGCAGCACTCCCTCCCCACCAAAAAAACTGATCACTCAAGCAGTCTCGGCTGAAACGTGACTCGTTTGCTCCTCTCCAGCATTAATACACAGGGCCTCTAATTGCTGTTGCACATACCCAGGAAGCAGACAGCAATTTAAAGTAATTCACGCTCCACTGGCAGGAAAAGCCAGCGAAGCAATCCTAACAGCAGCTCCAGGTTCAGGGAAGAGCCCGGCAAGCCTTCGTGCTCTGCGACACAGCAGCACTCAAGCAGCGCTGCTCCGCAGCACAACTTTGTGAGAAACTATGGACTAGGGTATTGTTTATTAAGATTTATGTTAAGCTCAATGTAAAGGTTAGGCAACAAAAGA
>JAVKLA010000017.1:463188-489120 GCA_034782735.1 Sagittarius serpentarius | reverse complement strand
CCTTTGATTTTCCTGTGGGACAAACCCCCCCAGGTCTCTAGCAGGCAGGAGCCGGGCAGTGCACCCCCTCCACGCCCCCCACCCCCAAACTGGCCACGTTTCACATAGTGCAAAATTCAGGAATGGAGCGAGGCTGTCGGCATCGAGGCACCCCAGCGCTGCCCAAACGCCGGCAGCCCTTGCCCCGTCCCGCAGCGGGGCTGGGGGGCCGGGACCCCTCGCGACCCCGGCCCCCTCCCCAGCCTCTCCTCCCAGCGGGGGCAACCACTGTGTTTTATCCGACTCGGACTAACCCGACCAACGACTCCATCCATGTCCTTCGCCGGAGGCAGAGCTCGGAAGGGCTCACTCCCGGGGCGAGGAAGCCGGCGGCAGGTCTGCGGAGAGAGGGGCAGCGCCGGCCGCGGGCGGGCAGCGCAGCACGGCAGGGACCCGCAGCACTCCGGGACTCTGAGGACCAAGGACAACCCCTGGAAACGAAGTGCAGAGCACCAAAGAAACGGCAGTTTTGGTCAAGCCGTGAGGAATTCACTCCCTACGGCCTCAGGAAAAAAAGAAAAAGAAAGGACAGGAGGAAGGACCAGGCACGCGAGGCAGCAGCCGCCCACCCTCCGCAGCTAAAGGAGAAACCCCGGCAGGACCGAGAGCTTCGGGATGCGCAGCACGAGACACTCGGCACCCTGGATCTCCGAAACACCACACCCACGGTCACGCACCGTGGCTCAGCTAGAGGTTTCCATGCATTTACTTTATTATTTTCAAGTTGACGAACAATATCGATACGACTGGGTCAAGTAAGGCTATTTTCCTCTTTTTTCCCTCCTTCTCCCCGGCCCGGGAAGCTCAGACAACGCCCAGACACACGGACCCGCACACGAACCGCTTGCACGCACACACACGCCAGAACACCGAGACACAGAAGAGGAAGAGTCGTTTATACCTGACTGGTGATGAGGTCTGTCCTATCTTATTCAAAGAAATGTTTATGTGCATAATATACAGAGGTGCAGCATTTACACACAGGATATTGTAAAGACACAGAGCTTGCTACAGATGCCTTCGAGTCCTTAGAGACGCATCCCCCTTCCCCACCCGGCCCCTCGGGGGCTCTGACTCCATCCCGTTCCAGCCTCACGCCGCGACTCCGAGGGTTTTAGTTTAACTAAAGAGCTGCGATGCAGAGAGCCACTGCTCCCCCTCGGAGAGCTCCCGGCAGGTCCCTCGCCTCGTGCATACGTTACCCTCTGCCTCCCCGCTCCGAAGCTCCCGCCGATGCTTCGGCCGAGTCTTGGCTTTGTTGGGTTTTTTTCTCCTTTCAAACGCACCCAGCACTGCTGAGCCCAGAAAAATTCAGCCAGGAGAAGAGGTTTGAACAGCTCCTCGCGTCCTTGGAGAAAAACAAAGAAACAAAGAAAAGGAGGAAAAAAAGGGAAGAAAAAGAAAAAGAAAAGGAAAAAAAAAACCCGAACCAAAGAATCCGTGTGTCCGTGCCAGTATCTTGAATGGAAGGGGCTGGTTTTTCCTTTGGTTTCTTACTGAAGGCAAAGGTGAGCGCGGGCTGACAGTCTGCAGGGGTCTGACCCCGACATTCACGCCTGGGGGGACCCCGAGGTCCCCCCGTTTGTGGTCCCTGTGGCAGGCGGGGGGACACGGGGACCCTCGGGATGGAGCTGGGAGGGAGCCGGGGCAGCTCCCCAGGCCTGTCCCCCTGCCCCACCAAACAACAGAATAAAATCAAAGAAAAAGATTGTTTCTTGGGTCTTTGCAGTTTGTTCTTTGTTTTGGTTTTTCACTTGTTTCTCACTAACGCCTTACCCCGCGTGCTGGGGGACCCCGGGGTACCTACGGGACCACTACCACACTCAGAGTGTTCAAAACAAACAAACAGAAAAAAAAAAAAAAAAACAACAAAACCTTGTTCCATTTTTTTGGAGTTTTCGCTTTCTTTTTTAGTGCTACTTTTACATCTGCCGGATTCCAGCCCTGGGACGTAGTCGACAGGGCCGGGAACTACTCCTCTGCATCTCGCTTTTGGTCGAGGGAGCTCCTCGCTCCGTCCGGGGAGGGGGAGAGGGGACGGGACGGGGGCGGGGAGGGGGGAAACATTTTCCGAAAGACAAAAAAGTTTCAAATTGCCTGCAGCTCGGGAACAGCAACAACAAAGAAACACCAACCAGATTCTCATCATCGTTAGGTTATTTTTGAATTTCGTTGAAGTGCCCGTCGAGAGTAAAGCCAATCCCAGCCTCCCCGGGCTGCCCTCTGCAAGGACGTTACATTCAGTGTTTGTCAGCAGTTTATATGGCTCAGCGGGGCCGCAGGGCTGGCAGCCCCTTTCTCTAGCAATGGCATTGCAAATACACCTTTTGATTTTAAATTTTTTTGTGGTGTTTTTGTTTTTTTTTTTTTGTTTTTTTTTTTTTTCCCTCTCTCTCAAAACACAACTTCCCTTGTTCATTCATTCCCTAGAAACAAACTTTTTTTTTTTTTTTTTAAAAATTAAAAATGAAAAAATAAAACCAAAGACACTCTCTTATCCCTTCCGCTCTTGCTGCTCTCTATCCCGTGGGATGCTAAAGGGAATCCAGACTCATGCTTTAACAAAAGTGCTTATTACTTGAAGCAAGTGCTTTGGACCAAGGGGGCGGAGAGAAACTTCCTTTTTTTTGGAGGTCGGGGCAGCGGAGGGGAGGGGTGATCCGGTGCCTGCGTATTCGAAACCAAGAAATTTAAGTAGCATTGAGGGGGGAAGCCAAAAAAGTCGCTGCTTGGTGAGAGCTACACCAAGCGGACGCCGGGCGCCGGCAGAACGCTAAGCAGGAATGGTCCAACTTTGGCATAAAGGTCCGTGGGAAGGAAGATTTGGGGGAGCCCCCGTCCGCCGCCCCACGAGGGGGCGGGGGGGGAGCAGGCAGGGCAGCGGAAGTTTCCCTCCATCCCTCTTTACAATGCACTAGGGAAACCATCACAAATCTCGTTTAGCAAAATAATGCATTAGTACCAAACACTGTGATTATTACTTAAATTGTCAAGCTGTGCTGTCAAATGTATACAATACAGCGTTAAAGGAGAACAAGACTGGTACCCGCAAGGAAACTGGCCGCACGTCCCCCTTCCCACCCCACCTCCTGTTTCCTCCCATGTGCTCCCAGACCACGGATGCGCTGCTGAAACCTCATTTCCCTCCATCATCATTATTATTATTATTACTATTATTATTATTTTTAATAAGACACAAGGGGAGGGGAGAAAAAGATCCTCGCTAACAGCAAAGAACACACACATATAAAGCACGGCGCTGCAGAGAAGAAATGGAGAAGCCCTTACAGAGATCACATTGATTGTCTCGTCATAGTTTTAGTCGTCATGTTGAGCGGAAGGTAACACGTCGTAGCACAGAAACGAGGCCGAAAGAGAGATCAGTTTTCTCCTCTAAACAAAGAAACTGAAAACCACAATAATACTCCAAAAAATAAGGGGGGGTGTGTCTGAAGGAAAAAGCAGCATTCTCCGTGTGCTCTAAGGAACGCTCCCACCCTGGCTACAGGAAAAAGCTGTGTTCAAGTGAAATGGTGCTGGAGTCCCGTCCCCCGTCGGCGATGCTAAAGCCACACGGCATCAAGGACCAGGGCACGAGGGGCACGGCCACCCTCCTCCCACAGCGGGCACGGGACGGCCCAGCTCCGCTGGTGCCTCACAGCTTTCCCCAGCTGACTTCGGGAGAGCCGGAGCATCGCTCAAGAGGACGGAGCCATCACGGCCCCAGGGTCTGCCCCGCTCCGAACCCACCTCCGTCCCTGGGAATCGCTGCCCGCGCCGGGGATGGGAGCCAAGGCCGGTGGCGGCTCGGCCCCTTCATGTGCCTGAAAAAGTACTTTAGCCCTTGAAGACGACAGCTCAGGACTTTGGACCCATTTTCCTGCCCCGCGGGGAGGAAGAGGGCCGGCAGCGAGAAGAAGAGATAAAGTGATGCCTAAATTCCTCCCAGAAAGGGAAAGAGCTGCAAGATGCAAGTGCGGACTCGACAGCAATGTAAACAAGTCTCTTTTTCCAGTTCTCCTCTGTAGAATACTGAAAAGGATCTTCAAAAAGGATCTTTTAATTCAAGTTTCGTAAGTTTATTCTGGTTCCGAACTGAGGTATTCGGTGCAGAAAGGTTAACACTTTCTTTCAAGCTAGAGGGTTGGGGGGGAGCGGGGAGGGAGAGACGCAGACGGCCGGGGACACGATCCTATGCCGGCACCAAAGGAGGGGACCCGCCGGCCCAGCAAGCCGCTGCCGCTGCCTTGCCAAGAGCCGGGGGGACAGGGCTCGTGGTCCGGAAAGGGAAGATCCCTCCGGAGCAGCCAGAGGAGCCCTGCCCTTCAGAAGCGCCCGGCCCCCACTGCCCGGGGACCGGAGCCCTCCAGAGACCAGGCTGACCACCGCTCCTGCTCTCAGATCTCACCGAGGGCAAATTTCTCGAGTGCTTTGCTGAACGAAGTGCGGGTTGGTAATGGGACGGGGAGACCGAGCTCCACCGGTGAGCTGGTGCTGAGCAAGAGCAACGGGAGGTCCCTGACCCCGCTGCCCTCTGGGAAAAACTCCTATGCGAAACGTGAAGAAAATGTGCTTATCACCCAAAGGCCAAGACTGAAACTTCATATTTGGTTCTAAGAGTTTGGCTTTGGTAAAAGAAAGAAACAGTGCGAGGGGACCCTCCCCGCGGGCTGCCAGCAGCACCCTGGCCCGCCGGGAGCCTCCCCCAGGAACGGCCGGCTCCAACGCCTGCTCCACACCACAACCTAAGCCCAACAAACATCGCCCTACCAGGAGCCACCTTCATTTAGAAACTGTTTTTAAAAAAATAAGAAAAAACGTAATACCTTATTTTGGTTACAGAAATGCTTTTTCTCTCTGAAACGCTGGGCCGAAGAGCCACAGCACAAGGCTCACGCGGTCCCATCGCAGTCTTGCCGGCAAAGAGGAGGTGAGCGGCCACCGAGGGCTCGGTGGGAGAGAGGGATCCTTTTCTCCCTGCTCCCATCCCGGAGGGATCACACTGGGACCCTCCTGAGGTGGCCACGGGCGGGAGCCTCGGCCCCAGCCCCACGCTTTCGGCAAGGCTGCGGAGGGAAAGGAGGTCGGGGGAGAAGATGGTTCCCGAAATGCTTGTTGCCCTGTCAGCCCGTTCTCGTTCTCTGCATCCCAGTCTTTGGCTTTGAAGAGACTCGTGATATGGAGAAAGAGTATTGTTTTTTGCACGTGATACTGTTACAGTAATTCAGAAGGAAAAAAAACAACGGAAAAAACCAGTGCAACATTCTCGAATGCTTCAAACCTGCATTATAAATATGATCTCTAAAATTAAAAAAAGAAAACCCAAAACAAAAAACAATGATCCCACATACACGCACACTAATAAACCTGCCAAGATGCTGCATTAGAAAAATAAACACAGACTTACTTCGGGTTGTGAATAAGGACTTTGAAGTGCATTTTTTTCCTTATTAAAAGGCTAAAACTTTCAGAATTTTTTTATGGTTTTTGTTGTTTTTTTAAAGGTAAATGCTCATTTCTTTATAAATAACTTTTTTCTTTTTAAAAAAAAAAAAAAAGCAACACTGACTCTCGCGTGGAAACCGCCACGCAAAACGGAGAACGAAAATTCAAAAAAGAATCGTTTCTTAGGATCCGACATTTTGCCAAGAAAAAAAAACAACCAACCAACAGAATCCCTAAAGTGCCTGGTGTGGGGAGGGAGGCTCCAGCAGCGCATCCGCAGCCAGCCGACCGCGGGGTTGGGCAGCAGCACCCGTTTTTGCATATAAATGACAGCTGCCAAAAGGATATTTTAGTGTCCCAGGTACAGTAGATCTTGATTCAAGTGTTTGTATTGGAATCGAAGGATGAGTGCGAGAAAAAAAGTGATTGCGAGAGAGGAGCAGTTACAGTGGCACTTGGCCAGGAGCTAACACCCACCCCAGCGCTTGCAAGACCAGCCAATTCCCGAAGACCCCCCACCCCCCCATCCCACCAAGAGTTCAGGCTTCCCCATCCCAGCCGGCTGGAGCGAGGGCTCGGGGCAGCCCCGGGGGCGTCCCGGAGGCGAGGCGGGGCGGGCGGGCTGGCATGGGGCACTGGGAAACGCCAGAACCGATTTCAAGCCACCCCGAAGGCTGGGGGACAAAGCCCCTTCCCGTCTGCGGGCCAGCGGATGGTGGCACCTGCCTCGTCTCGGCCGGGTGAAGCCCTAATCCCGCAGCATCCGTCTCCTGCCCTGCTGTCGGAGGGAGTGCAAGCACACGCTGACGGGGAGAGGACTGAGAAGGGGCAGGGGACGGGAACAGCACTGCCAGCTGCTCGTTAAACCAATTAACAGCTTTGGCACCGCGCTGGCAATCCAGCGAGAAGAGGAAGCTCTGAACTCTTGGCCTATCCGGCCACGCTAGAAGGCCTGCCCAGTCTTGTTCTCCTTTAAAGTGCCCTATATTTATAGAATTTCTAAATAAATATAATAAGATATTAGGTCACCCATAGTTTAAGCTACTCCGAGTAACAGCCGTCCAAGCCGATGGCATTGTGCCGGTCCTTGCTGTAGGGGCAGGTGCTGCCGTTGGGCAGGGCCCCGCAGGCGGCGGTTTTGGCTGCAATGCCGCAGTTCTTGAGGAGGTTGAAGCTGAAAGAACTGATGGCGTCTTTAGGTGGGAAAGGCTTCATGGTGGAGAGGATAAGTGCCAGGCAGTCGGCAACGTCCTTGTTGGGGGCGCATGCCAAGGCTGGGGTATGACCTAGAACAAAGCCAGGGGTGAAGAACTGCCCCAGACGGGCACCTTCCCCAGGGAACGCTTCGACCGGGGCAGTTTTCACTCCTGCACTGAGGGGCCAGGACGTCTATGCGTCTTTATCTCAAAAGACCCTGCTTCTGGGCGCCGGCAATCCCTGCGATTGCAGCGACCGCTCTGAACTGTGCCAGGATCAGCAGGAGACAAATAAAAAGCCTCAGAAGCCCTGGCAGCACAGCAGACACAATGATATTTTTCACAACTTAAAAGTATTCCAGCAGAGCAAGAACTGTGCTGGGAGAAAAAGCTTCTGGCCACAACAACCAGTGTCTGCCAACTTGCAAGTGAGTCAACAGCTTATCACTGGCTCAGGCTGGGCTGGTTTTGTGCTGGCCTGCAACTGGCAGGAGAGCCAGACAGCCACCAGAAGACGCATGGAGGGTAAAAACCGTATTTCAGACACCCGTGGGACCTGGAAATGCTTTTACAGGGGACGGCAGGGTGCTAATAATGTCCTCACCCAGGCTGTTCCTGCGATGCCATGAGCCGAGAACGTGCTGCTCAGCCGCGGAAGGGACGCGGAAATCCTTCTGATCCCGGCTGAGCGTTTCCCCAGGCAGCCCCTGTCCCCCAGGGACATCACGCCGAACCCCGCCCTCCCGCAGGCACCCCCAAGGAACACGCACCTTCTTCATCCACAGCCAGCACAGTGGCACCTCTGCTGAGCAGGGCCTGGACGACGGAGGCCAGCCCGTTCCGAGCTGCGATGTGGAGCGGCCTGCGGGGAGCGGGGAAGGCGACGTTAACCCGGCAGCAGAGCCACCTGCCTTTAACACCTTGGGCTGAAACAAGGGGCCCCTGCGAGCAGCTTCAAGGGCAGATACTCAGGGCCTGAGCTTACCTGCTTGCACGCTCGCTGCGCGCACCGAGCCGGAGCAGAGCTCCTACTACCACCAGCCTTTCGCCAATGCAACACCCCCACCCGGCAAAGCCCTGCTTCTCCCCACTGGCGCCAGCTGTCCAAATACTCACATTTGCAGAGCACTGTTACTTGCATTGATAAGGCCAAGGTCTTGGGTTTCCCCCAGGATCAACAAGGCACACTTTTCATGACCCTGGAAAGGAGACCAGACTGTTTATAGTGCACAAGCGGGAAGGCAGGGGCAGTGGAGGGGACCTGGTGGTGCCTGAGTGGAACGCGATTCCCCGGGATACGGAAACATTCCCTAAACCCGACCTGCCACAACAGTTCACCGCTTTGGCAGGGCCTGAGAAGACAAGCTGCTGTCCCCTCCGTCTCCTCTGCAGCATCTCCGTTTTGCGTGGACACACTGATCACAAGCCTCCTGCTCCCACCACGCTCCAGGAAGCACACCGAGCTCAGAGAGGAGGTCCCCAAGAAAAACAGAGACGGCTCTGTGCTACAGCCTAAGTTGCTCAAAACTGAATCAGGAGCATCGGTACAGGTCAGGACAGGTAAGCAGGCAGGTAGAGCAAGCCCAGGGCCCTCGCTTCTGCTCTGGCGGGGCAGGAGTAGGCGGACAACTCCCCTCCTTAAGGTGGGAAGGCTGAAGGTGACGGTGACTGCAATCACGGCTGTCGAGCGGCCGGCTCCCTACCTTGCTGCAGGCCAGGTGAAGAGCTGTGTTCTTGTTGACATCCAGCACAGTTATGTTTGCTTTTGCTTGGTACAGCAGGAACTCTGAAACGAGGAGGGACAGCTGCTGTTGAGAAGCAGCAGCACACAGCCCGGCAATGCGGGGCAATGAGGGGCGGTGGCCACGGGCTGAGGGGACAGGAGAGGGGCAGCTGTCCCAGCATGCCTACGAGGAGAGGGACAGCCCGGCTCCCATGGGACCCGGTTACAGAGGAGGCACAGGGAGGCTCGCACCCCATAATGGGGAAGGTGCCCGCCAGCCACGTACCGACCGCTGCAGTGTGCCCGTTCTCGGAAGCCATCATGAGGGGAGTCCTCCCCAGCTTGTCAGTCATGTCCACCTCGGCTTGGTGGCGCAGAAGCAGCTGTAAACCATGGATGTTGTCTGCAAAGGCAGCAGCGTGAAGGGGTGTCCTGGGAAGACGAGAGAGTAGGTAAAGAGGAGAACACAGCACCCATCCCAGCAAGACCGCCCAGGCCTACAGACATGCCTGGGGACATCGGAGTCCCTTTGTGCCATGGGAAGTCATGTGGAAATCACTGCGGGCGTCACAGCCACCACCCAGCAGCACTGGGGAGCGGGTGACAAGAGAGGGACGAGTCTGCGCTCACCTTCCTTTGGCATCTCTGCTATTAACAATCTTGGCACCTAATGCTTCCACCAGCATTTCAGCAGTGCCGTCCTGGTTGTTAATTCTGCAGTGGGGACGAGAAGGAAAGTTAGAACAAGATTAAGCAGCATTAGCACGTCTGCAGTGGGAGTGAGCATGTTCCTGGGGCTCGGATACAAAGAGCATCTGGTCTGGAGTTGTTTAGGGTAAAACACCTTTTTACCCTTCTTGGTATTACTCAAGGAAACACAGTCCCATGCCAGAGAACAGCCGTGTCCATCCCGCTACTGCTACGGGTCCCAAGGATGTACCAGGCCCACCCCAGGCAGAAGGTGGCAATGCCTCTACCTTCCTCATCCCTCTGCAGCTGCCCAGGGCATCGCACCCCTTTCTCCGCCGGCTGCAGAGCCAAGGAATCGCCGTCAGTCCTAAACCCCTCTGCGCCCAGTGGGACCCCAGGGATTATGCTCCCACTGCCCCAGACACCTCTGAGGAAGGCGGCTTGGGACAACGTGGAGCCCTTCTCCCACCAGAGCCCATCTCCAGAGCCTCGTGGGAAGCCTGGAGATTTCCTGACATGCTCCATAACCAAAGAGCAGAGACGAGCCATCCAAGAGGGCCGGCAAGGGCTGAATCCCCAGCCCTTGGCAGCTTCATTAGCTCCATCCAGTTGAAAGCCTGCTGGCATGGGAGTCTGGTACCTGACAGCCCCAGCTGCGCTGCGCACAGCCAACGGGACAGCTGCTTTACAGCTTCCCGAGGAGCTCCAGCAGTCCAGCAACCGCCTCCCTGTCTCAAGGGAGCTGAGATGAGCAGGTGGTACCACCCTGAGGAGCTGCAGCCGCCCAGGGAAGAGCCCTCGGCAAGAAAGGCAGGGTTTGGAGTTCCTCCACTCAGACCACGTATCCCCTCTCCCACCTCACCCGGCTGGGAAGAACCCGGGGCAGGTCCCAGACGCCACTTACACTGCACAGTGCAATGGAGTAAAGGGGTTTCCTTCTAGGTACGCAAACGGATTGTGTTCAAGTAACAATTCAAGACAATCTTCATGCCCTGTGAGGAGAGAAGGACAGAAATACATCAGCACCCAGCCTGCGGTTCCTCACCCGTAACAGAGCAAGAAGGGACTGAAGGCCCCTCTGGCTCTCCCCACACCCAAAGAGCCGGAGGCCCCAGAGGCTGCACAGGACCAGCGGTACCAAAGCGCCCAAACAAACCCATTCCCCAGCACAGAGGCAGCAGTTTCGTTTCATCTCTGGCAGCAAAGCTGTTGCACTTCAGGAGGTTTCTAATTCCACACCGTCTCCTGAAGGACTTCACAGCCACATTGCTAGCTTCCCCTTGAAACGCTGAGACATCCCTTCCTGTTGCTGTATCAGTCCCACCACTCCCTGCAGCCAGGGTGATGGCCAAGTAATCCTATAAATCCAGCAGTCCTGGAGGAAGCAGCCTCAGCTGTTCTATAATAGCTGTTTTCATATTTCGTTCCTTTTTTTTAAGGAGCTTGGCAGCGGGGAGAAAAACTCCCTGCCTCCCTCCCAGATTTGTGCCATCCATTCCACCAGGCTGAACTCCCTGCTGGGCTGATGGCTCCCAAAGCAGTGGGGGACAGAGGGACAACCTGGCTCTTCCTCGCTCCCTCCTCCCCATCATTAGCCAGAGCAGAGCAGGGGTGGACAGGAGCTCTGCCCGAGTCCTTACCACTGTATGAAGCCCAGTGCATCGGTGAGTAACCGCTGTAGTCCACCACAGAGTCCAGAGGGTCAGTAGAGAGGGCTGCCTGCAGCAGGGTCCTCAGGATTTCTAAGTGCCCGCACGCCGACGCAAAGTGGATCGGGGTCCGGCCTTTGAAATCCCGACACAGAACGAAGGCATCGTGGTCCAGCAGGGCAGCCAGGCAGTCCTCACAGCCCGTCACAGCCTGTGGCCAGGAAAGAGGACCAGGAGGTCAGATCTCACCTTTCGATCATTTAGCGACAGAACTACCCCCTTCTTCTACAGCTTCCTTCTCAAACGCCGCATCTCAGGAAGGGAAAATGGGCTCTTTCACTGAGCACTCTTGCAACAAAAGAAACCACCTGCTTGCCTTCCAAGCAGCCTCCGCTCAGGAGGACGAGCAGAAGCTGCAGGGCTCCAGGCCCACCCCGGTCCCAGGAACGCACTCACCCCTCGGTGCAGGGCAGTCCTTCCCCTCTTGTCCGCTGCATCGGCTGTGGACCCCTTCTCCAGCAGGAGATGGACACAGTCAACGTGGCCGTTCATGATCGCCAGCATCAGCGGGGTTCTGCGGGGGGGAAAGGCAGCAGGGAGGAGCGTGGGCTTGGGAATCAGCTGGGTTCCCGTATTGCCCTCTCTTCTCCCCTGCCCCAGCCACGCTGCAAGGGGCCTGACCCCGTGCCACACAGATCCCGAGAGAAACACCCAGACAAACTCACTGGCCGTGGATGTCCATGACGTCGGTGATGTCTGCCCGCTCCCCGCTGTCTATCAGGAGGTGCAGGGAATCAGTGTTCCCGTTGGCAGCTGGAGACAACGCACGAGGAAAGGAGGAGTCACACGCACGTACAGATGGGTCCCCTCCTTCCAGCCACCGCCGCAAACCAAAGGAAGGGGCTCGTGCCCAGCAGCCGGCACACGTGGCTGAGCAAACTCGTTAGGTGGTTGCTAGGCTACAGGATTAATTAGCGTGTGCACAGGCTGAGCTGAAGACACGCGTGTGCAGAAGCTGCTGGTGTCTTCTCTCCCACCCGCTGCTGAGCCACTTGGACCCACAGCTTCTGCTGGCACATCACAGCGGGCTGCACTGGCCCCATCCTGCCTCTAAGCATCATCCTGAACTACAGCCCCTTCCCTCTCCCCGAACAGCGGCCGGGTGAACAGGCATCCTTGGCAGCGGTGGCACCGACAGCTGGAAGGGCTCTGGACACACTCCCCCCGCTGCCCCCAACCATCCCCAGCCCCGTCCGCCCTCTGTCACCTGCAGCGTGGAGAGGGGTCCACTTCCTCTTCCTCTCCTTCACCAGGGCGGACGCGCCGTGGCTGGTGAGCACCTCCACGCACTCCGTGGAACCTCTCTCCGTGGCGAGGTACAGCGCCGTCCGCCCCTTGTGGTCCCGCACGTCGAGGTTCACGAGGGTTTCGGCAAGTGTCTTTAGGGCTTCACAGTGACCATTATAGGCCTGAGGACCAAGCAAACCACCTTAAAGCAGTGCCTGGAGAGGCTGCACCCAGAAGTACCCCCGCCCTGGGACAATTCCTGCCCCCTGGGTCCCTCCAGCCAAATGGGCTCCTGCCCAGCCATTGCCTGTCGTTTGCACTTGGGTCCCACACAAAGCCCTCGCCCACTCCCACCCCTGCCCACACTCAGACAAGGGAGGTGGCTCCCAACAGCAGCAACCAGAAAGCCCTGGAAAGGGCAAGGAGTTTAACATATAAATCAAAGGGACTTTGACCGACGGCCTGTGGGGAAAGCTGCTCCCCAGCCGCCGGCGCCTTTCCTCCTCTGCCCCGCTCAGCACCGACAGCTGCAGGGACCCAGCCCGCGCTGCCCGGGAGCGGGCACCTCTCCAGGACTCAGCGTGAACCCCGCACGGATCCAAGTGCCCTCCGCAACCCTGGGGTTGGGCCAGATGTACTTACAGCTAAGTGCAAAGGGCTGACTGGAATGGTGCTTTCCACATCCTCCAGGCAGTTAAAAGACATTTCCAGGAGCTGCAACAGCAACAACACAAAACCATAACTGATCCCAGACTCACAGAGGCTTCGACGGACACCCTGTCCACCAGCAGGCTGCAGAGGGGTCAGAAAACCAGCTGATCTGCTCCAGAATGATCTGAACTTCAGGACAGGACCTTCCTTAACCTGACTTTGGGCCCTGCACAGACAGTCACATCAAGTCGCTGCTACCCCGAAGCCTCCCCACTACTCATATGATTCCTATGCCCACAAGGCTGCAAGCTTACCCTGTAGCAACGCAGTCATTTTGGACAGCTACAAGGCATTTTCTGTACTGCAAGAGCTCTTCGTTGGCACAGGTCTCCAGGTTTCCTTTTAAAAGCCAAACCTTGCTCTACTGCCAGCGGTTTAAGCAAGCCACCCATACATCCTCCTGTGCTAGGTAACAAAGCTCCTTTCTCTCAGGCTTCTCTCTCAGGCACAGGTCTTTCCTCCGTGGTATTCCCAGCACAACGGCTCCCCAAGAGTCCCCATGCTTTTTAATCAAACCCACCTCCCTTCCTCCTGGACAAACCCTGGCACTGTAGTACCTACACACACACGGTCCTTTAGCCACACTTGGACACCATTGGGCTTGACACGTTCCTTAGAGGGGGGCTTCCCCCCTTCTCCTGGCAGCACAGAGGGTTTTCTCCAGCTCACTCACCAGTTCGAGGTTCTGCCTGTTGCCGTACGCAGCTGCATAGTGGACAGCAGTATATCCCTGCTTGTCCCGGAGGGATGGGTCAGCACCATTATCCAGCAAGAACTCTAAACAACTGCAATGAGCAAGGGAAAGGGGAGATCAAGAAAAAGGCGAGATTGGAGCGGCAGAGCTTTGCAGGGAACCCCCGATTCATCTCAGAGCAGATGCTGTACTAATGCCCTCAAGACCCGGAGCACACGCAAAGCCCACTGGAAGTGAGGACCAGGAAGCGATGGCCAGGCTTGCCTCGAGAATCAAATCAGCAGATGCTTCCTCCAAGGCATCACTGCTCAGTTCAGCGTAAGCAGAAGCGAGGCATTTCTAGCGACCGCATGCAGGGGTCTGGGGAAGGGGTAAACAACAAACAACTGCCAGATGGGGCTGTGGCGCGGACTCACAAGAATGCCTCCTTCAGCCTGGACTCCTTCAGCGGCTCCTCATCAGCGTCATGGCTGTTTCCTGAATGAGTCTCTGCTCTGAAAGGTCAGAGACCTGCATCAGTTTGCTGATTACCCCTTCCTACCCATGCTCCTCAAAGCACTCCCCTCTTCGCAAACCACTGAGCACCAGTTGCAGGGAGGTGGCCAGGGAACAGCAGAGCATCACCGCCCAGCAGTGTGCCATCATCTCCAGCCCCAGCAGCGAGGAGCGCGCGCCCCTGAGACACTCACCTCCTGTACGTGTCCGAAGCAGCAGCATAGTGTAAGGCGGTACAGCCTTTACAGTCAGCCTCATTAATACTGGCTCCTGCCGTGACCAGTGTCACCGTACACTGATAGCTGCCGTTGGCAGCTGCGTAGTGCAGTGGAGTCCTGCGAAGGGAGAAAGGAGACGGGGGATTAGCAGCGCTGCTATGGATGGAGAAACTCGCCTGACAGCAAGGCAGGACCCAGGGAGCCAGCCACTCCCCTGCTGCTGAGCTGCACCCTGCTCTGGCTCAAGGGTTTGGGTCAGCAGCTGCTTCTGAAGAGGCAGAGCTGGACCCCTTGGGGTGAGAGGGGGTGAAGGAAGCAGCTTTAGACACCAAACGCAGCAAAGGTCTTAGGAACGTCCCAATCCAAACCCAGGCTTGATGCGCTCCAGCTGTTTTAGGGCTGGAGGTATCACCCTTGCTCCCTTGCGAGGCCACAGCACACTTACCTTCCAAATTTATCTCTCCTCCTCAAGTCAGCACCGCTGCTCAACAGCAAATTAAGACATTCAACATTCCTACAGGAGGTAGGGAGACGAGTTAGACACAGATCAGAAGGGACCACAGCAGGAACGCCAACTCCTCCTAGCTGCAGACAAGACAGCTATGCTTCTCACCCACACAGCCTGGACGTGCCAAAGCTCAGTTCAGTCTGCCATCTTTGGGCAGCATAAGAGCCGCAGCCACGGCTGGATGCTGCATACACAAAGCTCTTCCCTGCTCTCCAGTGAAATAACCCTTCATGCTTCCTGCCTTACCAGTGCTATCCTGCACTGCATGGAGCTCTCAAACAACCAGGCGATTATAGAGAGACATCAGCTGTGGCATCAGTGCAGCTGACGCACCGGGTTTTATGCTACAGAAAGAATCTAGGATTTCTGACTTCTGCGTCAGTGCATTGCTCCCGCCACTCAGGCAGGGTAACAGCACTGCGACGCCGAAGGACGGCTCCGTAACTGGCTCTCAAGCATCGCACAGACGTTAGCAGAAACGAGGTCCTTGATGGGACTCTACACCTCTGCCACCACCGAACGCTGCAGCTGCATTCGCTCTCGACACACTATGTGAAATTAAACTCCCTGGCAAACAATACGAGGCATTTACAGAGCCAGCTAAATCCCTGCTGCTTTTCAGGCATCAGCTTGTGAGCCCTTTACGAAACCCCAGCCAAGGAAGCATTTTAGCCCCATTTTAAAGAAGGGTAAACAGCCATGGAGGGGGGCGACTGGGATGAGTCACAGACTCAGCAGCAGAACAGGGCCAAAAGGTTTCCATTTTCATTCCTGCTCTAAACGCTTGTCTCCGTTCTCTCTCAGAGCCGGGAACGGCACCCAGGGGTCCGACTCCCAAACCTGACCAAAGCACTGCACTGGGCTGCCCATGCTGTAGCTCACGGGCGGAGGAGGAGGGTTAACGGTCTGGGCTGGGAGCAGGCAGCAACCTTCCTGCACGCAGCGTGGGACCAGCGCCCCATGCACAGCTCACCCTCCAGAAGCAGCAGCGTGGAGGCAAGTCCTCCCAAGGTTGTCAGGCGTGTTGATATCGAAGCCTGCAGACAGCACGTGCTCATTGCTCAGCGAGGAGACGATACTGTACAACTGACCTGGGTGGCAGGAGGGGGAGGGAGTCAGGGGGAAGCTCAAGGGTTCCCCAAGTGCCCCCGCTGCAGGCGGGGGTGCCGAGCCACTCACCTGAGGAAAGTAGCTTACGACAACAGTCTGAAAATCCAAAGAGAACAGCTAAGTGCAGAGGGAACATGTCGTGGATCCCACGCCTGTCAGGAGATGAGAAGGGAGTCAGGGGGGATCATTTCGGCATCCTCCAACCCAGGGCAGGGAAAGGGAGGAAGAGTCCTTCCTTACCTTGCAGTGTCAGCACCATTCGTCATCAAAGTACTAATTAGCAGCTCGTGGCCATATCTAGCAGCAACATGGAGGGGGGTATTGCCGTATTTGTCAGCACAGTCAATCTCACTGCCTAGAAAGGGAAAGCCAAGCGCTTTGCCAGTGAGTCTCTGCATTCGAGTCCCGAGCAGCCCAGGCTGTTCCGATGGCCACGTGCCTGTCTCAGGGACACGGCTAATAACTCGAGTCCATTCATCATCGTGCAGAAGGAGAACCGCAAACTGCTCTCTGAGGTGAGAGGCCACTTGTATCCTGCGAACCCAGGTCATTAGATCTCTCCCCCTCGCTCCAGGAGGGGATGCGTTCAGCCCCAGAGGTCTCTGGCTGAACCCCAGGGTGTCTGCCAAGCCTGCAGCCCTCTTACAAGAATATTGTCTTTCAGGCTGGACGTGGCAGTGGGAATGTTCTCTGGCTGCAGCAGCTCTGACCTGGCTGGAATTTCAGTCCCCTGGTCTGCACTTTGCCACCCTTGAGGGCATGCATGCTCCCTGCCACCCCCGAGCAGCACAGGGCCACCGGCAACAGCCCCAAGAGCACAGAGTGAATTTGAGTGATAACTGTAGAGCTCTTAAACCCTCCAAGCAAACATGCAGGGAGGTCCTGGAGGCAGGTGCTGAGTAGCACAAGAAAAGGCTGGGGTAACCCAGGGCTGAAGGAAGAAGCCACTCACCGTTCTGAATGAGGATCTGCGAACGCGTGAACCGTCCGTGAATGGCAGCCATGTGCAAAGGGCTCTTCCCTTCCTTACTCTGCAGAGAGCAGAAGCCACATCGCATCAGGCTTCCCACCACCCTCCCCGAGCTCTCCCGTCGGGCAGCCGGTGCCCGCTCCCCCCATCCCCAAGCTCAACCCCTCAGCGCCAGACCTGAAAGTTGACATCGGCCCCGTTGTTCACGAGGAGCTCTAGGCACAGGGCCCCATTGGTGGAGACGGCAGCAAAGTGCAGAGGGGTGAAGCCCTTCTCGTTAGGCTGATTGACGTTGGCGCCGTAATTGACCAGCTCGTTGGCCACGGCATCTTGGCCCATGTAACAGGCAATGTGAAGTGCAGTGTTACCGAAGGAATTTGGTTCATCAATCTGTGGGAGCAACAAACCCCAGAGGATCTGAGGATTCAGGAAGGAAAAAAAGGCAGCCGAGAACCCGCCAGGGCTCCTGCCACCACCCAGCACCCTCTCCTTCTCCCGTCTCTAGACCAGCCTGCACCCGCGCTGCGGGGGTCTCACCTCGACTCCCAGCCTCAGCAGGTGACGCACGACTTCGATCTGGCCGCTGGCTGCCGCAGTGTGCAGCAGGGTGTAGCCTTTCTTGTCCTTACACATCACATCAGCTCCCCGGGCTACCAGCAGCTTCAGAACTTCCAAATGCCCTGCCCGGGAGACAGCGGTTAAGAGCCAGGGACCCCGGAAAACGGAGACCTGGGCACAGCGGCCTCTGGGGAGCCCCACCACCCTGAATGGCGAACCGATAGGCAGTACGCAACGTGGGAGAAGAAACCGGACCAATGCCCGGGGGGAAAACCTACCTAGGAAAGCTGCCCAGTGGATGGGCTGGCGGTCCTTCTTGTCGCAAGTGCTCAAGCTGGCCCCTTTGTTCAACAGCAGGTTCACCATCTAGATGGGAAGAAGTGGTGAGAGAGGCAAGGCTGCTGTTCCTCTCCGCTTGTGCAGGCAGAGGTGCCTTTGCCACCTGCAACGCCCAGACCCAGGAAGGGGGGACACACACAGGGCCCCCTGTGCCCGAACCCGCTTTGCCTACCTCGAGGTGGCCGCTGTGCACGGCATGGTGCAGCGCCGTGCGGCCCGTGCGGTCCGCGACATTGACAGTGCTCAGCAGGGGGATGATGGCCTCCACGCACTTGGTGGCCCGGTTGGCAGCGGCGACGTGCAGAGGCGTTTGCCAATACTTGTCGCGGGCATTGACGTCTGCCGAGTGCTTCAGGAGGAGGTGAAGTGCCTTCTAGCAGGAGGAGAGGAAAGCAGAGCTCTAACCCAACCTGCTGGAGCCCGCAGAAGCCCTCCAGCCGGGTGGGGGAAGTCACAGCTCAGTCCACCTCATGCCTTCAGCACACAGAGGGCTGCCCAGATCCACGCCAGCCTACAGCCCTGAGAGCCAGAGCTGCCCTTGCCGGGCTGAGCTGAAACTGCTCCGCACGCTCACAAGTACGGCTTCCCCCGACTCCGTCCAAGGAAAGGACTTGTTTTCTTTTGTGTCCCTGGTGACAATTTGAAGCCCACGTACGGCTGTGTTTCAGGATGTTATCACAGCGAAAGGGTGAGAAAGGTAAAGACAGCATGACAGAGACCCCAAGAATGAGCTGGGAGAAGGAATCTTCCCTCGACAAATCCTCCAGCCCTCACCTGGGCTGCTCCAGCTCCTTCCAGGCTGGAGTTCGGTGTATGGGACCTGAATGAGCTGGGCTCATCCCGCCCAAGCGCAGCTGTGAAACACGGCTGCACGGGGGTACCAGCACGGGAGAAATAGCTCCGAGCCACGTGACTGAACTGTGAGTGAGTGTTCATCCATGACTCACGAGGTGCGAAGCACCTGGGGGGTGACAAATGTGACCCACTGACCTATATTTGATAATTATTTCCCCCTTTTGCTGGTGGAGGCCGTTTGCTGCAACCCCACACTTTCCTCGCTACGGTTTGCAGGCTGCCCACTTCCACGCAGCATCCGGGCAGCACTTCCAATGATCTCAGCCCCACGGCTTGCTGCTCTGCTCTTTTCCCCCAGGGCTAGCTGATACCACTCCCGGCTGGGAGAAGCACGTGGAACGGCCAGGCAGTACAAAAACCCAGCAATCCTAGAGAGCAGGCTCTAGGCAGGAAAAGCCGTGAAGCACACAGGCAATTTCGGGAAGGCTCCTCTCAGGAGCCGGGCATGCAGGGCACTGGCGGGGCCCTGTGCCAAGCACCCCGGGGAAGAGCAGAACCAGGGAGGTGGCTCTCCAGCACATCTGAGCCGAGACACAGAAGCAAACGAGCGTGCTCAAATTCACAGACAAGCAGCACTTCAGACCTGACAGCAAAACAGTCTCGGCTTGCTGAGCTCCCATATTTTAGCGACCCACAGTAACTGTCCACACATGTTCACAGCAAACGCCTTCAGTAGAGGTTTACGCTAATGTGTTTCATCCCATGTCTGCTGCCGATTAAGAGAATTCATGCAACCAGTCGATGTGTGGTAACTTGCCCTGCATGTCAGAGTCAGGGCTTCTGGCTCCAACCAACATGACCACAGAGTTTCTTGCTCTCCAGCAACTCAAAACAGGACAAAGTTAAGTGGGATGAAGTTAAGCCCTCAAAAGCTAAACGTCAGGAAATCTTTCCAACGAGATCCATTGGAATCAGCACCAGAGAGAAAGGATGAGCGCTCCATCATCCCTCAAAGAAATGTAAAGCTGGATTAGACAAAGCCCTGGGGAAGGGGGAAAGGCAGGTGGGATGATGTTTTGGGAACCCCCCCGTGCTAACTCCTGAAGGATGGAGGGAAGGGAACCAAGGACATTTTTCTCCAGCTCACATTTTCAGCCGCTGAATTATGCATTCGTCCCCCCTCCATTCTAACGAGACCACCCATCTCAGCCAAAACCAGGCAACATGGAAAAGAGAAGGTCCCCCCTCTCCCGTCAGCACCCACCACCTCCATGCAAGGAGCAGACAGAGCCAGAGGACACGTCAGAGGGAACCTACCTCATTACGAGAAGCTGCAGCGCGGTGTAACGGGGTGAGCCAAACAGTGTCCTTCGCGTTAACATTAGCACCTGAGGAAGAACAAAAGGAGGGGTCAGGGGACAGAGAGGTGACGGGCTGCCCCCACCCCAGAGTCTCAGGGCAGGTCTGCAGCCACCTCTGAGGCACCCGCCAGAAAAGAGTGACTGTTCTGCTGCAGGAGGGGACCTTGCACCGAGCTTTACGTGAGGACAGACTCTGTGAACTGCAAGAGGAACAAGCTACATCCCTTGGGAGACTGAAGAGACTACATCTCCCAGAGTGCCAGCTTCCTCACAGAGCCAAAAAAAACCACAGCAAAGACCCAGCAAGCAGTTCTGCTCCTTGCTTTAAAACAAGGCCACTTGAGACAAAAAACCAGAGCATTTCATGTTGTGAGCTGTGGCCCGCATCTCTGTATTAGAAAGGAAAGATGACAGATTACTGCCATCCCAGCTCCAGATCTGTGCTAGGCACTTAGGTCTCACAACCTCTGAAGTCCTTGCCTTTCTTTGCTGCCAAGAACTCAGCGCAGGCATGCAAAAATCAACATAGGGCACGTAAGGGCATCCTGTGCTCTGCAGACGGAGCTGAACATCCCCAATCCTGTTTAACGAGCCCTCAGCAAAGGATTTTCCCAAGCGTCTCCTTGTCAGGGTCACGTAGGATCATGCCAGCCTCGGGGTTCCCCCATATCACCAGCAAGCGGCTGCGAAGCCCACGGTGCCCCGAGGCGCTGCGCCGGTGAACGGCAGAGGAGAAGATTCCCCTCTCTGCACCGCACAGGCACAGGACCCAAGCGCAGGGCTGAGAGTCTCTGGAGGAAAACGAAGGGCAGCTTTACACCAAGTAACACAAGCCAAAACTGAGCAAAATCCCCTGTTTTTCAGCTGACCCCTCTCCATGAGCAAGTGAAACTCTGCTCCCCTGAGCGTCCTGCCGTTCAAGGCGTCTCTGAGGCATGCGTCCCCACTGCACCCTCCTCCAGTACCTCCTTCTAACATCTTGCACACATCCCCCTCCTGGCTTGGTTTCCACCTCTGCTATTTCAGTTCCAAGATGCTTCTCTGTCTGAACAAACCTCTTAGGATTATGGCAACATTTCCTAATCTTCCCCTGGCTGCAACTCCACTGGCTTAAGCATGAGCACACGGTTGCTTGGAGGGTGACCAAAAACATTGCTCTGTACCTCTAAGGCCAGAGATCAGAAAGACGCCTTGAAGGCGGCCCCAGCACTCGAGCCGAGCGCCCTGAGCCTTGGCCCTTACCTGACAGTATTAGGAGCTCGAGGATTGCAACATCTCCTATGTAGGCAGCAGCATGCAGCGGCGTTCGTCTTTCTTGGTCCTGAGCAGGGGCGTAAGAAACAAAAACCATCTGTGAGCTTTGAGGGCAGGGAGATCCCTCCTCCACTCCAGTCTGCCCCAATACTTCCCATAAGTGTGTGCAGCATCTCCGGACGGGGGAAAACTCCTTAAACCCAGCACCCTCCTGCGGTGCTGAGGGGGTGCGCAGCCTTTTGGCAGCTCCATGGGTGCTGGGGTGTACCCAGTGGCCGGAGCAGAGGGTACAGAGGCCATAAGCCCAGCAAGAGATGGGGAGGCTGCGAGAGCTCCAGCCACTCATTTCATCCCCCCACTGACTCCCCGGAGACCGACCTGACCTGGCTCTGGTGCTACTGGACTTAATGAATGTCTGCAAAGCACTCTGCGATCCGAGATGAAAGCCTGGCCGCCCTCTGACAGAGCACAGGCTGTCCCATTCTGCACACTTTTATCCTCTCGGCCGACAACAAAAAAGACTCAGAATTAGAGGCAGCTCCGAAACCAGACTTAGACCTGCCAGCTGCTGAAGGCCGGGAAGCTGCAGAAGCCCCTCTCCGAACTTAGATTGGATTAGCTGAAGAAAAAATACCTTTCACTTCTGTTTACTCAGGGCCGGGCCCCCGGGTAACCTCTGCCTCCAGGCATTTGGTTCAGGCTTCCCTCAGGGAACATGCCATGTACTAAAGCCAGGAAGCAAACAAGTAGAAAGCCAGAGGAGCACAACTCGTTTCAAGCCCCAGATATTGTGTTTTGGGGGGAAAAAAATGTAATTGCTTTTCTTGAGGTTAAAAACAGTTTGGAAAATGGTGGTGGTTTCATTTTTTTTTTGGTAACAACTTGCGCTGGCACAACCAGGCAGGAGGATGTGAAAGTGAAACCCAGCTGGCAGGTCACAGAACAAGCAACAACATTTCTAAACCTGCACACAGAAAGGAAATTAAGTGTTAACAATTGTGGTTTTATTCCTTCAGCAGCTGCGCGAGAGCTCAGCAGAACAATCCCAACCCTCTCTCCCGACAAGAGAGGAAGGATGAAGAGCTGCCGGGTCCCCAACTGAACCAGTCACGGAAAAAAATCCCCACGCTCTCTCCGCGTAATAAGCTAAGATACAATCAAATCGTTAGTTCTGCTGGCACACGGGCACCAGTGCGGGGCTGCCTTCACCTTCCCAGGACATCGGCCAGCATCCACAGCACCCACCCTTGACCTCAGGGTTTAACACCACGAGGACGGGGGTGCACACTGGCCCCGGCTCCGCAGGCTGGATCGGGTGAACGCCCTGACCAAGCGCTCAGCGAAACAAATAGGAGCGTGCCAAAAAGCCAGCAGCTGCCTGCAGCACAGCTGGGAGCAGCAGGGACCAGAGCCCCGGTTAATGCCACGGCTCAGAGGAGACGGTGAACCAGAACAGGTTGCTCTTGCCTAGAGCTCACAACTTAGCCCAGCTTTTGGGCTGAGAGTGCAGGAACTGCTGACCCGGCACCAGTCCAACTGTGCCACAATGTCAGGCAGACCTGGGCCAGTGCAGTCAGGGCTGGCCAACCCGCCAGCCTGCGTCGCAGCAGGCTGCATTTCTTATCTGCACATCTGCTGCTGAATCGTTAGCAGGAAGCTCGTAAACCAGATCAAGGGAAGGCACGCTGACAAGTCAGATGGGAACGCTCACAAGCAGGTTTCACCCCTTCCCTCGCTGAAGCCTGGTCCCCACGCTCCACGTGAGGACAGACCACGCTCGTCACCACCAGACTGGGGCTACTGAGGGCTGCTCCCCCAGGAGCCAACCCGGCCGCTTGCAGAACCCAGAGGGACACATCCGAACGGTGGCTGCTTCTCCTGGCCCCCCCGCCTGCTCGGGAATGAGCGTCAAAGCCACCCTCGGCCATCAGGCTTAAGACGAGCGCAGTGGAAACCCCTCCTCACACTTGCGAGGTGAACTCTGCTTTGCTGAGCGGCTCAAACCCTCCTTCCCCCCCTGGGGAACAACCTCATCACAAGGCAGACCTGCTGCGTTCACACCAAACTATTTTGGGTCACCATCCCAAAGGAGAAAAAGGTAAACTGGCAGGCAGCAAAGCTGAGCCTCCGTGAAAAGTCCTCCCACACACCCCACAGCCTCTCAGCGACGCTCTGCATGGCCGAGAGCTTTAGGAGGCTCCCACCATCTCCTGGGGAGGGGCAGGATTCCTGGTCTTCCATGCTCCCCATTTTACAGATGGCAAGATTGAGGCAATGGGACAAAGCTGCACAGCAAATGGTGGTCGAGCCGGGAGCAGATTCCAGAAATCTTTGTTTCAAAACCCCAGCTCTGACCATCCTCGCCAAAAAGAGCCCCCGCTTGACAGCACCCACATCTCACCTGCTGAGCCTCTGCCCTCCCCTCTGCTGAAGAACCGCGCTGCAGGGAAGGAAACAGGGGGAGCTGGGTGATGGGGAGCAAGCACAGCCAGGCAGCACTCACCAATACGTTAATGTTCTCCTTCTGATTCAGCAACGACCGCACCTCCTCTATATCGCGGTTGAAGATGGCTTGGACCAGAGGAGGCTACAAAGAAAAAGAGACGCAAGTTGTGAAGGTGGCACCACGCGGAGGACACGAGAGGGAGGAGAACCGGCAGCGTCACGGCATGTCAGAGACTACACCAGCCTGATTCAGCCAGGACCTTGCTCCACGAACGAGCCCCCCGTGCCTGCTGCTGCCAGAGCTGGGCCCAGCGGCAGCACCCAGCAGCTTCCTCGCGTCAGTGGTTCAGCCAGCACCAGGGACCGATTTTCAAGCCAGCAAAGGTACTTTTCTTGGTTCTTCGTGGGTGAACAGACCAAGGAATCACTGGCAAAGCCTCCCCGCTTCCCGAGTCCAAGGAGCAGCACTGATCACGGCCCCAGCAGCCCACCTGCAGAGCCTCCAGCAGCGTGCCCATGGCACGGCTTAGCTCTCCACACGCAGCCCCCCAGCACGGAAAGGCAGGTCCAGCTCCTGCCATCCAAAGCTTTAGCCACAGCTAGAAAATCCTCCCTCCGAGCTGGCTGAAGCCTCCTGGTACAAGACACGTCTTTGCAGACAGTGAATCAGG
Organism: Sagittarius serpentarius; assembly: GCA_034782735.1. Taxonomy (NCBI): domain Eukaryota; kingdom Metazoa; phylum Chordata; class Aves; order Accipitriformes; family Sagittariidae; genus Sagittarius; species Sagittarius serpentarius. Next base: position 464,962 of record JAVKLA010000017.1, on the reverse strand, counting down.
TTTCCCAAGGCACAACTAGGTGATGCCTCACGCTCTGCCGCAGAAGGCTTCGTACTTACTGCTGCTCTCCTATCTTTTGAGAAACACCTACAACGCTACGCTGGCTCCGATGGCGCAAAGAGCCTGGCAAAGCCCAGCCTGGCAAAGCCCAGCCTGGCAAAGCCCAGCCTGAAGCTCCTCCTGTTTCCTGCTGCCCACATCTCAAAGAAGTTACCTGGCAGACCTTGGTAAAAACCAGGAGCAGAGCCCTAGCCCAGGTCACAGGGCCAGCCGGTGCCGTGGGCTGCAGAACCGACGGCCTGAGCTGCCAGAGCTGTTCGTGCGGCAGGGCAGGTCGGTGGGTTGGGTGCTGCCCAACCTCCAGGCATCGCCCAAGAACCCTGCACCCCATTTCTTGTTTCACAGGCCTAAAAATGCCTTTTTCATGCAGCAGGTTCCTCAGGGCAGAGGCTGTGGTGCTCTAGCTCTGTTTAGCACTTGGCACCCCACAATCGCTGCCAAACCCGACGCTTCCCTGCTCCGGCCATCCAAGCCTCTGCTGCCTTTCACACGGCAAGTCCAGGGTGCTGCGACGCCGAGCAAGCCGTGGCAGCCCCGGCACACCCCCTGCAGCTCTGCCCACATGCCTAAGACTGGCTCTAACGGTCAAAACCGGCAAGCCTCGCTTATCTTGACCTCTCGGAGGAACAACAGAACTTCGTTTTCAAGGCAATCCCTTCTCCTCCCTGCTGCCCAGCCAACCTCACGCTCATCTGCTCACCCTACCATCAAAGTAAAAGCAGTTAAACACGGGGAACACATCCCAGGTCAGAGGGAACGTGTGAGTCATTCCGCGGGAATGCAGCAGACTCAGCATCACTCGTTAGACATTAAAAAAAAAAAAGGTTTTTAAAAAAAAAAAGGGGGGGGAAAGAATCGCAGACGATAATTATGCCCTGAGCAGTCTTCAGTGGTGCGCGGTTTGCAGCAGTGCTGGGTCTGACACACCCACCCACCATTCACAGGGAAAGCTAAATGTTTTGGTTACCAAAAAAAAAAAAAAAAAGTTCTATTTAAATCACAGATCAATCCCTCGTCCTCACCCCTCCCCTCCTTCATCCACCCTGCCAGGATTTAAACACTCACTATATTAACCATACCGCTGGAGCGGGGGATGAGGGGCAGGCGTAAATATTTGGTTTTGAGGGGCCAGCAGCCCCCATCTCCGAAACCGAGGTGGATAAAGGCGGTTTATGTAAAATGCGCGGGGAAGAGCAGACGTCCAAGCCGAGGCGAGGCCGGGGGTCACTGCTCTGGTGATGGGGTACGGACAACCGAGCCCCAAGAAGCAGGCCCACGAGCGGCAGCGTCCACCCCAAGGCAGCAGCTCCCAGCCGGGGGGAAGGCAACGGGGCTGCTCAGGGATGGGGGGGTCCCAGGCGAGACCACCCCCGACAGGGAGACCGGGAACGGGGCGAAGGCCACGCGCCGGCGGCACCAGGGTGGGGGCTGCCTTGAAACCCGGCGAGGGAGACACCCTGCACCCCAAGAACTTCCCAAAAATCTGCTAGCAAACCCCTGAACACCAGGAGCATCCCAAAAACCCGGCGGGGACCTCCTGCACCCCAGGGTGGTCCCAAAAACCCGCCGGAGACCCCCTGCACCCCAGGGTGGGCCCAAAACCTCACCAGGGACCCCCTGCACCCCAGGGTGGTCCCAAAAATCCGCAGGGGACCCCCTGCACCCCCGAGGTGGTCCCAAAACCTCACCGGGGACCCCCTGCACCCCAGGAGCA
>JAVKLA010000017.1:434590-446338 GCA_034782735.1 Sagittarius serpentarius | reverse complement strand
GGAGCGGGGCGACGGAGCCGTCCGGCGCGACGGGGGCCGCTCCTCGGCCCGCGGCGGGGCCGTCCCGTGCACAGGCAGCGCCGCGGGGCAGCCCGCGGCGCGGGCCGAGGACCCCCCCGCTGCCAGGGCCCCGTCCGCGTGGCGCTCGGCCCCCGCGGAGGCGGGGCCTGCAATGACCCCGCCCCCACGACCGCCCCGGGTCCCCACTCCCGGCCCCGCCCGGGCTCCTCCGCGCGGCGTCCCCCGGTGCCAGCCCCGCTGGGGTCCCCGGTCCTTCCTGCCGTGTCCCCCCGGTCCCAGCTCCGCTCTGGGTCCGGCTCCTCCGTGCCGTCTCCCCGGTGCCGGTCCCTAAGCCCGCGGGCCCCGGAGCCAAGGAGGAGACGGCGGCGCGGGTGTCCGAGGCTGCTTTATGAGGGCGCCCGGGCCGGCGGGCGAGCGGGGAGGGTGGCAGTGAGTCCCGGTAGCGGGAGGGAGAGGGAGCTCCGTGGCGCCGGGCCCCGGGGGTGGGGACAGCCCCGTCCCCGCTGCTGTTTCCAGTTCCAGGTGTGTCCGCCTCCCTCGTGGGGAGGGGTGGGGGGGGTGTCCCGGGGCTGCTCCTCGCCGGGGGACGCAAGGTCCGGTCACAGGGCCAGCACGGAGGGGTAGACGGTCCCATCTGCCGGAGACAAAGCGGGGTGAGGGAGGTGGCAGGGGGCGCAGAGGGGCCCGGGGGGGGCACGGCGGTGGAGCCTTACGCTTGGGGCTGCTCTGGCTGTCGGGCTCGGGCACCTTCCAGTCCATCTTGCGCCCCTTTTCGTAGAGGCCCTTGAGCACCTTGCGGAAGTCCTCGGGCTCGGCGCCCTGCGGGCTCAGCTCCAGGTACTTGCGGTAGAGCTGCAGCGCCGTGCGCGCGTCCTCGATGCTGTCGTGGGTCTCCCCCTGGATCTTCAGGTCTGCGGGGAGAGCCTCGGTCAGCGAGGAGGGGGGCTGGCGGGGACCCCCCATTCCTGCCCCTCCCGGATCTGAGGGTTCAGCAACTGACCCAGGAAGTACCAGGCGAGGAAGCGCAGGGAAATCATCCTCTTCCTCGGGATGTGGAACAGGTAGACGGTGTCAATCACCTGGTCCTTGGGCACCTGGAAAGCAGAGAGGGTCCTGCTGCCAGGGTGGGGGGGCTGCCAAGCCCCGGCGCTGCCACCAGCCTCCCAGCCCCACCCCAAGACCCCCGCGCCCAGGTTGAGGGAGGGGGGCTCGGCCCTGTCACCATCAGGTTGATGACACGAAAGTCCTTCTGCAGCCCGTGGCCCACAAACTTGACTCCCACGTCGATGAGGAAGCGCAGCTTCAGGTAGGTGGATTTGAGGGTGGTGAGGTGCTTGGAGGAGATCTTGGCATCCAGGTCCCCCGGCTTGATCCCCGAGTACTGGGTCAGGTAATCCACCACCTGCAGAGACCAGGGCCCATGGAGGCGGCTGGCGAGGGCCGAGGGGCAGCCGTGGGGGTCTGCCCCCTCCCCGAGTCCCCTGCCAGCATCCCAGGGAGGGTGCTGTCATTATTGCGGGTGTCCCTCCGTGGAGCGGGAGGCAGAGTGGGTCCATGTCCTCCCTGCGGGGCTGAGGAGCTGCGCGAGGCCAGACGGGAGCCCCATACCTGCTCTTGGGTGGAGATATAGTCGTCAATGAAGGGGACGCCCTCGTTAGGGCCCTGCCCACGCACGCACGTGATCCTGGCCACCGACATCTGGCTGGGCTTGATGGTGGATTTGGTCCCGTCGCTGCGAAGCTCAGCCTCCTCCTGCAAGAGGCGAGAGGAGAGCTCAGTGACCGACGGCTCCTGCAGTCCCCACGGGGACCGGGCGCACCCAGAGGGGCTGCTCCTGCGCCCAGGCACCCTGTCCCCTGCTGCGGGGTGGCCTGACCTCATTCAGCGTGACAAACTCAGCATCCAACCCCACCAGGTCTCCCGCCTGCGGCATCTCGCTCAACATGAGGGGGATGAAGGTGGCATGGCACTTGCGCTGCTTGCGAGCCAGGGAGGCTTCTGCCAGCAGCACGCTGGCTTCGATGGGGTTCTTGACTGCAGGAAAAGGGGAAGGGAAATCAGCTGCGAGCCGGCACCGCTAGCCACGCAGCCACTTCCACCCCAGACACTCACTGACGAGGTTGTACTTGGCGTTGAGGTTCCTCCGGGCGTAGTACAGGATAGCTGGCACCTTCCAGCTCATGTCGAACTGCACCGCCTCGCACTGCAGGGGAGCGGGGGGGACAGTGCAGGGGCAGCCTGGCATGGGGTTGGGGGCTCCCACGTGCAGCAGGACACCCCCCCCCTCCACAGGGTCTCTGCAGCCACGGTCTCGCCTTGACACAGGGCCAGTGGCACAGCCCCGAGCGCTCACCTTATCCACAGGCTCGATGAGGAAGTCGTTGAAGAGGTACCACTGCTGGTGTGTGACTCCCTGGGGGGAGAGGCACAGGCACTGCCTTAGGGGCCCCCCCAGGCAAGTGCAATGACTCCTCTACCCAGTTACCAGGGAAAGAGGGGTGTGACGATGCCATGTGGGAACTCCCACCCTTCCTGGGACACTGTGGGGAAATCCCTGCTGGCCTGGGTGGTGACGACGCATACATGAAGCACTTGGGCTGGACAGCCACGCTCTCTGCCCGACTCCTAACCAAAACCCCATGGAGATGCAACAGATAAGAGACAGGGATGCAGCCTTGACACACTCTGGGAACTCCTGGCTTGGGCATCTCCACCAGACAAGAGGACTGCCCAGACCAGCCCCCTTTCCTCAGGAAGGGAGATGACATCCCAGCCCCTACCTGGAAGCACAAGGACAAGCTGGCAACGTGCCCGCGACCAGGAGGAACCAGCCTGAGTAAGTGTGGGAAGAGCGCTTCTTCAGCCCTTCCCTCGCCGTAAGGTGCTTGAGCAGCACTTGGCTGTTTAGGGCTGCCTGGCACGTTCAGCCAAACACTCAACACTTGACTAAGAGACCCAGGAGCAGGTCTGTTCAACAATCCGACCCCGGAGCAAGCCGTGGGCGAGAACCCCTCGGCAAGGCAGGACTCCCAGGGAGCAGGGCTGCTCTCGGCAGCCTGTGGGTACAGCAGCTGTGGGCAGGAGAGCACCCATCCCGCACTGCTTCCTCACCTCCTTCCTTTGGTGGTAGGTCTCTCCCACTTTGATGTGTCCCACCAGGCTGCCCCCCGTGCGGGAATCCAGGATGTGGACGACGGTGGCCATTAGATCGTAGACATAGACTGACTCAGGGTCGTCAGTCGGGCTCACCTGCGGGAGGAATCGGCCCCAGGGAAACATCTGAGCCCCGGCTGTCAGCCAGGCAGCTCCCAGGCCTCCAACCCAAACCCCAGAGCTCGGACATGCTGCCTCACCACCAGCCCAGGGGTTTCCGTGCTCACCCAAGGTGTCTTTGAGACAGCCTCGTTATCTGTCGCCCACACACACTCAGCAGAAAGCGGTTCTGAACCAGTTCTGCTCCCGCAGCCCCACCTGCACGTGACCACGTAGCCCCAGAGGGATCTCGTCAGCCTTTACCTCATCACTTTCACTCCAGTTGCAGACATCTAGCTCCTTGCTCTTGGTCAGCCTCATCTTGATGGCGTGAGGGATCCAAATGTTCTTCAGTTCCTCCACAGAAGGATACGAATGCCCCGTGTCGGGGTTCCCCAGCTCCTTCCTGCATGGAGAATCATGGAAGGCCAAGCTGGAGGGAGTCATGAGATGTTGTCCAGGCCAACTTCTCCAGGGCAGGAACCCCACCACCCCACCCACCCCCTCGTCAGCCTATTCGTAAACCTTCCACAGGACAGACAGGGAAACCAGAGCTCCACCACTTCCCTGCAGCTGCCTAGAGCAGGGCCCTGGGAAACATGTCAGTTAATGTCAGCCAGAAAGGGCTGATACATTGGCCTGGGTCTTTTGTCAGTCTGAAAAGGGAAGGGGAATGAGGGCTGGGGGCTCAAAAATGGGTCACAAGGTGGATCACAAGGATATCTGAAGGAGATGCTGCGCAGAGCACCCATACAGGGTCACAGTCTCAGAGCAGCAATGAGACTGTTCCAGTTCAGAGCCCACGAAGAGCTACAGACAGGTAGATTATCAAATTATCAGATGAGAAATGGCCCTGAGCACTCCAAGGCCCAGAGAACCCAGAGGGCGTCACTGCTCAGTCTCGCCACCCCAGGAATGGTCACCTACCACTCTCCAAGAGAGATTTCTTTGCCTTTGGTGATCTCAAAGCCTCCTCTCTTCATCATGGCTCTCTGAAAGGCATACTGGCAACGAAACACAGGCAAGCATCAGCACGGAGTGACAGGCTGGGCTTGAGAACACGTGGGTGACAGCCAGGCCAGAAGTGGGGAAAAGACAGGGACTTTAAAGTCGGTGAGAGGGAAAAAGACAGCGAGGGAAACCCAGCTGTCGGCCCGCTCTCTCCTGGGCTTGCGCTCTGGGAAGCGGGCACTGCCTTGCTGCTCCTAGGTCCTGGGGGACTGCGGGAATGAAAGAGCGACCCTACTGCAGTCCCGTCAGCTTTGTCATGGCAGGAGATCTTGTCTTTTCCAACTTCAAACACACGGCTCATGCTACAAGCATGACCAAATACCAACATGTCCTCTGTGAACAAAGCAGGGTGACACTCAGGTGGAGAGCAAGAGACTGTTAGAGACAGCGAGATCAGAGTGAAAACACCTCCGCAGAACTGGACACGGAGCAAACCCTGTGTGCCAGGGAGAACAAGCCTGCTTCTGCCCCAAAGTGTCTTCCCCACCTCAGCCTGTGTCTTCCAGAAATCTGCCTCCTTGGAGCTGTTCACCTCACAGTTAATGACCAGGACGTCTGGCAGGCAGCGGATGTTCCGGGTCTGGACCTGCAGAGAGAGCAGGAGATGGAAGCCAGGCAGCACCAAGAGCCCTGGAGAGGTTCAAAACTGGATTTGGCACGTGCTACCCTCTTCCCTCCTCCAATGCCTCTGCCTGCAGAGCTTCCTCCCCACTGCCTGGCCTGGTTCCTGGTAGCTGGGGGTACCGCAAGAGCAACTGAGGCAGGGAGCAGGTGTGCTCAGCTCCCGGGACAGAGTTTCCCTCTGCCCCCTACCCCAGGGGGGATTCAGCTGGGATTCATGTGACCTGCAAGATGCATTCCAGTGCTCGCACAGCCCAGGAAATACCCCAATTCACGCTGGCTGGCCATCCAGGCCAGGAACCGAATCTCCAGCATCCGCTCAGGAGGTTCCCCACTGACTAATGGGGAAACTGCCCCCGCTCAGCCGGTGGCACGGGGCGCTCACGCCCTTCTCCCACACCCCCTCATAGCCTGTGAAATGTGATATGCTCGCACCCCGCTCCTGGGCTCACCGTGGGCTGGTACTTCTCACAGTTCTCACACCAGGCTTGCGTGTTCTGCTCTAAGCAGATGCTTCGCTTTAAAATTTGGGCAAACTCATAATCTTTGACTGGCTTCTCTGAAGGAAGAAAGGAGAATAACGTCACCTTCCAACACACAAATCTTTACCAATTTAGCTCAGCCAAACCTCTGGGGTTTTCCTCACAACCACCAGCAAGAAGGTCCACCCCCAAATCTGCCTTTCTGTAGCCAAAAGCTCGGCGGGTTAGAAACCCACCGCCAGCCCTCGGCTGCTGGGTCTGCCACAGCCCGGGACAGACCACTGCAGCAGCTCCTCACTGCAGGTGTCTATCACCTGGAACAGTCACGGCTCATCCATACGAATAACAAACCCCACCCAGCCACAGAAATGCAGCAGCGTTAAACATGCCAGGCCCTGCCCTGCCCTGCCCACCTGCCCGCCCCTGCCTGTTACCAGTGCTCTCAGGGTAGGAGAGGGTGAAGAGCAGCGTGGAGGACACACGGACCGTTTCCTTGCCACAGCGACACATGCTGCAGTTCTCCATCTCGCAGCTGAACAGCTGCCCGATAACTGAGTCCCCCGAGGACCCAAAGCTGCTGGAGAAAAACAGCACCGGGGTTAGCAGGATCCCAGCAATCCCCGCAGAGCGGGGCCGGCTGGTACGGTGAGCTGAGCACTGGGGACCCACACATCTCAGGCTGCACAAGGCCCGGTCAGGGCCAGCACCCAAATTCCAGCAGCTCTTGGGGAACCAGGCATCGGGCTTCCAGCCAGCGCCCTCTGCGCAGCCCCAACCCGCCAGGCAGGGGAGCTAGGCTTAGGAGGGGCAGAGGTTCAGCATGGGGTTCAACCCTTGCTGTAGGGGTAGCCTGCAGCTCTGTGTGTTCCCATGCAGCCCTCGGGGCAGACACGAGTGGCAAGAAAGCTCCTTCCCAAGCAACGGATGGGGCCCCTGGGAGCCAGCCCCCCTCCCTGGTTCGGTTACTCCCTGTGCTGTCCCCAGGCCAGGGACTTACCTGCTGCCAGCCCCCCGATATGCCTGCGGTCCCTCCTGCTCCTGGGTTTCCTGGTGCAGCTGAGTAAGGATGAAACGGTTCCAGCTCTGAATCAGCCGCCCCAGGTTCACCTTCCCTGTGGCTTCGTCCGAGTCAGCCAGGATTAGCCCCAGCGCCGAAGCCTCTGGGATTGTGCGGAAAGCCCGCAAAAAGTTGCTTCCCTGGGGATGGGGCAAGAGCAGCATGTCACCAAGGTCAAGTGACAGGAGTTTCCACACTGTCTGATGCCATCACCCGAGGACCCGGCACCACCCGACTCCCGCTCCTCTGCGATCTCTCTGACCCTTCCAGGCAGCCCAGCCCACCGGCCTCACGTCACGCCTGGGCTCACCACGGACCTGGCAGGGGTCTCCTCGGGACAGGTCCAGCATGTGGAAGAGCAAGCCCAGCTCACAGCCCAGGCAGAACTCCTTCTGGCACAGGTGGTTCTGGACCAGGCAGCGGACCGGCTCCAAGAAATACAGCACCTGGCAGAGATGGAGCAGTCAGGGGAGGTCCTGGGGGCCGCGGGGGCCTGGGCAGGGCTGGGGCGTCTCTCACCTGGATCATGCAGTTGCAGTAGGCGTTGGGGATATGGGGCTCCAGGCCCGCAAACAATGTCTTGTTGTAATGCTTGAAGTCAAAGTCTTCCAGCCCCAGCTTGGAGTATTTGATCGTGACCTGAGCAGAGACGCAAGGTGCTAGACAGACACTTTCCCACAGCACGGGACACGGGCGCAATGCCTAGGTGCTCCCCACGGAGACATGGGCAGGTGCTTGGGCCCAGGCAGGTCCTTCGCCCCAAACAAGCTCAGCCTGGGGACTCCCAGCCAGCCCCTTCCCCGGTCCCTGGAAAGCCACTACCTTCCTGTACTTCTTGGCCACCATGTAGAGGTGTGGCTCCTCTTCCCGCCCAATTGGGGACTCGGGGACTTGGCTGAAGCTGTCAAACTCGTTGTCCGTCTCTTTTAACCGATAGGGAATCTGCAAGGGGGAAGAGAAGGGAAGAGCGAGCAGCTGAACCCTGAGGTGGAGAGAAGCACCACATACTGAAACAAGTGACTCCTGGGCTTTCCTGCCTCCCCGAATGAGCAAAGGAATAAACCAGAAAGGAGCGGGGCCCTCCCTTAACCTGCACGAGGCTTCCACACCTTCCTTCTTACAAGGGACTTATCACTGTGGGAAACTACAGCGGCGCTGCGGGCAAGGGCGAAACACAGCAGTGTTTTCCCAAGGGCGAGGGACGTGCCATAAACCTCCGAACCGGACAGCTCAAACCTTTCCTACCACAGCCTGAGTTAGCGATAGAACTGGGATTCTGGCCCAAGGGGGAGACTCCAGCCCTCCCCCAGGGCTGGCTTACCCGCTGATACTGCTCAAGAAAAGCTGTCACCTCCAAACTATACACCTGCCTCCTGAAACACCCCACGCCAGAGAATTTCATCTCTCACCCTTGTCCCAAGCCCTGCAGAAAGCTCTGAGGTCGTTCAGCATGCAGCAAGAGCTCTGTCCCTCCCTGAACTGCAGACCTCCACGCTGGCAGAAGTACCCCATGACCTGCACAATCCCCTCCTGAGAGCGGGTACCTGGTTGCGGAGCTTGGTCCTTGGGTTTGGGGCATAGCCAATGAACCCCACTTTCTTCATGGTGCGCAAAATTTCAGGATCTACGGGAGGGGCTCGCCTGCAAAACACACCGCGACTCAGAGGCTGCTCTGTTTGACAGCACCATTTAACCAAGGGCCTTGCTGGGTGCGCTTGGGGACCCAACCAGCAGGTCACAAGGGTTTCCCCCACTCAGCCCTTCCCTCAGGTCCATTTTCCGTCACACCAAAACACCTGGGCGACGCCAGAGCACGGCAGCAGCGCTGAGCGCCAGCGTGTCTGGGACTCAGCTCAGGCAGAGGGAAAACAAGAGTTTCCACACAGGCAGAATGCAGCCAGGATCCCACCAGGGTCTCCCCACCAGGAAGATGGAGGTTTGACCATACTCTACCGTCTTCAGACCTCCCCAGTCATTTTACCTCAGCGGTTAAGCTCCACCACAGGGAACTTATTTTGCATTTTGCAGGGCACATGACAAGAAAGGGCAGCACCAGCCATGAGGTGGGGGAGCAGGGGGAGCAACAGAGCCGCTCCCCTGCTCCCAAGACCCGAGGAAGGAGAGGAACTCTGCTGGGACCAGCTTTCCCGTGCTGGTTTTCGCTGGGCAAGACTGGCAAATTACCGGGGTGCCGGGGCAGAATTGGCAGCGGGCCAGTCAGAGAGCAGGGTGTCGCTGGTCAGCGGCACAGGGATGAGCGAAAGTGGCATGAGGTCCTGGTTCCAGTCTAAGTGGGGCAGCGTGTCCACGATGCAGGGCAAGGCAAAGTCCGTCTCCCGGGAGTAGGCATTGAAGGTGACCTCCGGGGAGTCGGCCCAGAGGTGGACGCACCCCTCCGAGTCGCCGAAGGCCAGGGCCTGCTTGCTGGCCGAGACGTCGAAGGTCATGATCAGGGGCCCAACGGTGTTCACGTGGAAGATGTCAGCGGGGTTGGCGAGGCCGGTGGGCTCGCAGAACTGGCACTGACCTGCGCGAGAGGGAAGCGCAGAGCAACGTGGCACCAAGGAGCACGCGGGCAGCCAGCACACGGTGACCCAGCACGCCTCTCGCTTACGGGGCCATCTGAACCAACGCGACACGAGTCGAGAGCACTCGGCCAACTCTACCCCGCTGGGATTTGATCCTCAGCCTGGGGGATGCCAGGACCATCGCCCCGCTCTTGCCAGGGGAGCAGAGCCCAGCCGGGTGGGGGATGAAACTTCACCCACCTGTCTGGGAGATGATGGCCAGGCGGGAGGTGTAGGTGGGGATGAAGCGGAGGAAGAAGGGGTCGATGTGGACCTGCAGCGGGGTGGTGGCCCGCATCATGCGCAGGTCGTACACCTTCAGGAAGCGGTCGCAGGCGAGGCCGTTCATTCGGCTGGAGAAGCCGCAGGTCACCAGCAGGTTCCCGTGGACATCAAAATCAGACAAGCTGCCCGAGTACGCGTCGAATTCGTGTTCCACCACAAATGTGCGCAGATCACGCAGGGAGACCTGGGAGGGTAAGACGGGGGTGCTGGGTGCCACGCAGGCAGCTGCCGGCTACTCGGGAGCCCCTAGAGCTCTGGGAAAAGCTGGACACCAACTCCAGGGTATCCCAGAGAAAAGCTGAGCGTCAGCAGGGCTGCCAGGTAGGATGGAGCTGGTGTTACCTTCCCCGAGGTATGCCCACAGAAAAAGAAGCGGTTTGATTGCCTCATGATGGTGATGCCGGGAACCTCCACGGTGTACTGGGAAGAAGGCAGAAGAGTGGGGTCAGCAGGGCCGACCCCCAGAACAAAGTACCTCCCCGCAGCAGGGAGCAGCCCCTAGCCCAGCCGTACCTTCTGCGTCTCCTGGACGGTGTTGAGGTCTATCTCAATGACGTGGTTCTGCAGGCCGCCAACGAGCAGCGTGCTGCTGTCCGTCAGCAGGAGACTGTGCATGTCCTCGGACTCGTCCATGCTACGGGAGAGGACAGCCCTCGCGCTCCTGCCCAGCTCGGGGAGGCAGCGGGGAAGGGGGTGGAGGATCTGCCCTCGCCCTCTCCCACATCTAGCCTTTACACAGCCGGCAGAGGGGCCGGGACCATCTCCCCCAGCACAGCGGCAGCTTGTGGGGCCGGCACGACCCGCCTGCTGCCAGGGGAAGGCACTCACAGGTAGTCAAAAATGATGAGGCCCCCCCGTGACATGTACTTCAGGTTGGTTTTGGTCAGGAAAAGGACACCGTTCTCCAGGCTCTGGATCTGGCGAATGTCATCACTGCTGTTCACTTGGAAGGAGGAGTATCGCTCCAGCGTCGGGCCGAAGAAAGAGGTGGCGTGGCCCTAAAACCAGCCGGGGACAGGCTTGTCAAGACCCGCCCCAGCTTCACTTGGATGCGACACAGGCAAACGCTGCTTTGCCCTGCGCCAGCGCCCGGGCGGAGGCAGACTATCAGCTGCCTTACCGCCTCAGCCAGCCTACGGGATGGGGGGCTTCCTGCCCCTCTGTGTGCCCTGAACTGTGGAAGACTGCTCAGGCTTTTCCCTTTCAGGCAGATACATGCAGTCACAAGTAATGAACCACAAGCTCTGGCAGCCCGACATGTCGAACAGTAAAGTTACTTGGGAAACACCAAGAGGCTCGTGCTCCAAGATGCATCAGCCATCTCCGGGCAGAAGCTCTGCACCGGCGCAGCAAACCCCAGGTTGAGCAGGACCCTCCGGCTCGGCCCCATGCTGAACCGCTCTCCACCCACAGCCAGCTTGGTCGCAGCAGGCAGGTGTCAGGCCACAAGAGCGGCACAGACAGCCCGGCTCGGGCAGCGACCCTCCCTGCCCCGCTCCCAGAGCGGGCACCTACCCCGTGGTTCCCAACCCACAGCATCTCTTCGTGCAGGTCGAAATGGGAGACAGAGACGGGCACCCCCACTTCGGAGACGGCGGTGTGCAGCTCGCTGTACATGCCCTCCATGAGGTGCACCGACTCCGGCACCGCGATACTGTCTAACGGCACCCCCTCGGGATCCAGCTCCACGTTCTGCAGCAAGCTGGGGTTGAGATGGGGGTCCAGGACAGGGTCCAGCGCGGGGTGGAGGGGGGGAGCATACTCCGCAAGGGAGGGGTCGAGACCTTCAAAATTCATGGTGAAAACCNNNGTCTCCCTTTGAAACAGAAAAGGAACTAAGTTGGTCAGTCAGAAACACCAGGGCCCCCCGATTCTTGGAATCGGCGGCAGAGGCCCGGTGACTCCGAGGGATGGAAAAGGCAGCTGGAATCTCCAGTGCGTGTAAGGTGCAGCGCTCCTGCCGGGGACACCGGCAGCACCGAGCCCACGCAGGCAGCGGGGCCTGTAAAGTCCCTTCCCCAGGACACACTCAGAGCCCCGTCACGGCCGCGAGCCGCTGGCGGAAGGAGCCCGCAGCAGCCCCGCTCCCGCGCTGGCATCAGCCCCGGTGCACCGGGCACCCTCCCCGCAGCAGCCGGACCCCCAGCCGGGGCCGGCCGCTGCCGGAGCTCGGGGCACCGGCTGGGCTCCCGCTGACCCCTCCGAACACCACCACCCCCCCGCGGGAGGCACCGGCCCAGGTCCGCACCCGCCTCCTTTATCTCCGCAGGCCGACACCGAACCCACCGGCGGTATCGGCTGCCGCAGACCCGCAGCCGTTGGCGGCGGGGCCGGGCGGGGCCGGGCGGGGCAGGACAAGGCGGGGGCGGCCCAGGCCCGGCCCGAGCCGCGGCCGCTGCGGGGTCCCCGCTCTCACCGCCGTGCTCCGGGCCCGGGGACGCTACCCACAACC
>JAVKLA010000017.1:332586-353968 GCA_034782735.1 Sagittarius serpentarius | reverse complement strand
GGCCGCGTCGCCGTTTTCGGCGGGGGGTACTGCATCTCCAAGCACGGCGTGGAGGCCTTCTCCGACAGTCTCCGGTAGGTCTGGCACGGCAGACACCGCCCTTGATTTCTCTGTTTGTTTTTCCGGGCTTTGGCTGGCAGAGCCTCCGTCTGTCAAAACCCTTCCTCATGCTACCGCGAGTGAGCGCAGGTGGAGTTTGTTTTAGCTGCTGCCCAAGTGTGACAGGAGGGGCTGTGGGGATACTTAACGTATGGACGAGCTGTCGGGACACCTTGTGCCACAACTATGGGGCTGGGGTCCCACAGGCGTGATCTCCTGCCTGGGGGGGACCCTGCCTGCCGCTGGCAGCCTCTGGTCCACTTTCAGCCAAGCTCACGCAGAGGTAAGCTGGAGTAAGGGCAGGCAAAGGACTTGGCAGAGCTTTGACTTTATTCCCCTGCCTGATGACTTCCCGGCGGCAGGGAGGCTGTGGCAACGCCAGCTGGCACTGCCTGCCCCGGCGCTGAGTCTCCCCCGTCGGACCTTGCCCCCGTACTGCATCCTGCGGCAATGGCCTTCGCGGTCCCCAGGTTTGCTTTGGCCCCGTCCCATCCAGACTCGGCGGACGTTTGCTCACATGCTGCCTCGGACACAGGCCGGGGCTGGCGCGGGGTCCGCTGGGGTGGTCAGGCTCCCCGTCGTACCTCCAGTACGAGGCTGCCGTGCACCCCGTGCGAGAGCCAGTGCCCATGTGAGGCCCGTGGTGGTGGGTGGCGGACGCACTCGGGTGCTGCTCCCTGTCCCATGGGGCTCGATCCCTTCCAGGCTTGAGATGCGCAACTTCGGGGTGAAGGTCAGTGTGATAGAGCCAGGCTACTTCAAGACGATGATTGCCAACAATGCGATCCTGGAGAAGAATTTTCTTGCCATCTGGGAGAAGCTCCCGGAGGAAACCAAAGCAAGTTACGGGGACAATTACTTGAAGGAGCGTAAGTACCTCACCTAAAGGTTAAGCGAATCTCTTTCTCTCCTGACAGAAGGCACATTCCTGGGGCCACGGGGTGTCCCACCACCCCGTCATCCCACCGAGCCATTCGGCTGTGTTTGGCTGGAGGGTCTAAGCCTGGCAGCCTGACTGGCACTTTCTGCCTCCACAGTTTTGGTAATATTCACGAAGATGCAGAAGAAATGCAGCTCCAACCTGACGCTGGTCACGGACTGCATGGAGCACGCGCTGACCAGCTGCTACCCTCGCACCCGCTACGCCGCGGGCTGGGACGCCAAGCTGATCTACATCCCCCTCAGCTACCTGCCGTCAGCCCTCGCGGATGTCGTATTAACCCGGTTCTACCCCAAACCTGCCTGGAAAGCCGAAGGCAGGGAATCGGCGTAGGCAGCTGACCGGCAGCAGCAGCCAGGGCCGGGAGCGCCGGGTGGGACCCAGGAGCGCCCGCAGCCAAGGCTGTGCCTATAGGTTCCTGAATTTCTAACTCCATGTGTGTCTCACAACCCACTGTCCTCTGCTAGCAGACCAGTTTGTGTCTGAATAAAGACAATTCCTCCTCCCTGCCTGGCAGGGCTTGGTTTCAGCCTCGCCTGGGGCGGCGGCACCGAGGCCATGTCCCTGCTCCTCCAACAGCACCAGCACTGCCGCCGGCCGTGCCGTGCCGTGCCGTGCCGTGCCGCGCCGCAGGAGCTCCTGGGGCCTCTGGCCATTCCCTCGAGTGCCTGCTCTGTGCGCTCACCTAAGCCAGCACTCCAGGAGTTAACACATGTGAATAAAAACCAGACCCGTACAGACCTGGGCAGATTTCCCTCTGGGCGCAGGGCTGGACAGCCTCGGCTCACCCTCCGCCTCCTCCGCCTCCTCCTCCTCCTCCTCCTCCTCCTCCTCCTCCTCCTCCTCCTCCTCCTCCGTGGTGACCCTCGGGCATCCTGAGCAGCGTCTGCTTCTGTGCGTGGCTCTGCGGACCCACAGCACCCAGTCAGCGAAGGCTGCCCCGCTCCAGCAAACCATGCCCAGGCACCGCTGCGGCTGGGGACACCCCTTTGCCTGTGTCCCAGCTCACCCCCGCAGCTTCGCTGCCTCCTCCTGCGGGGCCCGGCCCGGCGTGGGGGGACGAAGCCGCCGTCCCCCACCAAACCAAAGCCGGGCAAGAGCAGCGCAGCCGGTGAGAGGGAGAAGTCCGGGGCTGGGTGCTGCAACCGTGTCTGGAGAGCAGCCAAATCCGGCTCCATGGGGCAGCCGGATCCTCCCCGCCAGCACAACCAGCCATTAAAGGCCAAAGCAGCGCTCCACGCACGCAGACCTGTGCGAGGCACAGCCATGAATCGCAGCTGAGAGATGCAACGCTTTCTCCGGTTGTTGCTGCAATCCTGCCTCACCTCCCGCGTGTCCCAGAGCAACCCCAGCACCTCGCTCTCCCACCGGCGCTGCCCAATGCACAGGCTGGGACTGATCCTCCACGCCGGCCTCTGTATATGCGGCACGAGTGCGGACCGCGCAGAAGGCTGTGGCTGAGCCGGTGCCCGAGGATGTGGCTGCACCTGCTGCGGCGCTGGCACCGGGTGTGAAAGAATTTTCACCAGGCTGCGGGTTACACTAGGTTTGCTTTAATAACAACTCAGAGTTGGGCCACCGCCACAGTGAATAGCAACAATATACTACAATTATCACCTTATATATCTTTTTCAACGATTATATAATGGACAGAGTCCACCGAAATTTTCCGCTATTCTTCTAGTTAACAAAAGTCCACCAATTTCCATCAGTCAACCGATTCTTAAGGTTCTGTTTCCGTTCTGCTCTTGATCACGAAGTCCATTGGTCCATTTCGGGGCCACAAATGTCACTTATTTCCAGTCCATCTTTCTTCTTATCCTTTTCTTAATCAACTTAAATTTAGTTACTTATCTGCCTTCTAACCTCAAATATCTTACCTACTGATTAACTCAGTTAAGCCAGCCACGGGAAGGGCTATACGTGGGATGAGTGAGCAGTATATTGTCTGGACTTAAATTAGTTAAGTGTCTGTGATTACACAGCTGTGGACGACCTTGCCTGATCATTAATCCTGTTTCTATGATCTCTACATAATAGCTATTGATTTCTAAATTCAATAGAATCATTTTATTTCTTAACACCGGGAGCGGCAGACGGTGCCGAGGCTGTCGGAGAAGTACGTGCTGATCACGGGCTGCGACAGCGGCTTCGGGAACCTGCTGGCGCGGCAGCTGGATGCCCGGGGGCTGCGGGTGCTGGCCGCCTGCCTGACCCACTCGGGGGCCACGCAGCTGCGGGCGGCCGCCTCGCCGCGGCTGCAGACCATCCTCCTGGACGTCACCTCCAGCCAGAGCATCGCCGCCGCCGCCGCCTGGGTCCGGGAGCGTGTGGGTGACCAAGGTAGGACGGGGCGGCCACCGCCGTGGTGGCCCCCGCCGGCTCTCCCGCTGCTCTGCCGACCCGTGCCGGAGCGGGGCCGTGGGCAGGGGAGCAGCCCCCGTCACCCCGTCCCCTCTCTCCAGGGCTCTGGGGGCTGGTGAACAACGCGGGGATCGCCATCCCCACCGCCCCTAATGGGTGGCTGACCAAGGACGACTTCGTCAAGGTGCTGGACGTCAACCTGGTCGGCCTCATCGAGGTGACGCTGAGCCTCCTGCCCCTGGTGCAGCGGGCACGGGGCCGGGTGGTCAACGTGGCCAGTGTGATGGGCCGCGTCGCCGTTTTCGGCGGGGGGTACTGCATCTCCAAGCACGGCGTGGAGGCCTTCTCCGACAGTCTCCGGTACGGTGGTGGTGGTCACGGGCAGCCCCCGGTGTTCCCCCGTGCCAGGGCTTGTACAGCAGCCGGGCGTGCGTTGGCAGGTGCAGGCATGCCGGACGGCTCTGCCCCACTTTCCCCACACAGTGTGTTATGTTGCACCCAGTTACTTCCTTCCCCATAGAGCAGAGCAGCAGCAAGCCAAGGCGGGGGCTTGTGAAATACCAACACGGTTGCCCACAGCTTGGGAAACCGCGACATAACTGAAGCAACAGTTGTGCAACCAGAAGAAGTGTTTTAGGAAAGACTAGAGCATGGAGAGGGCCCCCACCCAGGGGACAACAGGGTGCCCAGAGGGGGTCACGGGCTCCCCCTCACCCCGCATGGCTTAGTCCCCCCCACAGCCCCGGCTCGGCTCGGGACGGCAGCTCCGTCCGCAAGGCTGACGGCCCCTCCCCAGCCAGGCGCGAGACGTGCCCCTTCGGGGTGCAGGTCTCCATCATCGAACCGGGCGGCTTCTGGATGGGCATGACCGACCCCACGACGGTGGTGAAGGGCTTCAAGCACCCCTGGGAGCGGCTCCCAGCAGAGACCCAGGCAGCCTACGGCCACCAGTACCTGGAGACCTGTGAGTACGTCCCCACGTGGCCCCGGCACTCCCCGGTGACCCCACCACCGCCAGCGTGCCAGGCCAGGCAGACCCCCGGCCTCTGCCCACCCGGATGCCAAGAAGTCCATCCTGCTGCACCACCTGAGCAGCTCCCGCCTGTCCCGCGTCACCGGCGTCACGGCGCACGCGCTGCTCGCCCTCTTCCCCCACAGCCGCTAACGTGGCCGGCTGGGACGCCCGGCTCACCCTCCTGCCACTCAGCCTCTGCCCGGCCCGGCTCACCGATGCCACCATTGGCCTCTTCCTGCCCGTCCCGGCCAGGGGGACGCCCGCGCGACCCCGAGGACGGGCGCCAGACTGGGGATGTGCCTTAGGCCCCTGTTAACGTGCTCAGTAAAGCTGATGCGACATGAGGGGCTGCCGGCGGTGAACCCCAGCCTTGGTGGTGTCCAAGAGCTGCCTGGCCACGGTGCTGTATCTGCCGCGCCGGGGCGGCCGTGATGCTGGTGGGGTTCCTGCCAGCCCGCAGGGTCCCTGCCAGTCTGCGGCAAGAGCCCGACTGCCGCCTGTGCCCAGAGCAGCCACGTGCCCAGGGATGTCCGAGCTGCGACGTGGGATCATCTCTGCCCCTGCAGCCCTTCGAGGGGCCGGTGGCTGTGCCGGGGGATCCAGCTCATCCTCACAGTCAGAGGCAGGGGCCAACCCGCACCCACCCGCGTGGCCGATCGCGGCTGCGGGGCCGTCGCAGGTGCCGGCGGTGCTCCGGCTCCCCGTCACTGCATCGTGCCGGAGGGATGCTGCTGCCCGGGACCTGGTTAAAGATGGTTTTCCCTTCAAGCCTGCTGCTTTCTGCAGCACCAGCCTTTGGGCCCTCCGGGCTCGCAGCTCCCTCCCTGGGGGATCGCTCTTTGCAAAGGTCCCCAAAGCCAGTTCTGCTTCACTCCAGCTCTGCCAGGAGCTGCCGGGACCCCCGACTCTGCCACATCCCAGCTCTTCCCCATGTTTGTGGAGCTCAGGCTGCGGCGGCTTTGCTCCTCGGCTTCCCATCTCCTCCCTCGCTGCCGCACGGGTAAACCCGAGAGCCGGAGGGAAATGGGTCTATCCTCCCTCGCTGCTCGGGGACCCTTCAGTGCCGGTGCAGCCTCCCCTCCCCTGTAGCCTCCCAGCTCCTCCATGGGTGACCTCAGGCTCAGCCCTGGCAGCCAGCGCTCCCTTCCCGGCACAACGCTGGCGATCGCACGGCCCGTTGTCCGCAGTCTCCTCTGGCAGCGGGCGGTCAGGTCCAGCACAGAGAAAGCTGCAGCCGGTGGGGACGAGCTCCCGGCGTGGCCAGGGCAGGCTCGGCTCCCAGCTCTGCTGCCAGAGGACGGGCTGGAAAAGGTGCCGTCGTGAACGTGAACCAGCCCATGACACTGCTGGCACCAGGAGCCGGGTGTGTGGGCGCTGACTCCTGCGTCATTCATACCTCTAATTAAGGGCTGATTAGTGATGACTAGCTGGGGGTTAGGTCCCTGAGGTCGTGCACTTGCCTGCAGGACAAGAGCAGCGTTAGCAGCAGCCCCGCTCCCACCAGCTGCCGCTCCCACAGGCGCAGGAGCTGAGCCCACGCGAGACCAAGACACCCCAGGGCTGCGACGGAGCTCGGGGGACAAGGAGCTACCGCAGGACGGGAGGCAGCACGTAGGGCCCTTCTGCAAGCTGGGTTACAGCTCACCAACCTCAGCCCCAGCCGAGAAAGCGTTCCTAAAAGCTTTGCTCAGCTTAGCAAACCAGTAAGATGTCCCCAGCAGCCCCCGCTCATCACGTTTCAGGCCCACGTGTCCCCGAAGGGCCGGGCTGTGACATGCTGAGCTGCCGGGAGGTGACACGGGGGGCCTTGGCTGCACTTGTCCCGTGACCCTGCGACTGCGTCCCTCTGGCAGCATCCCAGGCCGGCGCCGGCTGCCCGGGGAGGGAAGGGCGGGAGAAGAGCAGACCCCCGGGTGCTGCCGCTGCCTGGAGCCCACCTTGCTGCAGGTCTGTGCTGCCCGCCGACTTCTCTGTGGGGCCAGGGTGGTGGCAGCCGGGAGGGACCCAGTGCCCGTATTTCACCCCGGAGTGAAGCCCTGGCAGGTGAAGGAGGAACTGGTCAGGTCCGGGGGGGACCATTACCAGCCTCTCCTCTTCGCCTTCCTGCACGCCGTCCGTCCGACCCCTGATCCGCCGGGCTCCAAAGGACCCGCTCGGATCGAAGTGGCTGCTTTCCGGAGAGGAAACAGGCTTTTCCCCACTTATCTCCAGACAAAGGGGAGAAGTGGACCCTTAGGGAGGCCAGGGGCTCCTGGGCACACGTTTGGGTGCTGAGAGCCTCGGGGCACCCCAGGCACCACGGCAGGGATGGGGAGTAGGGGCTGAGCCACCTCGGCTGGCTGGCTTGGAAATGCAACCGGCTCCCGGACCTCACCGTCCCCGCCGGGATCGGCAGCCCCTGCGCAAACCCCGACCGCGCCTAGATCGTTCTCGACGCGAGAGTTCGGTGTGGAAATTTCCTGACCTGTTAAATGGAAATAGAACGGCCTCCCTGCCTCCCGGGGAGGCAAAGCCCCCCGCCACGGCCCATCGGACGGCGGAGTGGCCCTTCGCGACCTATTGCAACCGAGCCAAAACGCGCCCCGTTGCGCTCGGGGCGAGCACAAAACCACCGAGTTCCTGTTTGCAACCCGGGGCCTCTGTCCCGCTGGGGCTGGGTACCTGCGCGCAGGGTCACCAGCGCCGGGCTTGTTGTTGTAAGACCCAACTTATCAGTGCCCTCGTGCTTCCCCGCTCTGGCCGTGCCTTCCTTCCGAGCCGATTGTTGATCACAAAGTCTTGTCTGCACTCGAAAAGGAGATTTCCTGCAATTGTTTTGCAGGACTTGCAGCTTGATGCAAAATTTTCTGCCTATCAGCCCCCTCCCCAGTGCCGGGGCAAGGCTCAAGCCCCCTCCCTTCCCCTGCAAAACTGCCAGGCCCTCACGGCTCGATGATTAATTGCTGCCCGGCCAGAGGTGTTTCTGTGGCGATAGCCGTCTGCCATCAACTCCTGCGACAGCTCGGAGCGACAGGCAGTGCTGACCTGGCCGAGACGTTCAGCTTTCAGCCCTTTGCCCCACAAAGGAAACCCTGAGCTCGCCCCGGCATCGCGTGAGCATCAGGGACAGCCAGTGGCACGTTCGCCTTAACCCACCCCAACCCCTTGGGACTCCCAGAGCTGGGGGAGGACGTGGCGCAGCTGCGTCCATCCCAGAGGATGCATTTTCCCCTCCTGCCCACAATCACAGTGGGACCCGGGCCAGATCCAGCCCCTGAGACCAGTGGGGCCGCAGCAGCCAGGTCCTACGGGGGTGACGGTGGAGGGGAGCTGCCCGGGGGAGCCTCGGGGAGCCCCGCTTTATCCCCAGGCACCTGCAGCTTCCACATCAACACCTGCCCGGAGCCCCCCCCGCACCCAGCCCCAGCCCTGCGGCAAAATCAAACGGGAGCTGAGCCCCGGGGCTGGAAATCAAGTCAAATGTCACCCGCGCTGGGCTGTCTCAGGATATCAGACCACGACGGTCATTTCCTGCCGGGAAGCGGCCAACAAGCCCACCCTGAGCTCCGCGCCGCCGCGGCTCTGCTTTCCCAGAGGCGCGTGAGCTGCCGAGTCGAGACAAGAGGATCGCCGCGCTCCCCAAGCAGCCCCTCCACGCAGCCTTCGGCTCTGCTGCCGGTGAGCCAACGCCTCTCCCTCCCTGCCCGCGTCCTTCCGTCCCCTCTCCCACCAGCATCTCGCAGGACCTGCAGCTTGGCGAGGGCGGGAGGTCGAGGAGCCTCGGGGACGGGGTGGGGGGTCCAGCCCCGGGGGCTCGCTCTCCTCTCCTCCCTGGTTTCGGGAGCGGGCAGGTGACAGCCGTACGCCGCAGGGCTGATGCTCGTGTGGGGGACGCCTGGCTGCAGTGCGCCCTGGCTTGCTGGTGCCCCGGCGGCATGGCACGCTCCTCCGGCTTTCCCGGGGGAACGGCTGGTCTTGCGAGCTCTTCCAGCGGCACGAGGCTGGATGGGGTCCGTGGCGTCTTCGCCATGCGGATGCAGCTGTGCTGGGATCAGAGTTCTCACACTTGGGGCAATAAAAGGATGTTAAGGTCAACTGCATTTCCCTTAAGTTTATAATTTTATCACCTACTTGGAAGTCCCAACGGCTCCCAGCAAAGCAGCTGCAGGACAGGTAGAGCGAGGGCAGCTGCTTGGGTTTATGAAGCGACTGCACACCAAGGGCTTGGCAGGGGGGATGGGGACTTTCCCACTGGCGCGGAGTCGAGCAGACGTGGTCACCGGTGCATTTAATCGTCCGGGTGCCTGCCCGTGCCCCAGGCACCTCACAACCGGTTGCTGCATGCAAGGGCAGAGTGGCAGAGCTGGGGTCGGGATTCCCACAGGCTCCGCGGCAGCAGGACCTGAGCTCCGGAGGTGTCGGGGGACAGCACGAGCCTCAGCGGGGTGAGCTCCCGCCTGAAGGTTGCTGCACTCCCAGTTTGTCAGCTCCATTTCTGCAGTGGCCGATGTTGCCGAGCCTCGGGGCTGGCGGGTGCTCTCACCTGTCCTTTGTCCCTCCCCTCTGTTGGTCCCCAGCACTGCCTGTTCCCGGTCCCCGGCCGACCAGGCTGTGGGACAGGGGACAGCCACCACCTGGGAGCACGGGCGGGCGGTGTTGGTGGCTTGCATTTTTGTCTGGGACATGAAGTTACCGTCTGATGCGGATACGGCAACCTTTTGAGGGTTGATGGAGGAAGTCACCATAGGAGTAAAATCTGGATTAAAAAAAACCCCAGAAGAGTACTTTCAGAGCCTCCCGTGAGGACTGAGATCCGAGAGGAGCGATCGGCTGTTTCTCTCTATTTTCAAGCTGCCCGGTGCAGTGCAGCTGCTGGGCCACAACTCGGTGCTTTCCCTTTCCTTGCAGCTACCAGGATGGCTGAGGCAACCACTGCCCCCACCGAGACACACACTCTCCTGAACGAGTACGGCGACTACCACAACTGGTCCGAGCTGTTCCACCTCCTGAACTACACCTACACCTTCTGCGAGTTCAGCCTGGATGAGAACGTCAAGCGGGTGATCCTCTTCATCCTTTACCTGGTCATCTTCGTGGTGGGCTTGGTGGAGAACCTCCTTGTCATCTGGGTCAACTGGCAGACACGGGGCAACAAGAGCTTGGTCAACCTCTACATCATCAACATGGCCATTGCTGACCTCGGAGTGCTGCTCTCCCTGCCCATCTGGATGCTGGAGGTGATGCTGGATTATACCTGGCTCTGGGGCAGCTTCCTCTGCCGCTTCACGCACTACTTCTACTTTGCCAACATGTACGCCAGCATCTTCTTCCTCACCTGCCTGAGCGTGGACCGCTACGTGTCCCTGACCAGCTCCTCCCTCTTCTGGCGTAAGCACCAGCACCGTGCACGCCGTGTCATCTGCGCCTGCAGTTGGGTCTTGGCAGCAGCGATCCCGTTCCTGGAGGTTGCTCACATGCAGCTGGTCAATACTGGAGAGCCCATCTGCATCTTCATGGCCCCCTTCGAGACCTATGACGAGTGGGCGCTGGCGGTCAGCTTGGCCACCACCACCATTGGGTTCCTCATCCCCTTCCCCATCATCACCGTTTTCAACATCCTGACAGCCAGGTTCATCAAGCGCACCAAGCCGGAGAGCAGGAAGCACTGTCTGCTCATCTATGCCTATATCGTCGTGTTCCTCATCAGCTGGCTGCCCTTCCACATCACGCTCACGCTGCTCACCCTCGATGGCAACCACATCATCCTCCACTGCACCTTCGCCCACTTCCTCTACTTCTTCTACGATGTCATAGACTGCTTCACCCTGCTCCACTGCGTGATTAACCCAATCCTCTACAACTTCCTGAGCAAAAACTTCCGCAGCAAGCTCATCTCCGCGGTGGTTAAGTACATCCCCAAAGACCAAGGCAGCCAGAAGGGCGCAGACGATTCCTCCTCCACCACGCAGCACTCCATAGTCATCACAAAGGACAACAACCCTCCCAATTAAGGGCCATCGGACTCTCCCACTCATCACTGGCAAGTGGTTGCGGGGCAGGGGCAGCTCCCTGCGCTCACTGAGGTCAGTAAGATCGTTTTTCCTGGTGATAAGCAGACACTTTGCTTTTAAAAAACACTTCTTGGCTGGCCACCTCCTGTGCTCTGAAGGCAGGGCAGGGTGCCAAACGTGAAATGAGATGCTGTGGGGAGCTCCAGCCATCTTGCCTCTGATGTGCTGCTGTATCACATCTATTTAGCTAAAGAAAGAATAAGAGAAAGAGATATTTCCTGTTTTCCAAGCGAAACGCAGTAATAAAGTGCATTACGCCACTCACAAGTCTGAACACAGACCCAGCCCCTGCGACCTGACCCCTGTACTCCCCCCGAGCCACGGGGCTGGGGGCACACGATCCTTCCCCTTCACAAGTTTTTCTGCAACCCCCGACTGTCGCTTAGACACAAGCCCCGGAAACGCGGCGCTGCAGAGGTGTCCGGTGAGTGCTGCCCCTCTGCCGCGACGCCATCCGAGCAGGAGAGAGGAAATTCATTCCTTTGAAACACAAACCTCTCCTCCCCGTGCCCGGCAAACGGCTCAAAGCCTGATTTTACCGAAATGAAGGCAATGTGACCCCAAGGGGCCGGGCACGACACAGACCTGAGCTTTAACGAGGGGAGGAACGATTCGAGATCAGCAACTGCTTGAGAGCAGTTTCGCAAACCCAGCGGTAAATTAGCGATGGCTAAAACTGGGTTTGACGGGGCACGGCTGCTGCCAAACGCGATCGGTGGCAGCAGAGGTGGGGGTTCCCAGTTGGCGTTTTGCAGCCAAACGCGATCAGTGGCAGCAGAGGTGGGGTTCCCATTTGGCGTTTCGCAGCAGGAGACCCATCCCATTAAACCCAGCCTCCTTTAGGGCATCTCCCGGCAGGTTTCTAAGGCCACTGGGCGTGTTTCTAAACGTCGGCAGACTCCGGCAGCCCTTCATGCGTGCTCCCTTTCAATCAAAGTCGCGCTGAAGCACGCCCTGCGGGAACACGTACGCGTGCAGAAGCCCTCGGAGCTGGAGCGCAGGCTGGGCTTTTGGCTGTGTAAGAAACTGGAGCATCCGGAGAAAGTTCATCGTTGTCCGGATTCTGTCAGGTCACATGCTGCGGGTCAAGCCCTCGGCAGGGGAAGGTGAAAGAGCGACAGTCACTGGAAGGGAGTCCATAAATCTACCAAAGGCCTTGAGCTGCTCAAGAAACACATTTTTAAAAAAGGAAAGCATAAGCAAATCTAGGGACAGGATGCTCGCAGCGCAGAGCGCTGGGTGGGGAGCAGGATGTCCCAGGCTGCGGCAGAAGCCCACGACCAGGGGTTAACACGGACGCCCGGTTATCACGGGACTGGCTGGGAACAGCTCTGCTATTTACAGGGGTCCTGTGACGGCGTAAATCACTCAATACTTCAGGGCTCCTTATGCACAGGGACGTTCCTTCTTACTACCAGGGGATACCAGCATTGACAGAAAAAGCCAAATTCATCTCTTGCACAGAAAGACATCGTACCGCAGCTGGGGAAGAAGCCAGTCCCCGCAGACACAAGAGTACCCTCTTCAGGGAAGCAACTCACGGCAGTTCCTCTTCCTTAATTATGTTACTTGCGCAGTTTCACAACTTGTAAGCGTAGAGCCACCTCGACTGTAAGCCCTCCGGGAGAGAGGCTGTCCTTCCAGATCTGCACCAACACGGCACCTCGCCGCCTTCGTCCCCGCGACCCTCCTGGGCACAACGCGCACAGCGAAGCCGAGCAGCCCCGCAACCGGCCGGCAAACGCGAAGGCAGCTTCA
Source organism: Sagittarius serpentarius (assembly GCA_034782735.1). NCBI lineage: Eukaryota > Metazoa > Chordata > Aves > Accipitriformes > Sagittariidae > Sagittarius > Sagittarius serpentarius. The sequence goes on along the minus strand of JAVKLA010000017.1, from coordinate 341,742 downwards.
CGCTGACACGACGCACAGCCCTGATCCTGGATCTTCCCTACGGCTTCCTTTTGCTAATACCCTGCCATTTCCAATGAAGAAATGGGAGATAAGTACACAATAACAAGACACTTGATGCATGACATAACCAGGACAACAATATATTCAATTTCAAGTTACTTAAACATGTAAAATTCGGTATTTGACCTATTAAACTTTTTTTTAAAAAAAACCCCTCTCCTCATGTATCTGCAACTTTGTTCGTAGACCTCAGGGCCAGAGTGGCCTCAAGCAAAGCCTCATACAGCCCCAGGCAGCGATCTGGGCTTGAAACCCACCAAGTCCTTTAGCTGGATCCCTCAGTCTCCCTTTAAAGCCTTCACCTCCCCACAAGGTAAACTGGCCCGGCCGCCGGCTCCTTTAGCAATTACGGGCTATGTACCCCTGGGCCACCTGCCCAGCTTGAACTTCCAGTGCCCGCTGCTGGTCACCGGCTCGGTGACCTCTCCCACCAGGGAAGCTCTCCCCGAGCAGCGGTGACAGAGACTGGCAGCCCCAGGCGACGGCAGCGCCCGGCAGGAGGGTCGACCCAGCCCCGAACCAAGAAGGAAGCCTCGCTGCTGGAGAAAAGCTAAAGAGGCTCTTGAAAACCCCAGCAGCGTTTGCCCGCTGATCCGGCTTGCCAGCCAACAGCTCCGAGCCTGCGAAGGTCCAGGTCTTAGCGAAACACGGTGCTGGCAGCACAGAAAGGGCTTATCAAGGAATACAAACCCCCAGAATTTCCTAAACGGTCTCTAACAAGGTCTCTGCTCCCAACCTGCTGTGGAAACAGCCTGCAGAAATGCCAGGGTCCGTTCTCTTCGCGCTGCGCCGGGAGCCGGAGGAGGCGGTGAGGAAGAGGCCCCGGCTGCCTGGACTCGTGCCACAAATCCTGCAGAGCACAGCACAGGAGCAGGATACCGGGAACGGCTCACGTGCTCTCCCAGGCACCCCTGAGGAGACAGAAATGCCAATCTGCACATTTAAAGAAACAAGTTTTATAAAGAAGCAAGGTACAAGAGGTCAACATTTTCCATTTTATTATTCTAAATAAAAACCACACTTTGTGCTGAACAATGGAGTATAAAAGAACCCGATGTACAACGATTTTAGACATCTACTATTTGGGGGGAAAGTTTACAAAATATACAAAACTTTACAGCAAATAGATAGTAAACACTTAAATATCAGGAGGTCAGTACCTACTATTAACTTAACAAAAAGGTTAGACAGCAATTCAACTCATTTTCTTTCTTCTGCTTAATTATTCTGGTAAGAGACCTGGATCCTCTGAGAAAGGGGAGAATCAAACTGAACTTTGCGTTTTAGAAATCTGAGTAAGACCGGTCTCGAAGCACTGCCTTTTGGAGGGGGATTTTACGTCAGGGTTTCCTGTGAGGAGCTGCGACCCAGTCGCTCTCTGCAAACACTGCCGGCACAGCTCACAGCGAAGCATTTCCCCTCTTGTACCCCAAAGCACTTTGCAAACACGAGTTAAACCTCACAGCTGCCCCAGGCGAGGTAGGTAAGCGTCGTCCCCACGTTCACGGAGGGGAAGGGAGGTCAGGAGGCGAGCAGGCTTGCCAAAGGCCGCACCGCGAGTCAGCGGTGGAGCAGGAACAGATCTGGGCGCGGAGTTTCCAGCCCAGCTCCCCCGATGCCGCAAACGGCGCTTGGCCCCCGACACGGAGCTGCGCGTGGCTGCGCCCCCGGCACACACACAACCCCGTGCCGCTGGCCAGGAGCCCCTGCCAGCACCGGGTGCCTCCACCACGACGCAGCCGGGTCGGAGCTACGGCTCCTCGGGGCAACGCAGCCTGTGGGGGACTTGGGCCGAGCCCATCGCTCCGGCCGACCCCACCCTCGCCAGCGGCACAGCTTTCTGGAGGAACGCTGGAGCTCCCAGCCAGGCTGGCTGGACTCGGGGACAGCCACGCCGCCGAGGGGACAGGGACGACGGAGCCCTGACGCCGGCTGCAGGCTTGGAGAGGCCCAGGACCCTCCCAGGGGAGGGAGCGCTCAGGTCTCTGACCCCTCTTGGGAAAATCTCTCCAAGGAGCAGCGTCACGAGGCCAGCCCAGCACGGGAGCACTCCAGGTCCAGATCCGTCCCGGCATCCCCTCCGCAGACGGGACTCGCTGCTGATCTCGGGATGTTTCACGTGGGAATAAGTCATTATAACGCAGGAAAGAATCAAAGACACAGAAACGCCAGGGACCCGAGCGCTCTCCCCATCCCCACCACCAAAACCAACCGGCAGTGAAGGGGGTGGGCTTTTGCTTTCCCATCCCTGCGTCTAGAAGGGTGGGCTTGCTTTGCCCATTAGTGTTTCAGTGTAAAAGCTTCTCTTTTTGGTTTACGTGCACAAAAGGCTTCTGCTTCACAGCTTAGCTAGACAGGGGGCTGCAGACACCACCACCCGGCAGTGCCCCAGCCCATCCAAAAGCTCATCACAGCTTCTGGGACATTTTAGGAGGGTTTTGAGGCTTCAAGGACTCGGCTCTCCCAAGCCTCGTCTGCCCCCCTCACATCCTTCATAGCAATCTCCAGGGCAGAGCAGGCCGCAGCCGTTCCTGCCCACCAGCCCATCTTGCTGCCACCGGGACAATGAAAGAAACCCTGTAACTCAAAGAGCTCCTCCGAGGAGCCTCCAGTGACCTGCCATCAACTCCACGCTTTCCGAGAGCGCCGTGCGTTCTCAAAATGAATTTTTTTCTTTTTTTTTTTTTTAAAAAAAAACTTAACAACACTAAGCTAAACATGGCTCCGCAGACCAGCTAGAGATCACAGACTGCGGCCTGGCAGCTGACCGGTACCACGAGACCGGAGTTTGGAAGCCAGAGCTCCAGCAGCAGACACAGCACAGCCTGGCCGGCCCCAGGGATGGCGATCGCTACGGTGCCTCTCCTCCTCTGAAAACAGGCTCCAGGCACCAAAACCAGGAGAAGTCCAGTTTAACACCCCCCAGGGTGACGTCAGCTGGCCCCAAACTTGGCCAATATTCCAGGGACTGGGGAAAGGACACACACTCCCAACGGCCTCTCGTTCCTCCCCGGCAAGGTCCATTCCTCCCACCCCGCCTCCGTGCAGCGGGGCCGGACTTGGGCACTGCAGGTCCGCAGGGTGACTGAGGGTGACACGAGCTCAGGACGACGGAGCCGCCTGGGAAGGGTCATTAGGTCCAGCCAGGGCTCAGCACCACCAGCGGGGACACGGCTCGACACTGACTCTCGTCTCTTCCCCCGTCACAGCGAGGCTGGACCTGGAGCTGCCGCGGTGCAAACACGGCTTTACAAGTGAACCGCAGGGATCGAAGGATGGATGGGGCCGAAGGGCAGGGGCTCTCTGCACCCTCCAGGCTCCTCTCTCCCCAGGATGCAAACTCCTGCTCCCAACAGCGATGCACCCAGCCGATGGGGAGATGCGCTCCGCAAAGCAGAGCAGGGGACATTACAGCACCCCTCAGCACACGCACCCCTGCTTCCCGCTCCCCGCTGCTGCTTCCCCCAGCCCCTCCGCAGACACAGCGGCACTGAGCCATCTCCCACTTCTTATATTGCTACAGAGCTTGTGTCACAGGACTGCGACGGGGACGGGGCTACAGGTAAGTTTGGTTTCCACGAGGAAGGCTGTAACAGGACTAAACTGACCCGGCCAGGTCCGGGAACTGGTACAGAACAGCAAAGGATGGAGGTTGTCATTTCCCTAGGACGCTAAACATCAATATTCACTAAGCACTTCGCATCTCCCACACGCTTTGCAGGTACGAGCCAGCAATCTTTACCGCACTCCCGGGAGGTAGGTAGGTACCACAAGTGTTACCACCCTCATTTTACAGATGAGGAAACTGAGGCAAAGAGGTGAAGTGACTTGCCCAAGGCCACAGCGGAATGGGGGGAGCGACCCCCAGGAATTCCTAGCTCACCAACCACGCGTTCAGCCCACGCCGCTCCTCTGCTGCGGGCTGTCCCTTCGAGAGGAGGGGAAAGCGGGACGCGTTTACAGGGTTCGCAAATCACTAGTTTTGTAACAGCATATCTTTACAGAAGCGCAGGAGCCAATTTACTACGACTGTGGCGTGAAAGCCCTGAGCGCTTCCTGTTTGTGAGGTAGAATGAGTTACCTAAGGGCAGTCATAACTCATGCTGCGGCATCGGAAATATCTGTTCCTCTCCACCTCTGCCCCACAGCAGGATAACATGGGAAAAGGCCGATCCCCACCCTTCCTGGTGTAAACACTGCCGGCATGGGGCTGACCTCACCGGTGCAGCCGGGAGAGCCCACCACGCCGAGGAGCCCCCAGCCCGCGCCCGACGCGCGTCCAGGGGAGGCTGAGCTGAGGTTCACATCAGCTGCTATCGCTGCCGGCTCCCGGAGCCGCTCTGCCGCAGCCCCCAGCCGGCGCCTGCCGACGTTACAGCACGATTCGACAAAAGATGAACAAACTCACACCGCACCAACATCCTGCAACACACATTTTGCCAGGAGACTTGTCCGGGATGCGGTGAGCCACGGCAGTAACCACGGGAGGGGGGTATCCCTTCAGCAGAGAGCGGAGTCCTCAGAGGTACCTTCCTGGGAGTTAAGGCAACAGCTTCGTCACGTCGTGTCTGCTGGGACCCACGCAGCGCCGCCGCTCTCTGGCATCCAGCCCTTCCAGCAACTGGCAGCCCTGGGACACACCATGCCGGCAGAGCACGACGTCCGCGGCTGCCGTCGGCGGAGGAAAGCCGAGGAGACGTCGGCACGCTCTCGATGGCCGGCTGCAGGTCGGCAGAAGTCAGGCGTGACCATGCCATCACAAAATATCTCCCAAGGAGCAGTCGACCCCACAACGCAAACCTGCTTCCCCTGCCTTCTCCAGTTCAGCGACTCCTCCGAGAGCTCCCTCTGCTCAGGCGGCCGCCTCTTTCCTTCCCCGCAGGCGCCCCGCTGCTCGGGCTCTTCACAGAGGTGGTGTCGCTCCTTCATCTCCTCCTTCGGAGACAGGGGCTCGGGCCGCGAGCGAGCGGCGTGTCACGGGCACGGCAGAGAAACCGCCAGCCACGCTCCCTGCTGGGGCAGGGCTCCCGGAGACCAGCGGCACTGGCTGGGAACGGCCCTTGCGAGCGACAATCACCCTCCTGGTGACAAGCGCCCTCCTGGTGACAAGCGCCCTCCTGCTCGCTTACCGCCAGGTACCCCTCCTCATTTGCATACGCACGCTCACACGCTGCTTGCTCATCTCCCCTGCAACGCAGCAACGACCTCAAGGCTGATTCTGTGACACGGACTTTGCTTATCTCCTCGAAATAGCAGCAGAACCCCAGCGATGCCCAGAACGAGTCTGTTTTTCCTTTTTTCTTTTTTTTTTTTTTTTTTTTTACCTTTTGGTCGAGTGCAGCACCATCCTGCTCTGGCTCTGTCCCTCTCTACTGAGGTCAGGTGTGAAAAATCTTAGCAGCATCAGTTTGTGGACAAGCTCAAACTGAGGGTTAGCCTAGTCAAGTGGGCTAAAAGGTTAAAAAAAAATAAAATCTAGATTCAAAACCTAGTGAGAAATGCTACAAACACAGAACTCGATGGCCTCTAACAGGACCAGAGGTAAGTAAACACGACAGACTTCTCGGAAACAGTGATGTAGCTTACGTGCTGTTAATTTGTACAATGCCACCAATCTAAAAAGCCCTAGCAAGGCCAAAAAAAAGAATTAAAAAAAAAAAAACAGAAAAGGAGGATTCCATCCATGATGCCTGACCATTAAATAAAATAAATGACATTTTTTCCACAGCTTCTGTAATTAGCATTTGCTCCTTTGTTGGCCCTGCCCTGCCTCACCCCATCAGCTGTCCGTGTTTTTCTCCGCATCTTTGGAATGGATGATATACATGAAAGTCTGTTCGATGGTGAAGTCCGGGGGGAGGCTGCCTTTGTGCACCCCTATGTGCTTGCTCATGAGGTTGAGCGTGGAGCTGTAATGCCCGCACACAGTACAGCGGTACATGAGGGCTCCCGAGTGCGTCCGCAGGTGGCACTTAATGGTGGAGCGGCCGCGGAAGAACTTGTGGCACACCTTGCACTGGTAGGGCTTTTCTCCGGTGTGGATCCTCCGGTGGTAGTTGAATTCACTGGTGTGGGCAAACCGCTTCCCGCAGACCTTGCAGCTGTACTTGCTGTTGCCTGGCTGGTTTTGCAGCGCCAAGTCTTCGCTCAGGAACTCCTCCGGCAGCTTCCTCTTCTGCAGGCCCTGATGCTGGAGACGGTCTCCAAAGCCGGGTCGGATGTCCAGGCTGCCCCCGCACTTGTGCTGGCTGACGTGGTAACGATACGCCGCTTCCAGCTTGAAGCTCTGGCCGCAGAAGTGGCACCGGAACAGAGCCTCCTCCATGTTCTGGTGAACGGCCAAGTGCTTCTCCAGGAGGTGCCGATCCACAAAGCTGTTGGCACAAACAGAGCAGGAGAAGACCGAGATCCCCAAGTGAGACAGGGTGTGCCACATCAGGCTGCAGAGACTGAGGTGCCTCTGGTCACACACGCCGCACGTCTGGCTTTTCAAGTTCACGTGGTCCAGGATATGGTTGCGGACGGTGTGGAAATCTTTGGCCAAAGGCTTCCCGCAGGCAGCGCACGCCAGCTCTGAGCCAGGCCCTCCCCCAAACACGGTGATCTTCCCCGGCAGCGGGTCGCTGGGGTGGACGATGACGTTGTTGTCAAAGACCCCTTCTCGTCGGTGGAGGGTCAGCTGCCACTGGGTGAAGAACTTGGTCTCGCACATGTCGCAGGAGAAGAGAAAGATGCCGATGTGGGACAAAACATGAGTGACCCTGGAGTTCCGGTCCTGGAAGTGGGTTTCGCAGACCTTGCAGTTCCCGGTGAGCAGATCAACGTGATCTCTCGCGTGCTGGCGGATCAGCTGGATGTTGGGCTCCAGGACCTTCTTGCACACCTGGCAGGGCATGGCCTTGCTATCCCGGCTGTCGTTCTCAAAGGCCAGCTCTTCTTCACTGTCGTCACTCAGCTCAATAACTTCTTCTGATGGGCCCAGCTCTTCACTGGCGTCTTCGAAATGCAGTTCGTCCTCGCCCAAATCCTCCAGCTGAAGCTCATCCATCTGCCCAAAAGCTTGCTCTTTGGAGTGGTCACTGTTGCTGGGACAGGAGTTGCTCCCCGTGGAGACGTCCAGGGAAGGATCAGCGGAAAAGAAGCCGCCCTTGCCGTAGTCGCCGTTGCTCTGGACCTTGTACTGCTGGCAGGAGCTTGCAGTGGTTTGAACAACCATATTCACACCGCCCAGGCTGGGCTGGGTCGCCATACTTGCGGCAGGAGCGAACTGCCCTTGATCCGATTCCTGCTCTGTCTTGGGAGGCTGCTGCGGCTGCATCAGGGGAAGAGTCTGGCTGGCTTCACTCACGGTATTCCTGTCATCCTCTTTGTAGCTGCCTGCCACTTCCCCGTGCAAGATGTAATTCCGTTCAGGGCCAAAATGTTCCCCGCCACTCCGGATCTCACCCAAAGAATGGCTCTGCTCTGAGGAGGTGCTGCTCAGAGGACCTGACCGGCCTTCGCCCGTGGACAGGGAGGGTTGCTTCGTGATGGCCGAGCTCTCCAAGTCGGGGAAGGTTGAATGGCAGGCCTTCAGCAGATCTTCCATGCCCAGCCGCTCCGCCACCTCGTAAATGACGCCGACGTTGATTAGGTCTGTGAAGAGCTCCGAGGTGTACACAAAGCTGAGGATCTTCTCAAAGTTGGCCGGCGTGATGAAATCCACTACGTAGGTCCTAGCAGCATCCAGCCCCGTGTTGAGAAAGAGGTTCTGGAAGTAGCCTGCGGCGCAGGCCAGAACAGCCTTATGTGCAGCAAAGGAGCGGGTGCCCACCAAAATGGTGACGTCGCACATGGTCTCGGAGAGCCTGCACTTGTTGAGTTCCTTCAGCAGGTTGTTGGGGTGATTGGTGCTGTGCAACTTGATCCTCATGCCCATCTTAGCAGCTGCTTAAGAGTCCCTCCCCTGGTCAGCGTCTTCACACATTCATCAGCTTCGTGAGCAGGAGGCGCTTGGCATCCAGAAACTGGCAGGGCAAGGGGCTCTAGGGAGAGGAAAATGCAAAAAATGTTAATACCTTAACAACCAAAGAGACACCATTCTAGTCAGATCTCAAGTTTTCCACCTTCCTGACAAGCAACAGAGAGGCAGCAGCACAGCTGCTCAGATGGAGATTGACTAAAACCTATCTTGTAAGTTCAAAGACTGACTTTTTGGGAAGCGAAGGGAAAGACGTGCAAAGGGAAAGGCGGAAACAGACAAAATAAAAACTCTGCCAGCGACAGCCTGAAGTTCCCGCTTCTACGTGGGCACGGGCAGAGGTCCCACTGCTACACAGCTCCACTCAGTTCTGAAACTGAGCCCCAAACCGGTGCCCGTTACCGAGACATCCCCCCTCTCCCCGAGCCAGGGAAAATGCTCCTGTCTGGAGGGCTGAAATTCAGGCTCTACACGCTGCTTGGCTTCGCCTCCAGGTCTCCTCCAGCCACCACCGCTTCATACCTTTGCTTCAGATTACTCCCATACCCACACGGTAACTTTCGGTTTCCAGGTGGGATCTCATTTCGGATTCTCCGCTGCACGCCAGCTGCTCCGGTTCCCCTGGGGTTTCTCCTCTGCTACACCGGTATTTGCAGCAGCTTTCAGTGCTCTTAGCCGGGCGGTTTGGGCAGCATTCCCAGGCTGCCACTAGCCACCTGGCCCACGTCACCGGCAATTCCCACCTGCGCTCATCCTTCCAGCTTGTCCCGCTGCCTTTGTCACCCTGTCCCACTCACGAGTGCTCAGCCAGCTCCCAGGCCACCCGGGGTTCTCCGCGAACTTACGCCGGGGAGCTCTGTCCCTAACCTCCTGCCTTTTTCTCCCCGTGACAGAGAACAAGGAGCCCAGACGGCAGCAGAGAGAGCGGGAGTTTGCAGGAGACGGAAGGGGACTGGGCTGCCTTCGCCCCGGCTCCAGGGAAAGGCAGGAAGGAGCTGGGGACGGGCCGTCCTCCCCCGGGCCGCGGAGGGATGGAGGCAGGGACGGCTCCTGCCCGAGAAGGCAGCGGGAAAACACCACCCACAGCTGGGGAGGAGGAGGAGGAGGAGGAGGCAGAGGAGGACGAGGAGGAGGAA
>JAVKLA010000017.1:310382-321033 GCA_034782735.1 Sagittarius serpentarius | reverse complement strand
CCCCCCCCGCGGGGGACGGTGCAGGGCCTCCAACCCCTTTTCCACTCCAGCCCCACAGCTCCCACGCAAAGTTGGGAAATGGACCCGGGGGCCCTGGCTGCCCCCATCAGGGCCGGGGCTGAGGGTGCTGGTGGGTGCCCACGGCCGTTGGCAGACCTTGCCAGCGTAGTGATGGATGCGGAAGCATTGCGGCGGCAGGCTGGCGTCCATGACGCGCCGGGCGTTCTGCGTCTCCTTGCTCTCGTAGTGCTTGTGGGTGGCAAAGAGCCGGTTCAGCTTGGTGAGGAAGGTGTCCTCGTTGACCACGCCGGGCCGCAGGCACTCCTCGTCCAGCATGGCCAGGATCCCGCACTTGCTCTGTGCCGTGACGGACAGTGTCACCCCAAACTGGCCCCTGCCCCGAGCAGCGGCGCCATCGAACCGGGGCTGCTCCAGGCTCTGCTCAGCCTGAACTCATGCCAGGAGCGACGGGGGCGGGGGGGCAGTTGGGACCCCAACCTGGGACCCCGGCACTGGGGGGCAACTCACATTCTCAATCAAGTTGCAGATGATGCTGTTGTCGAAAAACTCCACCGGGGTCCACTGGATGCCCTGGGAGCAGACGGGGGTCAGATGCACAGACCCCCCAGCCGCGTGGCACATGGACTGCCTGGACCCTGCCCCACGGACACCCCCCAGCTATTGTGGGGCAGGAACCGGACGTCCGGCCATGGGGACAGGGATCCCGAATCCTTCCCTGCCTTCCTGCTATTGAATCTGCTCCCGGCAGGGAGCGGGTGAGGGAGGAATGTGCCGCAAAGCTGTCTCGGGCACTTCCCCGTCCCCGGGGGGGGGCCATGGCTCCTCAGGGGCCGTATCCAGCCCGACCGGCACGAGCCAGGGGTACCTCTCGGACGTATTCCTCCTGCTCCTCCTTCAGGGTCATCAGGATGAAGATCTGCTGCAGCTTCTCGTTGCAGTAGTTGATGATGAACTGCTCAAAGCCGTTGTCCTGCGAGAGAAGGGTCCTGTGTGGCAGGTCATGCCCGAGCCCCCGGCCCTGCCCCATGTCCCCCCCACCACCCCCAGCCCCGCCAGCAGCAAGACGGAGCCGAGTGGACCCTGCGCTCACCTGGAAGATCTCGAAGCCATAGATATCCAGGACGCCCATCACCTTCCTCTGCTTGCCCGGCTTCACCTGGGGAGAGAACGGGGTGCTGAGCTGTGTCCTTGCCCCGCGTGGGGTGGGGTCCGGGGGGGGGAACCAGTGCCTGTTATCCTGCGCGCTCACCTGGATGCTGGTGTTGATGCGGTTCACCAGCCAGTCGAAGAGGCGGCTGTAGATGTTCTTGGCCAGCGCGTCCCGGCCATAGTAGCCCTGGGAAGAGGGGCGAGGGGCTCGTGCCGGCTCCTGGGGGGCTGCCGGGCACCAGCCCGCAGGCAGGGGACGGTCCCGCTCACCTGGGGGACGCTGAGGGTGGTGAGCACCGTCTCGTCCCGCGCCTTCACTGTGCGGGAGCACAGCGCCCGCTCCAGCGTGCCGGGGTCCAGCCCGATCAGCTCACAGATCTCCTGCAGCTCTGTGCAGGGAGGCAGCGGTGCCGGGGCCGAGCAGGGGGCCAAGCAGGGGGCCGAGGGCCCCCGTCCCTGTCCCCGTCCCTACCCTGCGGCTCAGCGATGCTGCAGGCCTCCATTCCGCTGGCCTGGTAGCTGCTGCTCAGCTGTACGTTGCCCAGCTTGAGCACCACGGCCGTCACCTCCAGCAGCGCCGTCACCTCGGCGGGCAAGAAGCCGATGACCCTCATGGCATCCTGGGGATGGACACAGGCAGCTCAGGGGGATGGGGTCAGCCCCAGCGTGTTTTGGAAGGGGGTGTCGCAGCTTCCCTGCTCCCCAGGCCCCGGCCGGTGGTACCTGCATGGCACGGAAGTTGGCCGCGTCGTCCACGCCGGGCAGGCAGGAGCTCTCCCGGTTCAGGTAGCCGTAGTGCCGGCAGTCCTGGCGGAGCTTCAGCTGCTCTGGGGGGTGGGAGGGAGGAGGCAGCTCGGCCGTGGCCACCCCCAGGCCCCTGTGCCCCCCTGGCCCCCCATGCTGGGGGGCCTGGACCTACGGAGCAGCTGCACTGAGCCCCCGGCTAGGAGCTGGTAGAAGATGTGGAAGTTCCTCTCGCCCTTCACGTGCCGGACGATGCGGGATTTCTCCAGCAGGTCTGCGGGCAGGGGTCAGTGTCACCGGGGCGTGTGAGGTGGGACCTCCCAGGATGGGTGATCAGTACTCACAGTTGCTAATGACCCCTCCCAGCGGCTCCCCCTTGAAGTCAAACTCCACGTCCATGTACTTGCCCTGAGGGACGGGGCTGGGGTCAGGGCAGGGGGACCCCACGCGGGGCGGCAGCTCCGCTCCCCGTGTCCACGTTCCCGTCCCCTGCCGTGCCTCCAGCCCCATCAGGGTCCACGTGGACCTGGCAAGGTCCGGCCCCGCTCCCCACGGGACATGGCTCCACCGCCCTGGTTCCCCGGTCACTCACAAATCGGGAGGAGTTGTCGTTGCGGACAGTCTTGGCGTTTCCAAAGGCTGCGGGGCGGGGGGCAGGACGGGGTTACAGCGGGGTCTGGGGGGGCTTTGCCGAGCCCTGGGACGGGCACAGGATGCCAGGCTCAGGCTCTTACCCTCCAGCACGGGGTTGGACTGCAGGAGCTGCTCCTTCACCTTGTCCACCTCCTCCCCTTTGCTGCACACAGCCGCCACGTAGGACATCACCAGCTTGCTGGCCTCTGCGGGCGAGGGGCCGTGGGTGCCGGGGCCGTGCCCCCCCGTCCCGCCAGCCCCTCACAGCCCTGTGAGCGCCCGGCAGCGGCCCTGGCTCTACCTGTCTTGCCGGCCCCGCTCTCGCCCGTGATGAGGATGCACTGGTCCCTGTCCCGGTCCCGCAGAGAGCGGTAGGCATCGTCGGCGATGGCATAGCTGGGGGCGAGGAGGGGTTAGAAGGGGGCTGGAGCAGTCCGGGGGCTTCAGAAAGCTCCAAGAGCCCCTGCTGTGGCTGTTCGGCCACCCCGAGCAGGCTCCCCCAGACCCCGAAAGCCTCGGGCTCGCCCGTGGGTGAAGCCCTTGGCAGGATCCAGGGGGACTGAGGCCGCCCTGGAGCTGCCGGGCTCCCTGTGCTCACATGTGGGGCTTCACAGCGAAGAAGTTGCAGTTGTGGTACTCCTGCACCTTCTCGGGGGTGTAGATGGGCAGGGAGCGGTAGGGGTTCACCGAGATCACCACGTTCCCGATGTATGTCTGCGGGTAAGCAGGACGGTGGGGGTGAGGGCCGGGAGGACCCAGCCCGGATCCTGGTGCCCCCCCAACTACAGAGCCCGTATGCTGCTCCCAGACCACGTATCCTGCTCCCCACCCCAGACCCCACGCCCCAACCCCGGACCCCCTGCCCCGGTGCCCACGTAGATGTCGGTGCTGCGGAAGCGCTCCTGCAGGGTGTGGAGCAGCGACTCCTCGGTGAGCGGGTCCAACAGCACCAGGTCCCCAACCGCCGCGGCGTCCAGCAGCGAGTCGGTAGCTTCCATGGCCGGGCGGCTCCGGGGCAGCTGGGGCAGAGGGGAGGGAAGGCTGCAGCCACGGACACGCAGCCCCTTCCCCAAAACACCTCCCCGGCCCTCAGCAGCCCCTGCGCCCCTAGCTGACCCCCACCCTTAGAAGCTCAGAAGGGCTCCGAGAGAGCAGGGCGCCCCAGCACCCAGGGGACATGGACCCACTGAGACACGCGGCAAGGCTTGAAGCACCGGCTGAGCCTGGTGCGGGGAAGGGCAGGATGAGGCCCTTGGCCAGCGGGATGCAGCTGGGACCTTGGCTGCTCCCTGACCCTGCCATGCCCAGCTCCCCCAGGCACGGTGCTGGGGCTGGCAGCCCCTGGGGACAAGGCAGCCATGCATCCGTGATGGCACAGAGGGCTCCTTCCCAGGGCACCCCGGTGCCCGGGACCCCGTGGTGGGGCTCGGGGGGCAGGCAGGACACCGGGCTCCTGCCCCCCGCTGCAGGGGAAGCGGGGGGCGAGGCCAGGAAACGTGGACACCTGGATCCTATTCTTGGGGCAGGGATGAATCCAGCCTCCGCTTCCTCCCTGCTTCCTGGCGGGGGGGAAGCCAGGGCAGGGAGGGGACAGGCTCAGGGCTGGGGGAGCCTAGGGGCCCCCCCCAACAGCCTTGCAGCCAAGCAGCACCCAAGGGCTCCCACGAGAGACCGTGCTGCTTCCCCCCACCCTCCACCCATCCCTCACCTGTCTTTTACGGAGCAGCTGGTTTCCCCGGGGTGACCTTCACCCTCCCTTTACAGCCCGGGCACGGGCTGTAAACCCAGCCCCACTTATCGGTGCCTGGGGAAAGTTCACAAGCGAAGAGGTGGGGAAAGATGGGGCAAACGGGGTGATGGAGATGGCTCCAGCAGGAGCTGCCCCGCTGGCAGAGCCTCCCATGGGCTCCCTGCAGCCTCCCCCCCCCGCGCAGGGCACCAGCACTGAGACCCCCGTGCTGCTGGGTGTGGGACCCCAGGGTGAGCACCCATGGGTGGGAACCGGAGCAAAAGTCCCCCCCCTCCCAGCTCTAGGGCAGCCCTGGGCTTGCCCCAGTCTTCCCCACTGTGCCGGGTCCCGGAGCTCCCCACACCTCATGGGTTGGAGGTCCCCTGGGGTGGGGACACCCTGGGGTCGGGGCTGTAGGGACAGGGTGCCCCCGGCCAGCCCCGGGGCGTGGGGTGCTCGGGTGCTTCAGGCTGGTGGCTGGGAGCAGAGGGGTCTGCAACTCACCTCCCGGTCACAGAGCAGCTTCAGCTCCTGGAGCAGCTTCAGCTGGGGCAGGATTCAGCCCAGCCCAGCGCCCGGTGCTGGCCTGGTCCGGCCCACAGAGGGGCGGAGGGCCAGAGGGACCTCCCTCAGGGCACCGCGCCCACTCGCAGACAGGGAAACTGAGGCACAAAGCACATCAGCCAGCCGGGAAACAGCCCCAGCCTGCCCACCAGCCCCCAGGGTCCCAGCCTGGCCCGGCTGCTGCCGCCGCCGTGCTCCCCTCCCCGCCCCGGCAGCTCGTAGCAGGAACAAGCAGAGAAAGTCCCTTGCAGCCCAGCAAACAAAGGGAGCTTCCTCCCAGGGCTGCGGGAAACCAGGGCAAGGCACAGGGGCTGGCAGAGCCGGGAGCGCCCAGGGCTGCTCCCAGGGAGAAGACACCTGCCTGTACCGCAGCCGGGGCGAGAGACCTGTGCCCACGGTCAGTCCTGCCTTTGCTCTGGGGCTGCCACAGCGAACCCATGGCCCAGGGGCCTTTTCTTTGTCCCCCAAAAGCACCATGCAGCACCCTCGGCCAAGCGAGCTCCCACGGGCAGACGAGGATGAGCCCTGGGGTCACCGCAGGACAGGCAAATGAAGCTCGTTACCTACAAAATACGTCTTTATTAAAAATATAATCAGTCGTTAACCACGTAGTAACCACGGAGGGATGCAGTAACAGAGGCTGCTCACACCAGAGCAGGGAGAAAAGCGCAGCAAGGGCAGGGGAGTAAATCTGGGACAGAAAAAAAAATAACGGCAAAAGCTCCGGCAGTGGCGTGGGCGAGGTACGGGCCGGGCTGTGGGAGCCCAGGCCCCGGGGCAGCAGAGCAGCTGCAGGGCAGTAAGGCTGCCGGAGGACAGCTTTATTGCTTAGAAAGTTGCATAGATTGGGGCATCCCCTCCAGCTTTGTGCTTCGGCAAGGCCAAGGACCATCGGCGCTGAGCTGGCTGCCAGGGAGCAGAGCCCCCTCCCCGGCGCGGGGAGCGGGAACACAGGCAGGGCCACCCCCTTCCCCTGCCCGCAGCAGCGGGGTGCAGAGAGCGGTGGGGACCGGCCCCATGTTAGAGCAGGTTCAGGGCTGAGGGCACCAGCTTCAAGGGGACAGGGAGCTGCCAGCACTTAACCACCAAGAGAGGCAGGGAGGAGGAAGCACATCCACACTCATCCTCAGCCCAGGGACCGCCTGGCAGGCAGAGGTGCGGGGAGCTGGAGGCTGAGCACAGCCTCCGCCACAAGACAGCAGCTGGGGGGGAGCGTGCGGGGCACCAAGCAGACTTCACGGCTGCCTTCTCCTGAGCTCTGACGGAGGTGCTGGGGTTTTTGATCTCCACACGGGATTTAAGCCAAGGCAGAGGCACAGCCCAACCAGCTGGAGCCCTCTGGCATCTTTGGTAACAGCAGGAGGCGGAGGAGCAGGTCACCCGCTGCCCGCTCCCTCCCCACAGCGGCCTGGCAACAGGCAGATGCTGAGCACGCAGGTACCGGTGGGATGGGTCCAAAGGTCCTCTCGTGCACGTCACCCGCACAGGCACCTGCATGCGAGACAGACCTTTCGCTCTGTCCCCACCCCGGCAAGCAGAGACGCTCCCAGCAGAGCCAGGGTGCCCGGCGGCGCAGAGGCAGCGGGGTGGGGAATAGGGGCTCCCCTCTGCTGGCCACAGCAGCGGTGTCGAGGGACGGGGCTCAGGGTGCTCGCAGGAGCCAGATCAGCGCCCAGGCCTGGGAAAGAGGTCCCTGTCCCTACAGCTCATGCACCGGGAACTCACAAGCACCCATACCAAAAGCCAGGGTGGCTCCAGCCCACCTTCAGGCAGCGTCCCACATCCTGTCAGCAGTGCAGACCTCGCCTGCCCTGCGGTCCCCAGCCGGGACCAGCTCCCTGCGTCTCCCCTGCCAACACCCAGGGCTGTGCTGACAAAAGCTTTCGCGCCTCAGCCTGGCAGGAGCTGCCCGGGGAAGACGAAGGTGTCAGCCCGCCTCGTCCTCCCACCAGGCTCTGCTGCAGAGTTCACAGCTGCCCAGCTCGGGGCGGGGGGACTGGGGGGTGCTGGGAGCAGCCACGCCAGCTCTCCCCGGCACACGGGGCTTTGTGCTCCGCAGGCGTCAGGGCAGTGGGGAAGCAGCAGCGGTTCTGCCCCTCACCTCTGCGGGTCCGGGGCAACTGACCTCAATCAGCAGCCAGGTGGTTGTGTGTCACGGAACAACTCATGCAATTCTCCTGAAAGGAGTCGTCATCATCCTCTTCCTCCTCGAAGAGCTGGCCCTCAAGGAAGATGCCACCCAGGCCGTACTCCCGCTCGTGGACAGAGACCTCGGCGGGGGTGACGTGAGAGGCGCCAACCACAAAGTCAGCAAACCTGGGAAGAAGCCGCAAAGAAGCGTGCTGTGCACGCATGCCTGGCGGCTGCCTGTGAAGCCTTGGCACACAAGGAGCCGGGGTGAGATGTTTCAGTGCCAGGACCAGGCGTTATCTGTCCTTCCCTCCTGCCACACCCTGCTTCCACACACCGCGGACCTTCCATGCCTCCGCCTCCCTATCTCTAAAGCCAGAGGCGACAGCACAGAGCGACCCCGGGCTTTCAGAAGCACACCGAGACGTAGGTCGGCCACCCCAAGCATACTGCCAGTGGACATTACCTCTTGGGAGACTGGATGCGGGAGACCGCAGTCCAGGCAGAGAAATCTGGGCTTCTGCAGTAGCTTCGAAGCTCCTCGAGGGCCTTGCGCGTCTCCACTTCGCCCTGGACCCGGTACTCCTCCTCCGTCAGCAGGCGAGGCGGGCTTGGCCCGAGCCTGGCATTCTGCACTCTCCTGCTAGCGGAGCAGCCCCAGTTACTGCCTGCCCAGCTGGGGCAGGACCCCCGGCGCAGGCCCAGCTCCCAGGGCAGCTGGGACAGAGCTGGCAGTGGGAGGAGTGGAGCACGTCCCTCCGGCCTCTGGTCCTCTCCCCCGAGGAAGGCTCCCAGCCACGAGGAGGAGCAGGGCGCTGTCCTGCACCAACCCCAGGGAAAAAGGAACACAACTCCCCCCAGTATACCCACCCCAGCTCCAAACCCCAGCGAAAAAGCCCTGGTTCTGCGACACAGACTCCATCTAGCAGCTCACCCAGGCGCAACAGCGGCTGGGAATCGGGAGCAAGCCGAGGTGCTTGCGGTCCTCACCTGTAGGCAGCGAAGGCCCACTGCAAGGGGTAGTCCAGGTTCTTGGTGCAGACGGCAATGACCACCAAGGCCAAAGCGATGGGATGGATCTGGATGCCCGAGTACATCAGCAACAGGCCCAGGAGCTGCAGGGCCCAGGAGAGGACGTTGATGCTGCGCTCGTTCTCCAGCGGGCCGTACCTGTAGCACACGCCGAAGCTCACGAAGCCCACGAGCAGCAGGTAGCCTGCGGGAGAGCAGAGGGATCGGGCAGGCACAAACCGGCAGGCTCAGCCTGGCTGACAGGAGCTGGCCGAGCAGCATCTGCCAGGGCTGCGGTTACACCTGACGCCGGAGCCCACCTCTCTCAGGAGCACGAGGGCAGCGTCCGCAGCAATGAGGGGGGCAGTAGGCCTCAGCATTTTCCACCAGCACGTTGCAGCTCCAGTAGGAGACAAGCAGACTGGTGAACCGGCGAGTCCAAAGGGCTCACACCTACCTAGGAGGTATTGCCAGTAGGACTTGCAGATCTCCCGTAGGTTCTTGAAGATCAGCTGAAGCAGGTACAGGGAAAAGGACCAGCCTCCTACCAGCAGGAGGTAGACAGGGCTCTTCTAGGAAAGGAGATGGGAAATTCAAGACAGGCAGTGGGGCAGCAGGCAGCCACGGCTACCTCCCCGCCAGCTGCCGAGCCTTCCTCCATGCAAAGCCAGACCCACAACCCAGCACCCCAAAGGCCACGTACTCCAGCACTCTCACCAGAACAACCGTACAGGTGTAGAAAGGGCTACTGCTGCGAGGTCTCTCATCCCCAGACAGCCTGACACTCACCTTGGGCATGACCTTGGACATCATGTAGACGAGGATGAGCAGCGAGGCCAGCAAGCCAAAACTAATCCCGGCCGAGTAGTAGAAGAGTTGGCTCCTGCAGAGATCACACCCGCGCACAAGGTGTTTTACAGCTCATGGATGCCTGTGCACAAACACACCCGCTGGCAGCAACCCCCTGAGAGCCTGCGAGCTGCGAAGCCAACCAAGCACCGCCCACCCAACCCTCCTTGTCCCCAGCTCACGGGGGGAAAGGAGGTAACTCACCTGCTCAGCATGTCCCCGCAGAAGAACAACAACAGGCCCAGGAAGAAAACCAGGAACAGCTTAGGGTCAAAGCCTGGAGAGAGAGCGAGTCCAGGATGAGAGGAATCCTGGCACGGTGCCCTCAGGGTCAAGCTCCAGCCTGCCACACGGTCACAAGGACAGGGAAGGGGCAGCATCCTGGGTGAACCTCCAACAGGAGCCTTAAATTCCCCCACTTTATATCCCATGGACACAGATGCGCTTCCCTCTGCGGGCCCATTTTCCTTCCCAAGGAAGGACCAGCCCTGCTGGCCCTCAGACCTTGAGCTTGCCTGGTCACATCCTTGTCAGCGCCTTGAGAGCGCCTGCGCAGCCCAGACCCACCTCCCACCCCAGGAGCCCCGCCACAGAGCAGACGTACGTCGGAAGAGGACAACACAATACGTGGTGCCGGCCTCCAGCAGCTCGACCTTCAGGCAGGTTTTGTTGCTGTAGAGATCCACATCGATGCTGGTGTCGTTCAGTTTCTCCTTCAGGAAGGAGAAAATGACATCCCACACGCTGAACTCCTCCAGCTCCTCCTCGCTGTCCACCTGGGTGACTCGGATCATCCGGCTGCTGTTGACTCGGATCTACGCAGGGGAGGGAAGCAAAGGCGGGGCATAGCCACAGCTGCCGGAGGGGCTCAGCCCAGCCGCACCCAGGAGGACCTGTCTTCTCCTCTTCACCTGCGTCCTCGTCCATATGTCGTGCCATTGTGGGATGCGGGCGTTGGTGTAGCAGAAGTGGTGAGAAGCTGAGAGATAGTACACGTGGCCCTCGTGGAGCGGGATGACCGACTCCCTGGCATCTGAGCAACACAGAGCAGAGGAAAGGGATTCAGCAAAGCAGACCAAACACGAGGCCCCTGTTCCCAAAACGCAGGAGTCAGCTTTCCCTTCCCAGAGTTCCCCCAGTTAAGTATGCTCTGGGTGGACAAAGATAAAAGTCCTTTCTCTGTTCTCCTCGGAATATTCTGTCTGGTTCTTTTCTGGGATAACCCCGATACTGGGACTGTCAGAAACAGCACAGACTCATCCCCTGCTCCCCTTTCCAGCTTGACTCCTCGTTCTAGAGCCGTCCCCGTTTCAGGGAAAACTAAACTGGAGTGTGCCTCCTGCACGACCTCGCCCCCCCCGAGGCGAAGGAGGCTCCCCAAAACGTGCAGAGAGCCCAGCCGCACCAGCAGATCTGGACAGCGAGACGCTGAAAGCCCAGCCCCTCCAGCACCCTCTGCCACAGCAGTGGCCCGCACCGTCACCCAGGAGGCCGGAGGCCCCGGGGAGCGCTCGGTGAGCGGGCAAGCTGTCTGCTGGGGCTCCCCCCGGCCGGCGGGCGGCGGGGTGCACAGAGCCAGGCACTGCGGCCGCTCGCCCGCCAGCACCAGCCGGCAGAGAAATGTCAGGACGCCGAAGGGGGCCGAGGGGCGGCAGCCGGCGCTGGGAGGGGGCCGAGGCGGCAGCGGGACTCGGCCCCCTCCGGCCACTGCCCGGGGCCGGGGCCCGGCTGGGTCGGTCCCGTCGCTCCCAGCCCGCTGGCCCGCCTCTGCTCCGGGCCCAGCCCTCCCCTCCCCCCGCCGCCCTTCTCCCCCCTTCCCTA
>JAVKLA010000017.1:290624-303188 GCA_034782735.1 Sagittarius serpentarius | reverse complement strand
CGCAGCGCCCGCAGGCAGCGTTTTGGCTGTAAATATCCCCCCCCCCCCCGCAGCAACCATGGCTCAGCGCCAGCGACGGTGTGCCCCCGCCCCGCACGCACACCCGCAGCTCCATGCACGCCAGCACCCCCCTGCACCTGCCCCCCCTCTTCCCCCCTCCCCCCGATTACCTGCGTGCACTGCCATGCAAGGTCCCTGTACCACGGGGTGTCACACATGCCGTGGGGTGTCATACGTGTGCACACACACACACCCCCAGCACGAAGCAGGCGGCGTTTGACAGGCACTGGGGTAGTCCTGCCCCTCCCCACCCCGAGCCCCTCGGGGTCCCTCCTGCCCCCCCCCATTTCCACAAGCCGTGCCCAGCCCCGGGGTCCCCCACCCCCTTAGGACTGTGTGGTGTCTTTTTAGAGCATTAGCAACTCTTCCTTTGTAACGTGTACAGTAGATTATTTATTTTGTTATTTTGGAATAAAACTTTATTTTATGGCTTATCTTCCTGCCCCACGCCCCCAGGCTCCCTCTCCATGCCACGACCCCTCTCCGGGCTGGGGGGCAGCTCACAAACCCTAAGACAAGCGCCGACTGCAGGTGTGCGAGGGGTCCATCCCATCCCCCCCCCCCAAGCAATGCAGGGGGTCCCAGTGGCCCCCAACCTGGGCTGGGGTGGGGGGCCCCGGCACACACCAGGCTGGCACCTCCACCCCAGCGTGTTTCCCGCTGCCGCCTCCCACCCCCGCAGCTGACTCATCCCGGCCCCCACGGGGCCCGAGCCCGGCAGCGTGGGCTGGGGGCACCCCCCACGCAGGTCAGGGCCCCTTGTGCCTGCACCCCCTCACCCGTCACCGCCCGGGACTGCCGACCCCAGCCATGGCGTGGGTGGGCAGCGGCTCTGTACTCCAAAGTGCAGCGTATACACAAGGGGGGGGGGGGGGGCAGGGTGTTACCCAAGGTGCTACCCCTCCCCCCCCCCGGGAAAATCCCCCCCTCCCCTGCCAGAGTTTCCACCCCAGCACAAGTTGTATCAAGTCCAGAAACCCAGACAAGGCTGGGGGCAGGGGGGTGGGGGGTGTCACAGTCCAAGTTCCCCCCCCCAGCAACCCCCGCAGCCTCCTCAGGCGTGTCCTGGCCGGACGCTGTCGTCCCACCGAGACTCCCCCAGTCCCCAGCAAGAGGCGTTGGGGCTGGGGTACTCGCTGCGCTGCACGGGGGGTGTGAAGGGGGGGCACAGCGCGGGGCCCTCCAGGGACATCTCCTGCAGGAACTGGTCGAAGTCTGAGCTGGGTGGCAGGTCCATGCTGGGTGGCATCCTGGGGAGAGAGCCAGCAGGGTGACTTGGGGCAGCCCCCACACCCCGGTCCCCCTCCTGACCCCCCCCCCCCCCCATGCTTACCACCTCGGGGAGCTCTGCAGCGGCGGGTCCACCATCGACGTGAACGGAGCCAGCTCGGGCATCTCCTCGTCCCGGGGCTCCGGCGAGGGGCCCCCAGACAGCAGCTGCGAGGCCTCCCCTGTCAGGTACTGGTTGGGCATGAAGGGCCTGGGGGGCAAAGAACGGTGGGGAGGGGGGCTGACATAGGCCATGGGGTACCTCCCTGCCCCCAGGGGGCTTGCCAGCCCCAAGGCAGGGGGGGCGACGTGCTTGGCTTGGGGGGACGGGGGTGGGTCGCGTTGGAGGGAGCGCCAGCAGTGCAGAGCACTGGGAGCACTGGTCAGTGGGGGAAGGTCCCTCCAGGTCTGCCCGCCCCGGGGCCGCGGCGCGGGCGGGAGAAGGGGGGACAGGGCAGGGTGCTGGGTCTTACAAGGGGTTCCTGAAGGCCAGGTCTTGGCAGCGGGGCAGCACAGGGTCCATGACCAGGGACGGTGAGACCATCGGTGACGCGCTGCAGGGAGGAGGAGCAGGAGCACTTAGAGGTGGGGGAAACACCACCCGGCCACGGCTGGGGGCAGTGGGGGGGCCCACCCTGCCCCCCGGCCCTGAACCGGCACCGCTCCTACCTGGGGAAGGAGGACCCGAGGCTGTCGGAGACCATCATGTTGATGTTGCTCTCCCCCGTGGGGTAGCCCGTGGGGACGGGCTGGGGGCAGAAGGGAGCAGCAGGGCTGCAAGCGCAGACGCGGAGGAGTTGGCACCCGAGGGTTTTCTCCACCACAGCCCCCTCCACCCCAGCACGTGCCTGGCAGAGCAGGTCTGCCTCTGCACAGGGCACGGCCGGGCACAGAGCCGGGCACTCACCAGATGGGGCCAAGTACCGACTGCAGGCTCTCCGGGTGCAGCTCAGGCTGCAGCACTGGCAGGCTGAACATCTGAGCCTGGGGGGCCTCGGGGGGACCCCCCACAGCACTCTGGGGCTGCTGGTCCCTGCAAAAGTGCATCATCGTCCGTCAGCGCAGGCAGGAGCCGCGCACTGCAAGGTCCAGCCTCCGAGGAGGCGCGTGTGCGAGTCGGCGCTCGCTCGCAGACAGGCTGGCGTGCTCGCAGACGTGCTCCGCTGCAGCCCGGGACACCCACGGGGGATTCCTCACTCACAAGCACATCCCCATTTTGCCCGGTCAGAAATCCCCCCGCCCAGCAGCGATGCTCAGGCTGGCCCGGTGAGGTCTGTGCAAGCCCCGGCCCGGTGCAGCTCGGCCCCGCAGAGAGCAGTGCCTGTGCGCACACCTCCGCACGGCCATGGCTTCGCACGCGCACCCACCTCTCGCTTTCCACT
Source organism: Sagittarius serpentarius (assembly GCA_034782735.1). Taxonomy (NCBI): domain Eukaryota; kingdom Metazoa; phylum Chordata; class Aves; order Accipitriformes; family Sagittariidae; genus Sagittarius; species Sagittarius serpentarius. The sequence goes on along the minus strand of JAVKLA010000017.1, from coordinate 300,477 downwards.
GTCATCTTGATGGCGGTGGAGACGTAGCCCCGGCCGTCCTTGCCGGTCTGCTCTTCTGCTCGGAGAGGAGAAGCATCCGTGAGCCACCACCCCAGCACGGGGCCACGCCATGCCAACCCTCTTTTGCCCCCTCCAAGCTCTGGGGCTGGCAGGACCTGGGTGAGACCCCAAACCCCTCTTCCCTCCCAACCCCCCCCCTCCCCGCTTCTCCCCACAGCATTGTTGGGGAGGCAGATGTGAAGCCCAGGGCCCATCTCTGCTCCCACCCACTCACTGTTGTAGTGACTCCCAAACGCCTGGTCCTTGGGGGTGTTGGGGTAGAGGTTGCGGAGCTGCCCCAGGTCCCGGATGCGGTCACCGAGGGACCGGATGGACAGGTCCTTGGCAGAGAAGGGCTGGATGTTCTCCACCTGGCTGGAGCCTGAGGGGAGACACGGCACAGGGCTCCGTAACGCCCCACGTCCCCAGGCCACGACACCTCCCCTTCGCAGCACCGAGAGCAGCCGCTGTCCCCCCATCTCACCGTCCTTGCCCCGGATGACGTGAGCGATGGTGACACCCCCGATCTCCGAGTCACTGAAGCGGAGCAGGAAGGTCCCGTCAGGCTCCGTGCTCAGGAGCTTGCAGACGTACTGCTTGCTGATGAAGCCGATGATGAGCCTAGAGGGATGGGCAGACGGGCGAGTGGGCCAGCACCAGGGCGGACGGGTGGGACCAGGACTCCCGAGGTCCGGCCCCAGAGCAGCCGTGAAATCCCCGCTTGGCCCCTGGGCACCCACCTGTCTGACCAGTAACTTTTGAGGCATCTCTTGGTGAGGTCGAGGACTCCATCAAACCACTGCCAGAAGGTGAATCCTCGACCAGGCAGGATCTCCTGCGACAGAGAGAGGGTGTGAGGTTCCCCAGGCCATGCCGGCCCCTGCCCACCCTGGCCAGCCCTCCCAGTAACCTTGTTGAACTGGGCCCAGGAGACGCTGCGGCTCTGGAAGTCCTCGAGGCTGGCGCTGTGGTCGTTAAAGATCTTCTGGGCCAGGAAGAAGTAGTGCTCCTTGAGAAGCCCCTTGGTGGTCTGCACCTCCGCCATGAACTTCAGGTTCAGTGTGTCGCACATCTTCTCCCAGGGCACCCGCTCGGCCACCACGAAGGGCACCCGGTCCTGTGGCAGGGCAGGACGGCATCAGGACAGCGGCTCACCCGCTGCCCCATCCCGGCCCGCCGCATCCCGCCCGCATGCCAGGGTTCCTGCTCCAGCCTGCCGGCTGTTCCCATCCCAGAGCCGGACCCAAACCCAGCAGCCCGGCAGCTCCTTTCCTCGCCCTGCGGCCCCTCCCTCCGGCTCGTGGCACTCACAATCTCGGAGAAGGCGTTATCCCACAGCACGGTTGCTTTGGCATTATTGTCCTGGTTCCCGTGGACGATGACCACGATGGGCAGAGACAGGACCTGGGGGCAGAGCGGGCCCCCCCGTCAGCCCCGAGGCTGCCCCGAGTGAAGCAGGGTTGGCTGCCCTGGGACCGTCCCAGCCCGGCACGGGGCTCTGCGCCGAGCTGTCCGGACAGGGCCCGGGCAAACCGTGGGGGAAGGCTCAAGCACTGCCCAGCCCCGTCCGGCGGGAGAGTGTCCGGTACCTGGAGGTGGACGGAGAGGTTGCTGGGGCTGAGGGCCACGGTGGTGCTGAACAGGACTGCACACTTCTCCTCCGTCACCGACTCGGACCCCTTCCGCTCGCAGCGCTTGATCTTCTTCAGCAGCTGGGGAGGGGAGAGCTGAGCGTCACACCTGGGGAAGCACCGGCCTTGGGGCTCCTCAGCCCACCCTCCAGGACGGCTCTGCCTCGGGGCCTCCCAGCACCCCAGCGGAGCCCCCAGCCCGTCCCACGGCCCCCGTCTGGCCCCTCGCTGGTGGCACTCACCACATTCTTGAAGTTGGCACAGCAGGTCCCACTGGTGGGGTTGGTCTCCAGGGCCACCACGTTATGCATGATCTCTCCCGTGCTCTCGCTGGGCAGAGGAGGGGGTCAGGGGGGGCGCGGCGGCGTGGCAGCCCCCTCACCCCTGCGCTGGCCGTCCGGCCGCTCACCTGAGGGCACTGCTGTAGGCGCTGAGCGCCAGCTCCCGCGCCTGCTTCTCCGTCACCATGTCGGCCCGCACCATGTAGGGCTTGGCCGATGTCTTCAGCAGCTGGGGGCCCAGCAGGAACCGGACGCTGGCCTGGAACTTGGTCTGGGTCTTCAGCACCTGCGGGGGCTGCTTCTCCACCAGGAAGGAGCTGGGGGACAAGGGGAGACGATGGTGGCCCCCAGCAGCTCCGCCAGACCCACCTCACCCCTCTGCCACCACAGCCCCCCGGCCTGTTACCTCTTGACCAGGCTGGATAACACCTCGCTGAACCGCTCCAGGAGCCGGGGCAGCAGCTCAGCCCCCAGCTCTGCGCTCGCCGCCATCACCTGCTGGTGCAGCTGGAAGTAAACCTCGACCAGGCTCTCGCATCTGCCGAGGGAACCGTGGGGAAGGGGGCACCCTCAGCCAAAGCAGAGCGGGACCACCGCTCTCCCAGAGCCCCTCGGGCACCCTGCTCCCAGAGGAGCAGAGGGAGCAGGAGTGTTGCTCTGGGTCCCCCATCTCTGCCCCGTGCCCCCTCACCTCTTCTGCAGCGGAGCTAGGTTCTCCTCAAAGAGGGCCCCGTTCCCTGCCAGCTGCTGCTGCCTCTTCCAGATTTGGATCCTCTTCAGTACCTGCTGCTTGGCCGCCTCCAGCTCTTTCACGGCCTCCAGGATCAGGGTGGGCAGCTCCTGCGGGGCAGCACCGGCCACGGGGCTCTGCATTGCACCGTCCCCCCAGCAGAGACCTGCAGCCCTACAACCCCCGCGTGCCCCAGGGCACCAAAACCCTCGGCCCTGCACTGCCTCCCTGCCCCAGAGCTGGTTTGCACCCTCCCTGGCAGGCAGGGCTCCCGGCTTTCCCCGTGGTGCCCCAGACCCCCACTCACGCTCTCTGGGGGTTTCGCTTCTGCCTTCAGCTGCGGGTCCCGCACGTTCAGCTGCAGAGAGGCTGCGGAGGAAGGACGGGGGTGGCCCTGTTAGCGCTGGGAGCTGGTGTCGGCATCGCGCTGCCCAGCACCCCGAGGGGGCACGCCGCCTTGGCTGCGGCCCATGGCAGACCCACAGCGAGCAGGGACCCATCCTGCCCCGGCCCCTCACCTGCGGGGCCATCCCGCAGCGCCTGGATCTCGCGGACGCGGTGCTGCAGCCGCTGCAGCCCCAGGCTGAACTTCAGCTCCTCCTGCCGCCGGTGGAAGCTGAGGGGCAGGTGACAGTCCTGGGGCAGAGCAGAGCGGGGTGAGCGGGGCCAGAGCCGGCCCCGCGCCTCGGGGCGCCCCAGGAGGGGGGGCAGGGACCACGCACCCTCTTGAGCACGGCGGCCTTCTCACCCTCCAGGATCGCTTTCAGGACAGCCACCAGCCGCAGCGGGTCCCGCCGGTAGGCATTCTGCAGGGGAGCCAAGCCCAGGGCGTTAGCGGGGCAGGACACGAGCACCCCGGCCCCCTCCCACCCCATTCGTGCCTTTCAGGGCCCCTTCCCACAACGAACGGTGCTAAGTCAGGCTCTGGGGTTTCATGACCCGAAGCGTGGGGCAGACCACAACTCTCTGCTGTTCTGACGGAGCCAATTTCCAGCTTTAAAAGCACTTTAAACTGTGCATAAAAAAATACGAATCAACTTCAAATTAAAAAAAAAAAAATCAAACCAATGCAAATTCTCTATTTCTGCAAGCGTCTCCTTGAGAACCACCGGCCTGACACCTGGTGAAGATTCTCCCAACTGCCTTGGCCTGGGTGGATCAACGCTTTCCAGTGAAAACAGGGAGAGGAATTTCCTACTGGCTCCGGCTCCCTGCGTCCTGTGCCAGCTCCTCCGGCCTTCACGCATTTCCCAAATTAGCTACTTCCCAAAACAGCAGCAGAGCACAACTGCGAAGCGCCGGACGGCGCGCTCGGCGGCTTCCCGGGCTGGCTGGGAGGAAGCTCCGCCACCGACCCCCCTCCGGACCCCCTGCACCTGTCCCCCATCCTGACGCAGCACCAGCATCCCCGGACCGGCACAGGGGCTCTGCCAGGGCAAACCCCGCCACCCCGGGCTCTGGGGGAAAAAAGGCCCAGGTTTGGGCTCCCACCCTGCTCCCCTGGCCCCGCATTTACCCATCTCGTGGGAGAGCTGCCTGCGCGGCAGCACCGACAGCCAGCGCTTCCCCTCCCTTCTGCGGAGGGCAGCCCCTGCCTCCCGGCCGGGCTCGGAAGTGGCAAGGAGCTCGGGAGAAATGAGGGTTTGCTGTTACGGGACGAGGGACGGTGGGAGGAGGGAACACGGGAGGATGGTTCTTCTTGAGCATTTTAAACAAAAAAACGTAAGCTGAAACGTCTGCGCCTTTTCCTACAACAATTTCAACAAGCAAGCAACAGGCGCGTTTTGGAAAGTCACCCTGTTCCCCAGAAGTTATGAATAAAGCTGACCCCTTCCCAAACGTTGTATATTAAAAACGTCTGTTACCAAAAAAGCAGAGCTTTCAACCAGAACGGGGCTCTGGGAGCGAGCACCACTCAGCCCTTATGCTAAGAGCTTCGCTGGCAGGAGAGAGAGTAGAGGGGTTAAATCTGCAATCACAGAGGGTAGAAGAGAGACAGAGAGCAATTCAAACAGATCTCGATAAAGAGAAACAGCCCAGAAAAAGAAACCCAGCACGCACATGCACACACGGCAGGAGGAAACGCGGCACAACACACGGCACGGAGAAAGGAGGAATCAAACGCTCAAGCAGAAAATGGGGAACATCTGGCGAGGTGGCCGCCCGGGTGCTGGCGGCCGCGGGCCATGGGGGACCAACGCACTCGGGAGGCTCCCCGTGGGGTCAGGGTGTGGGCACGGGGCCCGGGAAGATGTGGCCGTGGGGGGCAGCCGGGCACCGAAGGGGCTGCAGAACCGCGGCAGCGAGGGGAAGCTGGAAAGCCTGGTGGGCAGGGAGGGGCGGGGAGCCGAGGGGAACCGCGATTGCGGCTGTCACAGCCCAAGCACTGCGGCGAGCTGGGGGTCAGCCCCGGGACGCAAACAAACCCCTGAGGCGCCCCAAAAACCCTAGTCGCTGAGTCCGCACGAGGTCGTCGCTCACGGACGGTGCTGGCCTTGAAACAGGTGTCAAGGGGGGACTGGCTCATGGCATCGGCCCCTTTGAGCAGCGCTTGAACCAGTAAATCCGAAGCATAAAATAATCAAATCTTCCTCGGCAGCCAGCCGCGATCCCAGAGCGACATAGCCCCGAGGGTTCCCGTGCCCGGCCCCTGCGCACCTCGATGCTGCTGACTTGCTGGAGGATCTGGCACTGCTGCCCATCGCTGCCGGCAGCACTGCGGAGCTTCTCCAGCATGGCTGAGAGCATCCCGCCAGCCATGCTGGTGCAGAAGGCGTCTGAGCCATTGATGAACTCCCTGGAGAGGGGAAAGGGTTGGGTGGATGGGCACGAATCCTCCACCCTCCCCCGTGCAAGCCCGAACCCCACGCTTGCTCCAGGCAGGACGGGGATACCCGCCTTCCTGCTGTCCTGGGGCGTTACCCAGTGCTGGCTGCATTTCTAGGGGAAATTTGTTGCACGAACAAGGGTGAACTGCGCTCTGAGCAGGATGAGGCGGTTCCCCAAAGAGGACGTGACCTCCCAAAAACCTGTCCCACGTGTACACCCACCTGCTGCACGCCCGCCCACCTCCACCATGCCTCCTCCCTGCAGCGTGACCCCCACCGCTGTGCCTCGGCCCGAGCTGTGTGCCGCGGGTCCCGGAGGCACGTGCCGGGGAGCGGCCCCCCTCGCCCGCCGCTGCACCGCGGCCTTGTGCACTGCTCCTCTGGCCGGAGAGCCACGGCACCCGGCATGGCCGCGGCCCCGCAAGGCAGGGGGATGTGCCAGGGGGGGCTTTCCTGCCTGCCTGTGTCCTGGTTGCTGCACCGCACAAAGGAGAAGCTCCTTGGAAAGCCTGGGCGAGCCCGTAACGGGGATAATCAATCATTGCTGCTACTGTTTCCTAGGCACAAAAAAGGGGACTCTGGCCAGGCTGCGCCTGTGGTTGCTGCCACCGCCAACACAGAGCCGCAGCAGCCCAGCCCCTGACCAGCCTCAGCCGGACGGCTGCACTCTCTGCCCACAGGTCCGGGAGCTCCATTTGTGTCCAGTTCGGGGCCCTGAGCCCTTTCCTAGGCTACGCTGCAAGCACGCCTGCCTCTGCTCCCGGCCCTGCCTGCAGCCCCGTCTCCTGGACGGGCCCCTCAGACCGATGCTGTGGTCCTGCCTCCGGCCCGGTCTCCTTTTCTTCCTGACCGGACACCCCGCGCAGACCCTGGCCTTCTCACCCGCCGTGGATGGGGCCCGTCACCAGCACCCACCTCTGCCCGGGCTGAGTCCCCACGGCTCGGCTCAGCGCCCCCAGGGCAGCCGGCCCCGGACGCTGCCCAGGCTGACGATGGGTGCGTGGGGAGCTGCGGCGGGGCAGGGCAGAGCCCGCAGGCGCCGGGGGACTCACCAGGGCTGGTTTTCCAGCCAGTCGGCCAGGAGACAGCGCAGGCTGCGGGGAAACTCTGTGAAGAGGCCACTGAACTCCTCCGGTGGCATGTGGGAGACGATGCTCCAGAGGGACATCTTGGGAACAGTCACCTGCGGAGAAACAGGAGAGGGAACGTGAGCGCAGAGCAGGGCAGCTCGGGCGCCGCAGGCGGCTGCAGCACCCAGAGCCCCCAGCCCTCTGCCCAGCTGCGGCGGGCGCAAGTACCGACAGCCGGGAGGGCGGGCGAGAGCTGCCGCCCATCCCTCTGCCTCTGACGCTGCTGCTCGGTGGGGCCGGGGCTGCTGGGGAGGAGGAGGAGGAGCAGGAAGCCCAATCTAGGATCTGCCTCTTGGGCAATCCTGGGCAGGCAAGCAGCCTGCTTGTGCCTCAGTTTCCCACATCTCCGGGGAATCCCTGAGCCTCCTGCCGTGGGCGACGCACAAGGACATGCGGAGGGACGGGCAAGTGCTGCTGGTCTTGGCGCAGGAGGGATGGGAGAGCCGCCGGGAGCAGGAAGAGTGTGAAACCCCAGAGCTCGTGAGACTGCTCTGCTGGGGTGGTCTCAGTGAGGCGGCTTGGCTGCTCCCCAAAACCTGCCCAGCTGCCTGCCAAGGAAGGCGCCATCCTTGGGCACGACCCGGCCGCCCCCCCCGAATGGTGGGCTCCAGAGCTCACGGAGAGCAAGAGGAAGACTGGAATGAGGCGCTAGATGGGAAACTCCACAGGGAAGACCTGGGCTGGGGGGTCACGGCCCAGCCCAGCCCGCAGGTTCCCCCCCACCCCCCGAGCTGGGCATTGCAACCCTGCCATTGCAACCCTGCCATTGCAATCCCGCCAGTCCCTCCTCCCGCCCAGCCCCGGATGCCAGCGGTGCCTGCAGCCTGCCTGCTCCGTCCTGTCCACGCCATGCCTTTTCCCGACAGCTCATTCCCTTCCTCCCCGCCGCCTTCACACCCTCCAGCCGCCCGCCGGGAGCCTGGTCCCCTCCGGGCGGCCCTCGGGTCCCAGCAGGCGAGGGGGGTCACTGCACCGCCCGGTCCAGACACACCTCGCCGCTGGTTCCCCCAGACCCGGCCGGGGCAGGGGCCGGATCCTGTGGCGGGGTGCGAGGCACCAGCAGCTCACCGCCCAGACGTGGGGCCAGGGCGGAGCAGCGTGGGGCCAGGGTGCCTCCGGGACCCCCGCCAGCCCGTCTGCCCCGGGCTGGCTTCCCGTCCCCGAAAGCAAACAGCCGAGCAGGGCGTCGCGTCACGTGTCCTCGCGGGCAGCGCGTTCCCCGGCGGGTCTTGGCCCCGCTGCAAGAGCCGAGGCGCAGGGCGGAGGTGGAGCTGCTGGAGACTTTGAGAAACCACGCGAGGGGAAGGAAGCCAGCGTCACTAGGGCAACATCGCCGAGAGTGCAAAACAACCGCGGCACGGCCTGTGCCCGGACGGCCGCCAGCACAGCTCCGGCCACCCCCTCGAGCCGCCCCGTTGGGGAGAGGGGGTGCACCCAGGGCCGGCGGTGGCGGTGCAGCCCCTGGGGTGCTCTGCTTCCCGAAGGAGCCGGGCGACTCGCTGGGACCAGCCGTCCACCGGGCAGCCCCGGCAGAGCCCCACGTGCTGCCTTGGGGGGGAACCACAGCAGACGGAGGCGCGACCCCAGGGCACACCGAGCCTGACGCTTCCAGGAACGCGTTTGCTTTCAACTCTGCTTGGCTGGCCAGAGCGAACAGATCCCGATGATTTACCGCAGCGCAAAGCTCGAGGGCTGAGTTTACTCTCGAGGGGTCAACGCACGGTGGGAATTGCACCCAGCGACAGCCGGGAGCGCTGCCCTGCTCTCCCCGGGGCCCCGGCGAGACCGTAGCTGCTGGCATGCAGGGAACCAAGACGGGAGGGAAGAACAGCCTCTCATTCCGTGATCCTCAAGATGTAATCCCCATCCTCCTCCCCCCCTTAAAACCTGTATTTCTGCTTAGCCCTAGGAGGCAGCTGCTGGCTGGTGAGTGGCAACCTGGAACGTAAGCTGGGCATGCCTGGATTTGCTAGGAGTCTGCAGGAGGTGCTGCGCTCCTACTCCCTGGCTCCCAGCTCCCCGCCAGCCCAGGGGACGATGGCTCGGAGGAGCTCAGAGCGGAGGGACAGGCCCGTCCCCTCCTGGCATCAGTCACAGCAGCTCCTTCAGCCCAGCCGGGGCCTGTTTCCTTCCAGTCCCAATTTCCATGTTTCCTCCTCTGCTCCTTCTGCAAAACAGCCTTTCCCTGACAAGACCCAGCTCTCGTAAGGATACCCCAGCTGGGGCCGCGCTGCACGGAGGTTTCCTTGAGAGAAGCCCGTGTGCCCAGCCCCAGCTTCCTGCACCGTCGCAGGATCAGGGTTTGCTCCATCAGCACCCCCACAGCAGTAGGGAGCAGGAAGCTGGGCAGCAGGCGAGGACAGAGACCCCGGCCGGGCGACGGAGCTGCCCCTCCTGCAGGGACCCTCGCCCCGGGGCAGCCTGGCAAAAGCAGCTGCCACAGCAGCTTCCAGCCCCACGGCTCGGCAGTGCCGGGGGAGGCGCAGCTCCCAGCTCCGCACCACCCAGCACAACGCACCTACGCCAACCACGGATGCATCCGCCGCAGATGCACCCCAAGTCTCTCGCTGGCCCAGCTGCCGCGGGGCTCGTACTCCCAGGGAGGCACCCCAGAGCGGAGGCTCTCACGGCAGCAAGCGCTGCGCTCCCCCCACCAAGCACGGGGCCAGGCCTGCCCAGCACAGGGGACGGCAGCAGGGAGGCAAGACACGGCCGGGGAAGCCGAGGTTGAAGCCCTGAGCAGCAGCAGGTCCCCCCCAGGGCAGCAGCTGCCACGCCGGGGAAACCCCGCAGCTTTGAGGCGCCTCCGGCTCGATGCCAGGGCAGGATATGGCCCCTGGGGAGGGGGAGCAGCTGCCCAGGGTGTGCCCCGTGCCCCCCCACCCGCTTCCCCTTCCCAAGCCCCCTCGGCGCAGCCGCTTTCACTTCCTCCTCCACCCGAGGGGCCGCTTTGCCTCCTTGGCGGGGCCGGGGGTCCCCCGGGCCGGGAGGTCGGGCAGGAGGAGCCCGGGCGCCGGAGGGGGCTCGGTGACCCCCGCGCTCCCAGCTCGGGCTTTCTGCTTACTCATCGGGCAATGGGAAACCAAGTCCGCATCCCAGAAGCGAGAGCTGCCGTACATCTCACGGCTGTTACTCATTAACCACCAGCACTTCCTGGCAGCAGACTGGAGCCCCCCACCCTTGGGGCCACCTCTCCCCCTGTGCCCGGGGGACC
>JAVKLA010000017.1:274562-284745 GCA_034782735.1 Sagittarius serpentarius | reverse complement strand
CGGCGGGGCCGCAGCGCTCGGCCGGGCCGGGGAGGGGGCGGGAGGCGCCGCGCGTCCCCCGCCGCGGCGGGCAGCGCCGCCGTGACAAAGCAGAGCGGGCGCAGCCCGGCCCCGCCGCGCCGCGGGAGGGACGGGGGGGGGGGGGTATGGACACGACGACACCGAGGGGCACCGGGAGCCGGTTCCGGGCGGCGCGTCCTTCCCTGCCGGCCGCCCTTCCCCGCGCCCCTCCGTCGCGCCGCAGGGCCAGGCGGGGGCCCGGCACCCCCCCCCACCGCCGCCGCCTCGTCCCCTCTCGCAGCCGCGGGTGGCCGCTCGCTCTCCCCATTTTCTTCCCCTTTGCCAGTTTCTGGTGACTTTCAGCCCGCCCGCCATCCCATTTTCCTCTGGAATCCAAAGTTTTCCCCACAGCCAAGCAGGAAAGTTGGAAGTCGGTGCCGCTGCGGGAGCTCAGGCCGGGGGTCCCCGGGGGCCGGGTCCCCCCGCTCCCCGGTGACACCCGTGACAGCCCGGCCTCGCCCCGTGCTCCGGCTCTTGCGTAACTGGGGCTGCTTCTCCTCCTGGAGCCGCGACAGCCTGGCTGCAGAGTTTGGCCGTGGCCGGTCTGGTGGCACTAGGAAAATGTTTACCCAGCGATGGGGCTGTCTGTCCGTCTGTCTGTCCAGCCTCCCCGCCAGCCGCTTTTTTCCAAGCTGCGCACGTCTCATTCCCTGCTCTTATTGATCTATTCAGTAAATACTTTCGCGAGCTCGTCAGCTCAATGGCCGGGCTTTTGAATGTACGAGGGGCTGCTCTTGGCAGGGTGAGCGCGTTTAGGAGCTGGCAGCCGAACGAGCCGGGAACCGGCGGCGGCGAAGTTCCTCGCAACGCCTGAATGCGTGGGGCAGGCGGCTGTTTTTCCTCTTTAAAAGCAGAGACATGGGGTTTCTGAGTTGGCTCTCTCAGCCGTCCTCTTATGGAATCCCTCTGTCCAGATGGGAACAGCCTGGCGAAGGCGAGAGAGCAGAGCAAATTGATTGAGGGTTTTTTTTCGGGAAGGTTTTTCTGTCCCCTTTCTTCGCCCACCTTGGAGCGAACCAGGTGAAGCCGCTGGCGTTTGGTGTCGTGGCGGTGGCAGCGCCTGAGCCGTCACCGGGTCAGAGGGATGGAGGAGGAGGTTCGGGCAAACGCCAGATCCCTGCCCCAGATTAGCGATTGGGGTGGCAGGAGGCTGGAGCCTGTAGTTTCCACCCCTCCAGCCCCTCCTCGCCCCGCTGGAGGTCCGGGCGCTTAATTCGTGTCCCTTGAAGGGAGGTGGCAGGAGCAGAGCAGCTCGTGGCACCCTGCGGCCGCCCCCACTCAGCTGACACCCGTGCCGGTTGTTAGCGCAGCACCGATTGACCCGCTGGCACCGACTCGGTGGGCTCAGCAGTGCAGGTGATGGTTAACAGCTGAGCCCGCCGGGGTCGCCTGCTCCCACCCCGCTCCCAGGGACCCCAAGGTCTCGGAGGCATCGTCCCTGCTTGGTGGTGGCTCGGAGCAGCCGGCAGATGCAGAAGTTCGTGGGGGCGGGAGGGACAGGCATCACTCATTGCATAAGCTGCGTTGCCTTTGGAAACGAGGCTGCAGAACGACGATGTGCTGGAGAGAAGTTCCTCCATCCTCTTCTCCACCCCGTGAGCTGGAGTGGGGCAAAAGCCAGCGCAGAGGTGTCCCCTCCTTCCAGTGGCACGCTCCCCTCCCGAAGGGGCTCTCCTTGCGGGGGAAGGCTGGGGGTGAGGTGCCGTTCCACCCCGCCAAGCCTTGGGCAGCCCAGCAGAGCGAGGGGTCCTCCGGAGAGCTGGGGGAGGGAGCCGTGGTCGGGCGCTCCAAGCCCCCGGCTCTGGCAGGGGCACGGCTGGGCTGGCTGGGAAGCAGAAGGTGGCACCTGAGCTGGTGCCTTGGCCCCAGCCGTCCTGCCCGGGCTCTGGTTTCCCTGACTGCAGGTCGCCCGCTGCAGGCAGGGGCGAGCTCCGTGCGGTGGGGCTCTGGGGGGAACCGCGGCAGAGCCGGCGCTGCCCGGGTGCCACTGGGAGTGGGGTGCAGGGTCCCTGTCCTTGTCCAGAGACCCAGCGCCCCACGCCTGCTGCTTCGGTTTGCACCCCAAAACCGCCGCCTCAGTTTGCAGCTCTGGAAGCTGTTCATTTGTTCCTGGCTTCGGCTGCAGGAGAAGGGGGAGGCAAAGTCCAGCTGGTGGGGTGGGGGGTGGGGGGAAGCTCTTGCAGGGGGACAAAGGGCACCGGTGCGGGGCTCCTCTCTGCCTGAGCTCCTCTGCCGCTTGCCGGGGCGGTGTGGAGCTTCCCTGGGTCCTGCTGCCTCGGCGGGCAGAGCTGGGCAGCCCTCGGGAGAGGAGCGAGGGCAGGCAGGGATTGCCCCGCTTCTGTTTTGGAAATACCTGTGGTTAAGGGTGGCTGCGGTGTTTCGGTGCAGCGCTTCCCTCTCACCGCCTTGGTGGTCTGGCGCGTCTTGTGCACGCGAGGGGAGCGCGTGTGCCCGCGTGCGCACGTGTGTGTGCGTGCTGTTTTCCCTGGGCATGCGTGGACGTGCCCGGAGCTGCGCTGGGTTCAGCAGAGGTGAAGAGAGGAGAGTTTGGGGGCTGCTGGGAGAAGAAGGCAGGAGCTGTCGGGGCTGGGGGCTGCCACGGGGACCGGCTGTGGGGGCTTCTCCGGGCACTGGTGGGGAGGAGAGGGTGCCCCTGCACGGGAGGTGCTCTGCCATGGAATGCCAGCATGTCCTGGTGCTGCTGCGGTGTCCGGAGGAGAGGGTGGGGCTCCGGCCCCCATCCTGTGTGCTGCCTGGCCGGTGACGCGCACTGACGTCGAGAGGATGGGGCAGCGGTGGAGCATCCCTGGCAAAGCCTGGCAGCGCTGCCCGTTTTGGGGTGAAACCGAGGCGTTGCCTTCTCCCTGCTTCCAAAGCTGTTCCGAGGCATTGTGGGTGGTGCGGAGGTGGGAGCAGCTCTGGCGTCCCCCTCGTCTTTGGTGCCTCAGCCCCACCACTCGCCCCTCGTCCTCTCTCCGTGCCGTTTCCATGTGCTCCGCGGGAGCCTGCGAACCGGGAAGGAGCGGGGGCTGCTCAGGTCCTCCAGCTGGTGATGCTTTTCCTCCAGTGTCGCGTAGCCGTCGGGCTGACGGGGAGCACAACCGCCCCAGTCCTCCCTGTTCCTCAAAGCCCCTGGGGCCCCGAGCCGCCTCCTCTGGAGGAGCCAATTCCGCTTTGGTGTTAATTGGTTCCTCTTCACCATCAGCCTGTTCTTGATCCGCGGCTGGCTCCGCGGTCGGGCAGGGCCAGTTGCCTGCCTGGTACGCCAGCCAGCGCGGGCTCCGCTCCGCGGCACGCGGCACCCCCGTCTCCTCGCGGAAACGGCGGGGTCAGAGCGGAAGAGCAGAGACAAGTTAAGGGAGAAGCTGCGTAAAACAGCTGCTAGGTGGGCTCCCCCGAAATGCAGCCCTCGAGTCTGCCGGGGGCAAACAGGGTGGTGACACCGAACAGCTTCGAGGCAGGAGGTTTGGCCCCAAAAGCCGTCCTCCCGCTCTCTGGGATGAGGGTGTTTGGGAAAGGATCACGGGCAGGTTGAGCTCAGCCCCTCTCCTTCCCTCTTCGGGAGGGCGCGGGGAGACCCACCCGGCTGCCGCTCGAGGGCTGCGGTAGCATCCTGGTTATCATCTCCTGGTTATCTCCTGGTTATCATCTCCTGGTTATCTCCTGGTGTTTGCTGCAGTTGTGGGCTGAGATTGGGGAGGGTGACTGAGGAGGGGGCAGGGTGCGGAACCCTGTGGGCAGAAACCGGGAGCATCGTTAGCATTCCCAGAGGCGACCGGGTGGGGATGTTGGGTACGCGAGGGTCTGCGGAGCGGCGCTCGCGTGCGCTGTGGGCTGCCTGGTGCCGCGCTTCGGCCGGCGGGTTCTTGCGCAGCGCGTTCCCGCGCAGCGGCAGCGCGAGCAGCCGGTGGCGGAGAGGAGGGAGCTGCTCTCGCTGTCAGGTGGATCCTGCTGCCGAGGTCTCACCCCCCTCTCGCGAGCGCTGGGGAAGCTCCGCGGGGAGTGGGGCTGCCTGCGTGCTCCCGCTGCCCCGCTCCAGACCCCTTCTCCTGGGGGCGGGTGCCCGCAGCTGGGGGTTTTGCTGCCCCATGTGGCACCGATGCCCCGGGAGGCAGGAGGAGCTGAGCCCACGTCTGTGACCACCCGCAGCTCTCTGGGATTTTGGCTGTGCCTTTGGGATAACTTCCCGAGCCCGTATTCCCCGTCGATGGCCTTTCAAGCAGGGACTCGGGCCTCGAGGCGCCTCTCCAAAACGGTGCAGGGAGCACGTGCCTCTGCATATGCCCTTTGCCCTGGGAAGGGGGTGCACGGGGGTGCTTCCCAAAACCGCAGGTGTGGTCAGGGCTGGGCCTTCGGGAGCCGTTGAGCGCCCAGGGTGGGACAGGCTATGCTGCAGTCCTGCTGAGTCGGCACGATTAGGGCAGCGGTAACCAGCGGGTGAGACCGCGGCTTTGTCAGGGGGCAGGAGGTTCCTCTTCCAGGTGATGAAATTATTTCGGTCCCCAGATCCGCGTCAAGCACCTTCTTTGTGCCAGCCCCGCAGATAAAACCCTTGCTCTGTGCCCCTGAGACCCCCTGGCCGACCCACAGCCCCGCTCGGGGGCTGCGCCTCTCCGAGAGCCGCCCCCCTGCCAGCCAAGCGCAGAGTCCTTCTGCTCCCAGCTCATCTCAACAAGTTGCGGGGCTTGGCTGAAATGCCGGGGATGAATCCAGCGGTCCCAGGGTTGGGAAATAGGCTCCTTGGAGATGGTGCGGTCTCCCGGCTGCGGTGGCGTGCGGCTGACTCAGCCGGTGAGCGGTGGCTGTGTCTGCCCGTTTCTTTCCTGTGGTCCCTGCTTTGCCAGGTGGACGAGACTCTCCTTGTGCTTGGACTGAATTTTATCTCTGTCGCCTCCTGAGGAGCATGTCTGGCTGTGCTCCCCTGGACGTCCCTCTCCGTGCGGGATGCTCAGCCCTCCACTGGGAGCTGCAGGCTGGGGTCCCTCTGTCCCCCTCTGCCGTTGCTGTGGGTGCGCTGCTCCCCAGGATCCTGCCAGATCCTCGAAGCGAAGCAGCTGCTGTTCCCCAGGGAGCGAGGGTGTGCGTGGGTGCATTTCTGGGCCCCGTTTGCTTCGCGGCGGTGCAGAGGAGAGCCCGCAGAGGCCACCGAGCCCTGTTTTGCACCGGGGGAGCAGCCGGTGCTGTTGGTGCTGGACCGAGTGCTCTGTGTGTGTGTGTGTGTCGGGGGGGTGGCCCCGTCTCGGGGGGCACGGAGCACGCCTGCCGTGCCCCACGTGGGACCCCGTGGGCGACTGGGGTGGGCAGTGGCATCTGGGCTGGCGGCAGCGTGTGCTGGGGCCTCGCCGAGCGCCTGGGGAGGTTTTGCGTCCGGCGCTGTCTTCCGCTGGCTCTCCCAAACGCAGCGTCGGCTCCATCCGCGCTGCAGCTTGTTGTCTAACGGATGCATTTTCCCCTCCTTTGGATTTTGCAGGCCAGTGCAAGACTGACTCAAGCTATTTACAGACCAGGTTTTGCTGTTGACTTAACTTTTCAGTCACTTCCATTTAATGTACCTTGGCAGGCTGACCTGCCAGCGGCAAGCAGCAGCAGCGGCAGATATTTTCAGCATTTTCTAATTCAGCTGAAAATTCTTGTTTCCTTCCCTCTGTGCCTCTTATTTTAAGAAGGAAAAGTACTGGGTGGGCCATGAGGACTGTTTTGCTGGATGTTGGTCTGTTGTGCCGAAGTTGCTTTCCCCAACGCAGTCCAGCCATTTCTAGCGCTAAATATAGACTCACAGTCTCCTTTCTTAGCCAGGGGAATGGAGCAGACCAGAGCTGCAATCATGCAGATGCTTTGCGGGATCAGAGACGGTCCCAACACTGCTTGAAGCAAAGGGGTTGGCAACTGAAACGTTGGATAATGACCTTGCTGGCAGCTCGGAGCTTCTGCGGTGGGACCGTGCTCACGGTGCTGCCGAGGGGAGGGACAAGAAGAGGAGCCTCGGCTCCGGGGAGTGTCAGCCTGCGGGGAAGGTGGGAGCAGGTCCGTAATGTCCAAAACGTGTGGATGAGGCATCGGTGGGAATTGCGGATGACCGGGAGGGGAGTCTAATTGAGTTGGAAGTTGCATCTTTAATCGAGTGGACTAATTAGCCTCTTGCGAGATGCCGTTTCTCTGAATGAGACCGTGGCAAGCATGGGCGGGTGTTGACGGTCGCATCCTGTGCGTGAGCTGGTGACGGGCAGGTGAAGGGTGAGGTGAACCGTGAGAGTGCGGTTCGCTTGGTGAATAACGGGGGTGCTGGCGTGGGGGGGCGAGGGAAGTAATCGCTGCTTTTATACCTTGGCGACCGAACTGAGGAGGAGGATTTCAGCTGGGGGGGGGATGAAGGCTTTCCTAGTCATCACGCTTCTGCTCTCCTGCCCTGGCCTTGCTGGGGGTGGCTGGGTTTTGTTCGCTGTGGGCTGCCAGGCAAATTGTTATTTTAATCTGCCGAGAGCTTTGAAACACATCAATCTAGTCCATTTACTTAATATGGTGCAGCTCTTTGTTTGCAGGCGCCACTGCAGCCGTCGGAGCGCGGGGACCGAGTGCTCGCCGGGTCCCGGATTCACACAGCGGTTCATTGTGGCCGCTGAACAGTCGAGCGTCTCTGCTGCTCGTGCTGCTGGCGAGATGGGCTGCGCCGGCGTGCCCGCACCTCATTCTGCTGCATCACGCTCTTTGGGGCTGAGTCCCTCCTGGTGTCCCCTCCCTCTGCTTTCCTGCACCCCGGGGTGGGGGCGGGGGGGCGGGCAGAGCCCCTCGATGCCGCAGCGGCGTGCGCTGGCACCCTGCAGACGTGCCCGCTGATTTTTCTGTTTTTGTTTGCTCAGAATTTGAAGGCCGTGGCCGAAAGGATTGCGTGGGGATGCAAACGCTCGTGCCGTGAGTGTGATGCTGCGGCAGTGGGGAGCAGCAGTCCGCTCCCCTGCCTGCCCTGCCCCTCTCGGCTCTGCAGGCGCCAGGCCGGCTTGCTGATGGTGGGGCTGCCAGCGCCTGCCCACCTGCCTCCGTGTGCCTACACCGCAGCCTCGTCGGGGGACAAGCGTGTTGCCCGTCCCCAGCTGCCCGCGTCGATGCTCCTTGGCCGTACCCGCCTTGGTTTGCGGCCGGGAGAGCTGAGCCGGGGGGCGGTGGCATCCCGAAGCATGGTGCTTGCGGCAGCCCCGTCCTCCCGTGGGCACGTGCGCCGGCTCGGTGCCCGACTCCATCCCTCCAGGCAGCCGGTGTGGGGAGGGGAGCTGGGAGAAGGCTGCGAAGGGTTTCCTCCCAGCGCTCGGTGCCGCGGGTGTCGTGGTGCCTTTTTATTGTTTGGAAAAGGAAGCACTTCGGTTTAATACTTCCCGCGGCGGCCGCCTTCCCCGCAGTCCGGGCGGATGCCGTGGGGCACCGAGGGCAAACGCCATGCGGAGAGTGGGGCTGTGCCTGCGCCCGCGCCCCCGCCCCGGGGGCCGGCCACTGCCTTTGCCCCTGAGCGGGCACCTGCGCTTCCCGGGTTATTTTCAAGGAGGGAAATTTCCCCCCCCGTCCTGAGAACATCAGCTGAAATGTCCACAGGCCCCTGGCCTCATCCGTGCCGTTGGACATGTCCCCTGCCAGCTCTCGGGGGCTGCTCCTGGCAGGGCCAGCGGCCCCAGGCCGGCTCAGCATCCCTGGGTTGGTGCCCACACCGTGGCCCCGCTTTCTGCCGCAGCCCCCGGCTGCCGCCGGCCCTTCCAGATGGGTTCGCTCAGCATCTCCTCTTGCAGCCTGGAGCGTGTTTTCCCTGCGGAAGAGCTGATTTGGAGCCTAGCACCGTGCTTACTCACCAGCTTGGTCTTCTTCTCCGCAGCTGCTCCGATGCCGTCGTCCCTCAAAACCCGCCCGGCCCAGCACCGTGCCCTCTCGGCTGCGTAAAATCTTAAAGGTTCTTTTTCTGTAACTTACAGAAGGTAAAACCAGTCAAACCAGGATCCCTGACCTGCCGGAACCGCCTTGGAGCATCCGGGCTGCTGCGGATGAGCAGCTCATTGCTGGCATAGCTGAGCCGCGCTGGTGGAGATGTCAAGGGGTAGAGTAGCGTCTGGGACGCAGCATCAGTGCAGACATAACCATACCAGATTCCTCTTCAATCATTTGTACCATTTATAAATAGATAGGACATTTCACCGTGCCAAGGGTTTTTTTTTTTCCTCTTTACCTCTTGAAATACAGCTGAGCGGGTGTCTGGGAGCAGAGCGCTGCCCAGCAAACCTGCTCCGGTCCCTTGGCCCAGCGTGCGCGGGGACGTGGCGAGGTCATTCTGCAATTTGCAGATTTGCGGCAGCGACAAGCCCGGGTGTGCTGCGGTGGTCCCGCGCACGGCTTTAGGGTTTGCTCTGTTACTGGATTCCCCCCTTGCTTTGGTTTGGAGCTCGCCGTTTGGGCGGTGGCTGTGGCTCGCGGGCACCGCCGGGCTCTGCGGAGCTCTTGGCACAGGGGCTTGGTCACCTGCCTGCCGCCAGTGTCCGGGGCTGGAGCTGTGGCGGGAGGAACAGTGCCGGGCTGGCGTGGCGGCCGGTGGAGCGGAGCAGGGACGAGCTCCAGCGTGGACCCCCTCGAGCCGTGGGGCTGTGCAGCCGTCTGAGGATGCTGAGATGCCGTGGGCTGCAGCTCTGCAAGGTCACCTCGAACCTGCTGCAGGACGTGCCTCCTTGGGGTGCGCTGTCAAGGAAACCCCAAACCTTCTCCTGTCCTGCGCCACCGCCTTGCCGGCAAGCACGTGCTTGTTACGGAAGCTGCTGCGTGGCCTGTGCCTGGAAAGCGCCGGTGCAGGTGTGGCATCCGCCGGCGGGAAGGCTCTTCCCCAGCCCGGCTGTTGGGCAGCTCTTGGGGCTGTGTCCTTGCAGGCCGGTCGGGTTTGCTGTTGGGGACCGGAGCAGGTGACAGCCGACAGGCGCGTGTGGGCAGGCAGCTCTGGCAGGAGCAGGGAAGGGCTGCAGCCCTGCCGTGGATTATTTTCTCCCGGGGAGACCTTGAAATAGCAGGAGATCGCGCCGTGTGACGGGTGGCGCGGTGGCTCCACGACCTTGTCCTGCCCAGAGCCGGGAGGTGCTCCCCGCAGCGCGCCAGTCCCCGGAGGACTTCAGGAGCGGACCTCCTGGCTGGAGGTGGGGCTGGGTCTCCAGGTCCTCGCCCCCCTCTTGCTGCTCTCCGGCCGCCTGGAGCCCCTTGTGTCTCCTGGGGGGCAGGACGGGCGAGCGAGGGGGGCAACTTCTCCCTGCCTCAGCTGGGGTGGGAACACCCCCCCCCCCCCCGCCATGTGCACCCTGGTCAGCACCCATGGGGGTGGCCACCCCAAGGTGGCCGGTGGGTCCCCACATCCTCAGTCCCCGTGAACTGGGGCTGACTGGGTCCTCCCTGGCACGGGGGCTGCGTTCACACGGGCAGGTGGACCAGAATCCAGAGCAGCTCCCCGCGCAGACGCGCTGCTCGGGAATAAAAGTCCCTTTATGCCGGAATAATTAGTGTACTCAGAGCACGCTAATTATTCTGGGATAAAAGTGACTTTTATTCCGGCAGAGTGTCCTCTCAAAGGGCCCTTTCTGCCCGCTCCTGGGGCACAATAGCAGCTCTGCTCCGTTTCCCCATCTCAGACAAAGTCCTTATTTGCGAAGCCAGCGAAATTGAGTTGACTAATGAATTAAGGCCAATGGTTTTGGCCTGGCTCCAGCCCTTTGAAAGCCTTGGCGAGCTGATGCCCGTCCTGGGCAGGAGGAAGCCCAGCACCCTGGGGCTGCGTTCAGCCCTGGGCTCTGCTGCTGAGCTCCGGCAGCCTCCTGCCCCCTGATTCAGCTGTCCAGATGAAATGCCTATTAATCTATAATGTGCAATTGCTTTATTGCACAGCGCAGGCAGGTCTCTGGAGGAAGCGTTATCAGCTTTAGCCACAAGCCATAAATAACTGCCTCCAGTGCGGAACACTATATTCTGTTTGGGTTCCCAACTGCCGAGGGTATAAACATCCCACTTCTTATTGCTAGAATAAATAAAGGGAATAAAACCTTCCGAGCAGGTAGAGGAGGTGGGGGGGCCTCCGCACCAGCCCCCTGGCTGGGGGGGGGGGGGGGGGGGGGGGGGG
>JAVKLA010000017.1:221927-255379 GCA_034782735.1 Sagittarius serpentarius | reverse complement strand
CCCCCCCCCCCCCCCCCCCCCCCCCCCCCCCCCCCCCCCCCCCCCCCCCCCAGTGGCTAATTAGGCCTGGAAAAGGCTCAGCCGTGAGGCAGGGATTGTCCTGTCGCTGCTGATGCTGGAGCAGAAAGCTGGGGGCTGCCCGCAGGTGTCGCGAGGTGACGTTGGCCAAGTGTGTCTCTGGAGGCTGTTGGGATGGTCCCTTCGGCTCGGGGATCGTATCCTTCCCTGCAGCTCTGCCTCGCAGAAACGGGGGAGCCTTCGTTCCCTCTTAAGGCGGCTGAGGAGAGATGTTTGCTAGTCCAAACCTGGGAGTTTTTGTCTTCTTTTCCAGACTTTGATGAATGCACCGTCTACGGGACCTGCAGCCAGACATGCACCAACACGGAGGGCTCCTACACGTGCAGCTGTGTTGAAGGATACCTCCTGCAGCCTGATAACAGATCCTGTAAAGCCAAGAATGGTGAGATCCTTGGCAGGAGGAGCGTGTTGCTTCTGGGCAGCTCTGCAAACCGTGGCCTCCTGCCGCGTGTGTCCCCCTGCCCCTGCTCCTTCACTTCAGGGTGCTCTTCCCTGCGGACTCTCCTGTGCTACCACCTCCTTGCCCCCGTTGGGCTGCATGTCGCGGTCGTGTTCTTGCTGGAGCGGGAGGGCTGGGCTGCAGGCTGATGCGGCGTTGCAGCCATGAGCTTCGGGTGCTCTGCCGTGACCACCCTTCTCTTGTCCTTTCCCCGCCAGAGCCCGTGGATCGCCCTCCTGTGCTGCTCATCGCCAACTCCCAGAACATCCTGGCCACCTACCTGAGCGGAGCCCCTGTGCCCAACATCACCCCCACCAGTGCCAAGCAGACCACGGCCATGGACTTCAACTACATTGAAGACACAGTGTGCTGGGTTCACGTGGGCGACAGTGCCTCCCAGACCATCCTCAAGTGCGCCAAGATCCCCAACCTGAAGGGCTTCGTGGAAGAGCGCTCCATCAACATCTCCCTCAGCCTACACCGTGAGTGCCTGCTCCCCTTTGGACCTTGCTCCCCGTCCTTGCTCCCCCAGTCTCCGTCTCCTTTCGGCAGCCTGAGCATCCCCGGCCAGCGGTGGGTGAAGCAGGGGTGTGTCTTGGTAGGAGGCAGCTTTCCGCAGGGCCAGGCACCGAGGCTTCAGCACAGACAGAGCTTTTGGCTTTGCTTTTCACTCCCCCCTTATTATTTCTAGCGAGTTTTGCGGTTTCTTTGTGTGAGCATATGAGGAAAAACGATACAGTGAGGAGCGGAGATAGTACCTGTGTAGCGGGTTCGGGGATGGCAATTCTCGTTGCTTCCTTTTTTCGGTTTTCACCCCGTGTTTCCCGTGCCAAACCAGGCGTTGGTCCCCACCCCAAGCAGTGACTGAGAACAGAATCCCGACGAAGAAGTGCCTCCCTTCGGGCGGCTGCATGAGTCACTGGCGTGAGTGGCAAGTGGTGGTTTCATTCCGCTCACGTCTCCCTGGCCGTAATGATTGTGGTGACAGCTCCGTCTCCCGTTCGGGCTTGCTGGTTCCAGTTCAGCAGTCAGAACGGGAAGGAGTGTTACTTGCTGGGATTTTGGTGCTCTTTGACTGACTCGGGCCCGTGTCCGTGCCACTCTCCCGAGAGCCTCTGCCCGGTGAGGGGTCCCGCAGAAGCCGTGGGCTTCCAGGCACCTTTCCTGTGTGCTCTTGCAGGTGCTGAGCATTGGGGTTGGTGAGGTCCCCCCGAGAGGGGCGGTGGGTGGGTGCCGTGGTCGGACAGCCAGGATGTGGGAAACTGCTCCCAGTGCTGTACTGTCACTGATTTTGTCCTTCGAAACCACAGACCAAGTCAGTCAGGGTGGGGTTGGGGGCGTCTGGGGTTTGCAGTGCCTCTCTGCCAGGTTTTGCAGCCCTTAGCTTCCCTGGCGTCATCCTCCCGCTGTCGTTTGCCTTCTGAAGTTAGGGGTGCTTCCAGGGCGAGACTGTGCGCTGCCCGGTGCGGGAGGGATCCCCTTCTTCCACAGAGACGCGGGTGCTGTTACGTGATGAGCAAGAACTAGCCTAGCAAATTAGCTGAACGTGTATGAACTGATCTTTGCAAAGGAGTAAATGTCTTGGGTGGATCTCGGAGCCGAGGGCGTTGCTCTGCCAAGGGCAATGTCGCGGTGCCCGGCTGCCGAGGGGCAACCGGCCGAAGCCCTGGCTGAAGCGTGGGGCGCGAGCCGGGGACCCGCAGGCCCCTGCCGCCCCTTGGGCTGCGTTGGGGCTGGGGCTCAGCAGGCTCCAGCCGCTGCGCCCTGCCGAGGGTGTGTGCAGCACGGTTAATTTAAGCTTGCACGGCGTATTTTTAGGGCAGTGTGTATTTTTAGGGAGAGGCCTCACCCTTTGCTCTTGCAGGCGATAGCCTGACATTAGGCAGGACAGGGCTCGGCGCTGCTCTCCGCTCCCCCCGCACCCCGCGCGATGGTTTTAAGGAGGTCTGCTTTTACGTGCTCCTTCTGGCTCCTCTCTGAAGGCTTCCTCAGGCTGAGTCTGGTCTGCCCGTGGTTCACGGGAGGAGCAGACAGCAGCGCTGCGTAAAGCTCTGGCTGTGCCGTTCTTCCCGTCAAGCTTAGTTTTAACGTTGTAATTTCCTGCAGCTGGGAGTTGCAGCGGAGGCTGCGGTGCGTGGACGGCACGTGAGCCGTGAGCTGCGGGTTGGCCCAGGGGAAGGGGAACCGCTGGGATTCGGGCGGGAGGTTTTGGGGTGTTCCTGAAGTCAGCCCCGGGTGACTTTGTGCAGCCAGGTCCCCGCGCTGGGAGGGTCCCGAGCTTTCTGGGGTGCCTGCACCTGGCTGTGGACGGCGCGAGGCTGAGGGTGCAGCAGCCCCAGGGATCGGTGACCTGGCTCCCGAACCGAGGTGGCTGCAGGAGGAGCAACCACCCTGACCGTGAGCAAGCGGTGGCGCGGCGTCAGTGCAGGATTGGGACCTGCAGCACCGACCGCAGCCCCTCCGCCATACCCAGATGAGGTCGTCAGCCTGGCGGGCTTTTGGGGCGGTTGTTTGGGCCGCTCCAGCCCCAGGAAGTTCATCTGAGACACGACCTTTTAATTGTGGTCACGAGGGGAAGGGAGCTCATAATAAGAGCGTGTTCAAGTTCAAACAAGAAAAAGTGCCCTGCTTTGCTTGGCCTCCTGATCGGTTTGCGATAGCTCAGGGTGGGAAGAGGGGAATTCGGCTGACCTGGGTGGGAAAGCACCTGCCCTTTTCCCGGGATGAAGGGAGCATTCCCATCCCCAGGGAACCGGGGACACCAGCAGCTCCTGCGCGTGGTCCCTGCGGCTGTTGGGTGGAGGCTGCATGCAACGGAGCTGCGAAGGGGTCCCTCCTCCGGTGCGAAGCGTGAAACGACCTCGGGTTTGGGCTGCAGAGCACAACCACGCGCTTGGGCGCCGATTTGCAGCCCCAAGACGCGGGCTCGTGACGTGGTCGTGCCGTTAGCCTTCTTCCCTGCCGACTGCGCTCCGGTGGGTACGTGCTGCCTGGAAATGCTGCATTAGCAGTAACAATCCAGCGCACCTCAGAAGGAGCAGGGGCGCAGCTCCTGCGCGTCTCCCAGCAGGTCTTCCCCCTGCCTGGGGAGGGTGTGATGAAGGGCCTCCATCCTCCCCCTCCATTAACCGGCCCTGAGCTGCCGCCTCTGCCCTCCCTTGGGGACGGCGGCAGAGACCTGCGGTAGGACACGTCTCGGCGGGTGCTGCGGGTGCCGTTCGTGGCAGGCTGGGGTGCAGAGGGGAGGGCAGCGGGGCTGCCCCGAGCTGCTCGTTGGCTACGTGGCACTGCTTGCTTTTTATTCCTCTTTCCCAAGGGAATGAGCCTTACACAGTTCCGCTGCGTGCTGCTGGCGGGCTGTGCAGCTCTGCGCTGTATTCGGCCGGTGGCTGCCGGTGCGGGGCTGCGTTCATGCCCACGCGGCCTCGCCTGGGTCGCCGTGGGTTGGAGACATGCGGGGAAACGTCTTCGTGGGGCAGGGTTTGTTCACGAGCACAAAACAAATTGGAGAAATGGGTTTCCCCCAGCCCTGGGTCTGATGCTGGGGGTTGTGATGAGGAGATAATGTCACTCCCCAGCTCCTCTCTGTCAGGACACTGGAGAGACCTGTGAATCCAATTAGTGGTTCCCCTCTTTATTTGCTTCTTTATGGCATTATCTGCTAACAGCAGGAGACAGGCTTCCCTGGTGCCTGCTGCTAATGGGGCTTGAGTTGGCATCTGATGGGGGAAGACTGATGCTGAAGGGCTGGAAATTAGCAGCCCCCAGCTGTCAGGGGCAGGTCTGGGCTGGTGAGATGGCAGAGCCCAGCTCTGATGGCAGCCCTGCTTCCCTGCCTTTCTGTCCCCTCTCCCTTCCTGCAGAGAGATTAGTGTCACTTGTGTTGTGGGAGATGTGTTAAATGAATGCTATTAACAGGGCTTGGCAAGACCCACTGTACTCTGAAGCTTTGCTTTTCCCCCGGTCCTTGCACTGCTAAACCCTTTTCTCTATCCGCAGTCTCGAGTACCGATGCACTTCTTCACGGTGGCTGTCCCTTGGTTCCCAAATACGCGCTGCCCGTGGACATTTTTCACAGGCAGTGATTTTCGCAGTTGATCTGAGCTGGCCGGTTCTCTACCCCCAGGTCTTTTTCCAGGGACACACTAAAAATCAGAGGCTGGTGAAGTCTTCCATCTATTTCTCTTACAAAAAAACACCGCATGCTGGAATTGAATTATTTCTCTCCGCCGTCGGTCAGAGCCGACTGGAAGCCCTGGACACCTCTCCGGCACGGAGGTGACAGGGAGGACGCATGGGGCTCGGTGGCGGAGGCGGTGGCCGCGCTGCGCAGCCAAGGCAGCCCCTGGCGAGTGCTGCAGAGCAGCCGAACCGGCTGCAGGCAGGCGTGGGGACGGCGCGGCCCCTCACCGGGCAGGGGTCCAGCCGGTCGCCGTCCCCGCGGGGACGCTTGGAGGTGGCACCTTCCCACCCAGCCCCTGGGGCTCGGCTTCCCTTGGGGCTGCTCCCTGGCTGCTGAGCGCCCGGCAGAGCACCCTCCGGGCTCAGCCCCGTGAGGAGGATGGGGCACGAGCGTGGGTGCGATGGCTTGGGAGCGGTGCAGGGGAGGGCTCGTCCTTGCTGCCGAGGCTGAATTGCAACAAGGGGAACTCGTCTCGTCCTTCCTCCCTTTCTGCTCTCCCTCTCTCTCCCTCTCCTCTGCTCTGTGTGAAAACCCGGCGCTGTTTCTGACCGGGGAGGATCCTGGCAGGCATTGCGCGTCCGCTCGCACTCAAGGACAGAAAGGCACGTGCCTGCGCATGGGGAGAGCCGCTCTCCAGAGCGTGTGGAGGCTTTGCTCTACTGGCACCCGGCATCTGCTCGGACCAGTCGAGCATCGCTGCTGCGAGCGGGGCGGCACGGGGCAGGTTCCCCGTGAACCCCCAGGCCCCCGCAGCCCCCGTTAGCCCAGACGCCTCCAGACCCAGCCTTGCCGCCTGCGTGGGGCTGGGGACAGCTGGTGACCGGGGCAGGTTTTGCTCCGAAGTGACAGCACTCGCATACAGGCGTGAAGGAGAGGAGTCGCCCCTGCCCTGCCTGTGCCTGGCAGGGGGCTGCTGCCGCTCCCTGCGGACCCACCGTGCTCGGCGGCTGATCCCTGACCGCTGGGGACTTTCTGATCCTGTGGGTTTTCTCAACCAGATTCCAGCCTCCACGTGTTTCCTGAGGCAATTTCCTCGTTTGTTTGGAGCCGGGCTTCCAAAGAATTTCAAAGCGAGACAACAACAACAACTACAACAGCAGCAAAAAATCGGCTTCCAGGCCCTTGTGCTGCTCAGCCCTCCCGGCCGGGCGGCCCCCGGGTCGGTGCTGCCTCCCCCCCCGGCGGGTGCTGCCCCGGCGCCTCGGGCGCGGGGGCGGAGGCGGGGGTACGGTGTGGGTCCTGCCCAGGGCTGGGATGGGGCCAGGCGGCTCCTGCCCGGACGCCGGCTGGTCCGCAGCCTAACTCTGTGCCAGGGAAGCAGTGGTTCCTGGCTGGGGTGGTGGTTGCCTTGATTATAACTTCCCTGCCGCCATTTCTGCTAAGATGAGCGTGCGCAGAAAGCTTGCTGCATCCCGTGGCCTGGTTGGAGACCTCCGCTCCCCCGGCTCTCCTTGCCGCCCAGCTCGACCCTCCTGCCCGTGCCCGCCTCGTCCCGGGGCCGGGGCTGGCTGCTGGGGCGCGTGTAGCCCGGCTGCAGCTTCTTGGGCGAGACCCTGAGCTCTGCCTCGGACCCCGGGGCTGGAACAGAGAGGGGCGAGCGAAGCCGTGCTCCAGTCTGCGGTTGGATTTGTGCGACCTTAAACTGGATGTGTGCCCCCGTTCCCCACAGGTGACACGAGAAGGTGGTAACACCTCCCCGGGGTGTGCGCAGAGGGCTCGGGCGTGCGGCCCTGCGAGGAGCCCTCCTTAAGAGGACACCGTTAATTGGCAGCAGCTTGACCCCGTGCCAGCCGCCTCTCAGCCTCCGCGGCATTTGTGGGAGCGCTGCAATGGCGGCGTTAAAGCCTCGGCTCCAGCGCGGTGTGATCAAGTGATACTCGGCTTTCAGGAAAAGGCAGAAGTTCTTTGCTTTTACTATGGAAAAATACTAGAGAACATGTGTCAGGGGACCGAAACCTGGGTTTCTCCGTGGGTCTCCTGGCAGCTCCCCTTCCCCTGCTCTTTCTTTTTCCCCTTTCGCAGCTGACTCGTGACTTTTTGCACGGTCAGAACCAGCAGCTCTGCGGTGCCAGGGTTTGTTTCGCTGAATGCATTTATTGTGCTGGAAGGTCGCTGGTGCCAGTACTGCTAATTCACGGCCCCAGCAGCCCAGGTGCCCGGAGCTTTGGGCCTCTCCCAGCACGGGCCAACGGCTGCAGGTTTGCTGACGTCCCGCAGTAACGGGGCCGGGGCTGTGCTGGCCTTGCCCCGGCACTGCCGGCGTGGGGATTGTGGCCGGCTCCCAGGCGGAGCGGGCAGGAATGTTGGCTGCTCGGCGGGACGTGTCCAGGGCTGCTGGGAAAGGGCTGTGGAAGTTCCTTGATTTATTATTTCTTGTTTTAAGGTTTGTTGTTTTCTTTTTCTTTTATAAAACAAGCCCCCAGGAAGGGGTTTGAAATATCAGGACATTTGATCCTGAAGTGCGTTATAAACCCTAAACGATAGCAATCTGGCCATTATTAAAATACCTTCCTGGGCAGCATCTATCTAAACAAGCATGTCTAGGAGGTTGTTTTCATTGACTCCATTTCAGCCCTGTTACTCGTAATGACCTGTCCTGTTGCCAATAAGCAGAAGAGCTGTAGGGTTTGGGATAAATTGATTTCAGGGAGATGTTGCTCTGCAGAGGAATCCAAGTACATTTCTTTCCCCGCTTTGCATGGAAAGCTATTTTTCTTCCTTGCTGCCTCATCCTAGCCAAGAAAGAGGCTCCGATGTGAACTTACTTGGCAAGAAAGCAGGATGATTAGTAATTTCATCTGCTGACTCCTTTCTTCTTTTTTTTTTTTTAACTGTTTATGGCTGTTCTCGTAGCAGCGACACGTGAGAGCAAGGGATGGGTGCAGTGTCTGGGGCCGGTGTGCTCACACCAGCGCATCAGCTCTTTGTGACGAAGGGACCGATACTGCGATGATTTTAATCAGTCTCTTAACTGCCGGCCGGTCTCTGTTCAGCCTGGAGGCAGATCTGCCATGGAGACACTCAGGACCGCTCTGCGGCTCTGCCCAGCACCTCTGGCTTTAATTACCCCTTGGTATTTCCCCACATGTCGGACAGGGGTAAGGTCCCCAACGGGACCGAGATCCCCCAGAGCGGAGTGAGCTGGGCTGGGGGGGTTTCTGGTTCTCTGTGAGGTTTGCTGAGCGGTCGGTGGGTGACCGCATCCCCGTGTCGGGAGGGGATGGCTCTGCGGTGCTCGGGCTTGGCCAGAGCTGCTGCCTGAGCTGCCGCCTCCCTTCCTCGTGGCCACCCCGATCCCCCGGGCTGCGGTGGCGGAGCGGGGAAGGGTCTTCTCTGCCTTCCCCTTCCTGGGATGGGGAAGCCCTGTGCTGTCCCCGCCATGGTGGGAGCTGCTCCCCTCTGTCTCCCTCCAGCCAGCCCCGAGGCGTCGAGTGTGGGGCAAGCTGCATTCCCACGTTGCTGGAGACAAAAGGGTGAAATTAATGTCCTGAGTAATTGGAATCCTCTTGCGCATGGGGACGGGTTTGATTTGGAATGGACAGGAGCACACATCTCTCCGTCTGTCCCGCACTGCCGCCTGCCGTGCTTGTGCCGGGCTCACCGTGCTGCGGCCGAGCCCTGCCCAGACTGGCCCCGTTTTTGTTTTCCTGTCCCCCCCGTCCCCCAAAATCATCCTGATTGCAGTTTCCCAGGTTCCCGTTGAGCCTGTGTCTCTCTCCTCTCATCCAGAAGGAAGCCAAGTGCCCTGTCCCTCCGTCGGCCTCTGCTGAATATTTTTGCCCATGGAATGGCCTCATTAAGGCAGAGTAATTAGCGGTCCCTTGGCTGCCCTCCACGCAGCTGAGACGGAGCTTGCTCCATCTCTCTTCCTGCTCTTCCCACCTCCGGTGCCGCAGCCAGGCTCGCACAGGGATGCTGCGGGGCTGAGCCCGGCCGTGGGGAAGGGGGCAGGTTTGGGACGGGCAAGGAGGCGCAAGCTGTCTGGCAGGAGGGTGACGAAATGCTGCCCAGGGCGTCCCCGCCCCAGGAGGCTGGAGGCTGTGTCAGCCTGGGGCTGTGCCCGGCGCTGGAGAGGTCCCGGTGGCCCCTGAGCGTTTCCCTTCGGCTGCAGCTGCGATGCTGGGCTGGCCGGGACGGGGGTCTGCGGCACGGAGACCGTGCGAGCTGGGGGTCCGGGCAGCCCGGGGCTCCCCGGGGAAGGGCGATGCTCTGGCATCTGCCATTAACTGGCAGTCGCTCTGCCTGTCCTGGGGGATGGCCAGGCTGGGGCTTTCCTCCTGCCGCACCCCAGTGACCGGGGGGCTGCGCAGCCCCGGGGGGGGGGGGGGCCGGTTGTGCCTCCTGGGGAGTGTTGGGCTTGTGTGGGCGTGCGTGTGCGCAGAGGCCACAAGGATCCTTCCGAGCGCCGAGTCAGACGCCCTGGACGTGGGCCACCGGCGTCCACCCAGCGGTTTCTCCTCTGAGCTAAACAGCTTAACAGAGGGGGTTTTAAATTTATTTATCTTTTAGCCTGGTTTTCTAAGGAAACAAGGCTGACGTGATGGCGGTGGCTGTGTGTGCCGGTGTCTGTCCCATCCGCAGTCCCCTCCTCCCCATCTGGGAGCTGGCAGCAAGGCTTGAGGTGGCGGCTCCTCGCACAAGGAGGTGTCTGTTCCTGGGAGCTGGGGGGGGCTGTACCGGACCCTCGAGGGGCGCGGGCTGCCCGTCCGTCCCGCGGCCGGCGCCCTTCGGGGCTGGAGTTTGTCTTCCTGCCTGTCCTGTTAACATACTTCTAATTAAGGAAAATTGTCCCCAGGAGCAGTGTTTATCCATGGAGTATGTTGCCGCTACAGAGACGGTCTTGTTCTCTGGGGGAGAGGATGTCTGTGGAGGGAAGAGACAGAAATTCCTCCAGATTATGGTATTATGTAAATGTATCAAATGGATCATTCCCTATAAAAAGGAAAGTAGGAAACCAATGTATTTGAGAAGCCCTGGGGAATGCATTCCTGACGAGCCTCCGTTCCTCTTCTGGAGGCGTTTTTGAACCGAAACATTCGGCAACTTTTCCAAGCTTTTTTCCGCAGGAGCCGTGTGTTGTCAGCTCTCCCGGTGCCCGGTGCCGTGGGGCGTGCAGCGCGGCTGCCTGCCTGGGCTTCTCACTGGGTGGCGAGTTGGACACGGCCCCCCCTCGCCCCTTGGGCTCTGACTTGCGTGGGTTTTGCCGGGAGCAGGAGGACGCAGCGCCGACCGCCCTGGGAAGCTGCTCTCTGGGAGGCTTCTCCGCTTCCGATGCGGCACGGACAAGCAGTTTCGGTGCGTCTCCTTGGGCCATGGACTGCACGGTTATCCGTGTGTCTTTCTCTGCGGCTGGTCACCGCAGCCCAAATGCCTTAGGCACTTGTTTACTGCTGGGGCTTGTGTTAGGTCTGATCCACCGTAGCTGAAGCAAAAAATGTGGGTTGTTCTTAGTAGATGCACTTGGACATAAGTATTCTTTATTTAAAAACAACACGCAAATGTCAGAGGCAGAGCTCAGTCCAGCTCTTTTAGCTATCCCATGTGCTGGGGCAAGGGTGGAAATGCACCTCAGCAGAACAGGGGGCGAGGAGCTTCGGCGACGGACCTTGTGCCTGGCATTGGAAGTGGTGATGTTTTCAGCGCTTCAAAAGAGAGCTTGCAAGCGGGGTTCCCAGCAGAGCTGGGACCTCTCCTGACCAGCGTCCCTGTCCTGCCCTGCTCCCGACACCCCATGGGGAGCGCTCCTTTTAGGAGTAACTGAGAAGTGGGATTTCTTCCAGCCCGCTGCAGCGCAGAGCACTTATTTCCAAGCTCTTTGCACCTTCGCCACTATAGGTGGCTTCTCCCACGCTTAACTGTGCAAGAGTCAGGGCGAGCTGCTGAGTTGCATGCATCTTAATTGCAGCTGTTTCAGAACTGTGTCGAAATCCATGTTTTAGTCTGAGAGAAAATTGCGCATTTCCTTCCTCCTTGTGTCAGGCCACAATTGATGTATTTGCAGACTGCACAACAACTGATTCGTGCAGAGGAAAGTTATGTGCTGGGTCAGCAAAGCTCATTCCCCAAAAAACCCACAGCCTTGCGGTGCTTGACTGGTTGTGGGGTAAATCAGATGCTCCGTGGCTCGGGTTAAGGGAGGGAGAACCTCTGGCAGGAGCTGCTGTGGACAGGCGTTGAGTTGATGACCCACTTGTGTCCAGGAGCTCTTTGAGCGGGACGGGATGCTCCCGACCCCATGAAGCACAGGACGAAATTGGAATTGGCCAGGGGGAAGGTTGTTGCTGCGAGTGCCTGGGAAGAGTTGTAAGAGTTGACGGGGCCAAGAACTTCTTGGGTGGAGGCTGGATGCTTCTGCTGCCTCTTGGGGCAGTTGCTGTCCCCGAGTGTGCCCTGGTAGTGCCGCGACAGGTCTCAGCCCGGCGTCAGAGGAGTCTGGGCTGGAAGGGACACGTGGGAGCCTTCTCCTCCAGCCAGCTGGCCCCAGCGGTGGCTCCTCAGGGCCTGTTGGCCCCAGAGGCTGCTTCAGCTTCTTCCACTGGTGGCCATGAGAAGGAAAAGGGGAAATCCAAGCAGAGTGTGACATAGATTATTTTGTGGCAGGGACTTCAGCAAAAGGCAGGATCACTCGATTCATGTTGAGCGTAAAACCAGGAAACATCTGTGCAGGGTGGGTTTTGGAGTTTGCTGAAGTTGCCAGCCCGCCCTTGTTGAGCAACGTGCCACTTGCACGCTGATGAACTTCTTGGTGCTCCCTCTCCCATCTGTCCTCCCTTCGTCAGCCCTCTCCCCACAAGGCAGGCAACGGTCAAAGCCCGCTTCAACCAGCGATGTGCCTGGCCCGCACCTCCGAGCAGAGCGGGCTGGCTGGCGTGGACTGCAGCTCGCTGGCCTGACGGGGTTGGTCAGCTTCTTCCAGGAAGAGCCTTTAAAGTTGACATTCCCTGTTCTCTGCCCCCACAAGCTCATTTTCAAACACTAGCAAATAAATAAATCTTGGGAAATTAGTTTTGCGTGTTGCAACTGCTTGCAACACCCAGCCGTGGTTGAGCAAGGAGGAAGACTTCACTCTGGGATGGGAATTGGTGGGGAGGATGCACTCACCAGCCAGCCCTGCTGCGCTGCTGGGAGCTGCGGGCAGGAGGAGGGGGGGTGGCTGCTGCCCCCAGCTTTTTCCTTCCATGAAAGCTGTTCACAGGACCCCCTCCCGTGCGCGGGGACGGGCTGGTCCCTGCTGGTGCCCCTGAGCTGGGTCCTTGCGCGCGTCTGGCCGGTCACGGGTGGCCGTGGCCGTGGCACACCTTCCCCGGGCACCCGCTCTCCTGCTGGGGGACGGGGAGAGGCCGCGTCCCTCCCTCCTCCCCTCTCCCAAAGCCAAGTGGTGAGTGGGGGGCAGAGTTCTCTGCGGGCTAACACGAGGGGTTAAAAATAGACGTATGCTCTATTAGCTTCCACTGAAAGTTCAAGAGGAAATCCAGGTTTAGCTAAGGCTACAAGAAAGAGCTGAAAATAATAATAATAAAAACTGATTCCCGCGAAGGAGAGAGGAGGATGGCGAGCAGGGAGAGAAGGAGCAAGCTGAAAAACAAAAGCCTTTGAGGAGGGTAATGCTTTCCAGCTGCAAAAATACAGCCTGGGAGAAGAGCAAGTGCTTGCGTCACCCCCAGCTCCCCGGCCCAGCGCTGCCCCGCTCGGAGCTGGGGCCCAGCTGGGAGACCCCCGGGAGGACTGGGACCCTCTCCTCTGACGGGGAGAGGCGACCGTCGCAGAAATGGCGTGAGGGAAGCTGCGGGCCCCAGGAAGCAAGCAGCTGGAAACCTAGAGCTTGTTTTGGCCATTTTCCCTTCTGATTCCTGTTTAGCCTTTGCGCGTCGTGTGGGTGAACTTCCTCCCTGTTGGATGGGCTGGATGCGGCTCCGGCTCAGCAGGATGCGGCCGGTGAGGTGGCAGCGGCCCCGTGACGCTGGGGGGCATTGGGGGAGAGCGATGGGAAAGGAGGACCGGGGTGAGCGCTGGTGACGGGGTGGCGATGGCCGGGCCCCCTCCGGGAGGAAGGCGGCGAGGAAAAGCCAAAGCCTGCGGCCAAGGGGGTCTGCACCCCTGCGTGGGGGGCGAGGGCCCCCGCGCCGTCCTGCCGGGCGCTCCCCGTCCGCCCCTGCTTGGATTGCTCCCCCGGTCCTGTGACTCTGACTCAGCCACGCAGGCGCCAGCCAAGACCTGCTTTTTTTTGGGAATTCTTGCACATCCCTTTGCTGAAGCATTTCTCGCCCAAGCAGGGCTGCGTGCGTGTGCGTGTGCGTGGCTCTGCCGCCCCCTCCCCTTGTCAGAGGGGTGAATCAGGGCTGGGGGGTGCGGGGGGGGAGGGAGGGCAGGCGCCGGTCCAGGCAGCGTGACTCAGGCAGCCCTATGTCGGAGGCAAAGCACGGCCCTCGCCTGCCCCACGCCACCCCTCCGCCCCCCCCGCCCCGTGCACCTTTTTCGGTGGTTTTCGCTCAGCGGGCACCCACCCAGCCAGGTCAGAGGGGTGCAGGGTCCCTGGCTAGACCAGGAGCCCCAACTTTGCCCCCGCCCCACCGCTGGCTCTGGCACATTGGGCAGCGCGGCAGGAGCCCTGCGCCGGCCTTCGGCTCGGCTGGTTCGGTGCTCGGTCCTTGGCTCTGGCTGTTTCCACTTTTTTTTACGAGATGCATCACGGTGGGTGGTGGCTGCGGGTGCTGCGGCCTCGCCCTTCTGGAGGGGAGGGTGGTTGGTCACCAGCCAGCCATCACCGCCGGCGGGATGTCCCTGTCCCCGGGGCCATGGCCCTGACACGAAATGCTCGGTGGAAGCGTGCAAGCGAGCGAGCTGGCCTGGATAACTTGGGGACTTGGGGTTCGGGTTTGTGCTCGGACGGGGCACCCCCAAAGCACTGGGTGCTCTTCAGTTGGGTCTCCTCGAAATCCAGGCAGCGCTTCGTGGTGCTATGGCAGGGAAGGGCTTGATACCGTCGGGCCGAACGCTGCGAGCAGGGGGGGAGTGCGGGGCGTTGCAAAACGTCCTGGCTTGATTCATGTTTTCCCTCCCTCTGCGCTCCCGAGCTTCTGCGCTGGTTAATAATTCAGCGGTGTCTGGCCTTGCTCCTCCGGGGCTGTCTGGGTCTCGATGTCCTCGGGGTGGTCGGGCTGTGGGGCTGCTGCTGCTCCTGTCCTTGCTCTGCCTTGCCCCTGCCAGCTGTGAAGCCGAGCCGCGGTGCTGGCACTGTGGTGCTGCTGTGTTGGGGGGGGGGTGGTGTATGGGGTCTTGGGGGACAGTAACCGAAAGGACAGGCCTCCAAAGTACTTGGCATCTCCCAGAGCCTCCAGGAGCTGCGGCCCCTCACCCTGGCCTTTGGCCTGGTGCTGGCAGGCGGGGGTGGGGGGGGGCTGAGCAGCGCCGAGCACTGACCTGGTTGTAAGGAAGGAATTTGGGTACATTGGGCTTATCCGATTTAACAGGCTTTCACTGGTTTAATTAAATACTTAAAGGCTGCGTGCCAGATGCTGTCTCTCACCTGCTTCGGGGCTCAGGGCGTCCCTGCGGCTCTGGATTAGCGCTGCCCGGGCTGCCTCACCCGAGCGGGCCTCTGCTTGCAGCCCCCGGCTGCTGCGGTCCCTCCCTGCCCCGCCGTGAGCGTGGGCTCGGCAGACGTTTGCCGTCCCGATGCTGCGGTTTGAGCCCCTTCCCCTTCTGTGCTACTCGGCTCGCCAGGAGCCGGCTTTGCCTTCTCCCTCCCCCAGTGCCCACCTTCCCCCTGCTTGGGCTGCTGTTCCCGCGGGATGCTTTCCCGGCTGCGTGTGACGTCTCTGACAGCGCTGCCTCTTGCAGCGGGGCTGCCTGGGAGGGTGGCAGGTCCCGTCTCCCTCAGGAGGAGAGGACGGGTTTGCTGTGTCGATCCACGCGGGGCGGCCAGGGCCAGGTCCCCGGTGCGGTGCGGTCACAGCCCCTTCGTGGCTCGCACGGCTTTGCTCCTCGGCTGCGTTTCTGCTTGAGGTGCCTGGGGGGCTGGGACGTGGTCAGAGACCCCGTGCGCAGGCACACGCGGGGCTCCTGGCTCCCTCCCTCCCTCCCTGCCTGACCTCTCCTCGCCCCCCCCTCTCCCACGGCCTAGATGTGGAGCAGATGGCTATTGACTGGCTCACGGGCAACTTCTACTTCGTGGATGACATCGATGACAGGATCTTTGTCTGCAACAAGAATGGAGTCACCTGCGTCACGCTGCTGGACCTGGAGCTGTACAATCCCAAGGGGATAGCGCTGGACCCAGCTATGGGGTAAGAGTCCTGCTTGGGGGTGGGAGGACTCAGCGTTGCTGCCTGGACCTGCCCCATTGATTCGGGGAGGTGGAGCAAGCCAGGAGGGTCCAGCTGCTGCAGTCAAGTTGGGGCAGCAGGGATGCTGCTGGGGAGGTGACTCGCCTGCCTGCGAGGGCTCCTCTGGGCTTTAGCAACGAGTGAATCGCAGCGTTTTCTCTCCCTCGGCTGAGACTGGGGCCACATGCGGGAGGGTAGTTGTGGCAGCAGCATTTTAAGCATCCCACTGGTACCGGCCAGTTTTGGAGGAGATGAAGGTTTGGTCCTTAGGGGTGGGTCAGAGCAGCCCGAGCCTCTGCCCTGCTGGTGCTGCACCGGGCACAGGCACTGGTGGGGGAGCAGAGCCGGACCAGTGTGGCACTGGGGAGCATCAGCACTTGAACCTGGGTCTTCTAATTAACCGGTCTTGGCGACAGCGGCAAGCGTGTGGTCCTTCCCTCCGGGGCTGGTGGGGTCTCCGGTACCTGCGTGCCCGTCTCCAGAAGCCCCTCTCTGGAGGGGCACTTCCCGCTCCGCCTGCCCTGGGCAGCGGCTTTGCCAGCGCTTGGTCCTGCAGGACGGACCCAGCCAGGCCCGGGACAAGCTGCTGCTTCCAGCTTGTGCCTGCGCAGTGACAGCTTTGCACCGGCTTTCAGGAACTGAAACAGCCAGATACTTGCATGGATTCAGCAGCTCCCCTCGCGCCTATTTTTATGGGGTGCCGCGGTCAGACGGCAACTCTCGGGCAGCTGCCTTTTGCAAAATCCCGTGCATGGGGAAGCTGAGATGCTGAATAACTGGAGCAGCTCAGGCCATGCGCGGCGGCTGCCGGACCCCAGGAGTGGGGAGCTGGTACGGCCGAGGCCACGGTGGGCAGAGCGGAGTGGTGTGTGAGATCCCACTGGGCGCTTTCTGCGAGCAGGGTCTGGCCGCAGGGCACGCATGCAGGGGAAGTCCCACTGCCCGGCAGGGAAGTCTGTCGGTGTGCGAGCGCGATCTACCTAACCCGACGGCACGCTCTGTCCCAGGGCGCTCACCTGTGCGTGCCGCAGGGTCCCAGTGAAACCAGTAAAGAGGACGTCTGCCCCCTCACCTGCTGCTTTCTAGACGGGTGCTTTTATCCTTGCTTGAATGAAGAGAGCTGATGTTATTGAGCAGAAAATCTGACTTATTTTTTATAAATAAATAAGTATCACGTGGCAGCCTGGAGAGGGACTCTGGCCTTGAACAGGGGAGGTGCAGACAAGTCCCACGGGCGGCTGAGTGCGTCTCTTGGGCTCTGCAGCACAGACCCAGCATGGCCCGGGCGCCCAGGGCGGTGGTGCCGAGCCCCGGCTCTGGGCTGTGCCTTGTCCGGGAAATGCCGTGCCAGGAGCTGCTGCCGCAGGCAGGGTGGCTCTCGAGCGCAGAGCACGCAGGCAGACACGTCAGGTTGTGTTTTAACACGTCAGCTGGTGGAGGGCCCTGGACCTCTTCCTGGTGACACCGGCAAATCTGGGTTCAGGCTTTTGTCTGCCTGTCCCAGCATCTCTGCCCGGGTTGCGGCGGCTCCTCTGAGCTCCCCCTGATGCCGTGCCTGGCAGCAGGTGCAGGCAGGTGCTGCCAGCCCTTGCAGGGCTGGGCCGGGCAGGCAGCGGGAAGCTCCCCTGGCGGGGGGGGGACCCCAGCCACCCCCGTGCCCACGGGGGCGAGCCCGTGTCTGCAGGCGTGAGGGCGCACTGTCTGTACGTCTGTGTCCTCCCTCTCTCCGGGTTGAACGTGA
The DNA here is from genome assembly GCA_034782735.1 of Sagittarius serpentarius. Taxonomy (NCBI): domain Eukaryota; kingdom Metazoa; phylum Chordata; class Aves; order Accipitriformes; family Sagittariidae; genus Sagittarius; species Sagittarius serpentarius. Next base: position 238,613 of record JAVKLA010000017.1, on the reverse strand, counting down.
CAGGCTCTGAGCTCCCACGTTTGCCCTTCTCACGCAGCAAGGTGTTCTTCACCGACTACGGGCAGATCCCCAAGGTGGAGCGCTGTGACATGGACGGGCAGAACCGCACCAAGCTGGTGGACAGCAAGATTGTCTTCCCCCACGGCATCACCTTGGACTTGGTGAACCGGCTGGTGTACTGGGCTGATGCCTACCTGGACTATATTGAGGTGGTGGACTACGAAGGCAAGAACAGACATACCATCATCCAGGGCATCCTGGTGAGTGGGGCCAGAGGGAGGTTGGGGGCGGGGGGCCTTACGGCAGAGGGTGCTGGAGGCATGTCTGAGCTTGGCCTGCTGGGGGGCACTGGTCCACAGGCTTGGCTTTGCTGGTCCAGCAAAGAAAAGGCACGAGCTGCCGAACACCAGCCGCTCCCGCAGCACCTGCCTGCCAAGCTCGATCTCGTGCCCTGAATGAGGCAGGGGCGGGATCGGGGGCTTCGCACGCCTCGGAGTCGGGGTTCTCGTGTCTCCTGCTAAATTCCTTGGGGCCTGCGCGGTGCCTTCCAGATTGAACACCTCTATGGGCTAACCGTCTTCGAGAACTACCTCTACGCCACCAACTCTGACAACGCCAACGCCCAGCAGAAAACCAGCGTCATCCGGGTCAACCGCTTCAACAGCACCGAGTACCAGGTGGTGACGCGGGTGGACAAGGGAGGAGCGCTGCACATCTACCACCAACGGCGCCAGCCCACAGGTGGGACCCCGGCCTGGCAAAAGCAGCTTCTTGGACCCCCAAGGCTGGGCGGTGATGGGGACAGGCTGCACCTTCTGAATTCCTTCTCCTAACGGGGCCAGACGCCCGGGATGGGTTCACTTGCCCGGGTGCCTCCGTCGGTAGCACCCTGCGGCCCCGAGGAGCTGTGCTCGGCCCAGGCCTGTCCCCGTCCCTGTGAGCTCCGTGCGCCTGGGCAGGGGTCAGCAGCGGGAGCCTCGCCGCGGGGGCGGCAGCAGAGCGAGGGGCGCTGCCGGAGCCCGCCCAGGGGTGCCGACGTGCGCTGGGCGAGGGACGGAGGAGCCAGTTGCCTGGCTGTGGTCCCCAGGGACTCCCGGAGCTGCCGTCCTGCTGACAGCGCTCCCTGGCCAGGGGCTTGGGTGGGATTCCTGCTCCCCAGGCAGCCAGGGACCGGGCTTTCGCTGGGCTGCCGCACACCCTGGGGGGGCCCCGGCCCCCGCTGTCACCCCGTCTCCTCCTGCGAGAGGCACGGCAGCCGTCCCCCTGGGCCGGGCAGCTGCACCATGTGGTTGATCGATCACGTCTCGCTGGAAAGCGCAGGGACATTGGAGCAGATGCAGCGTCTTGAAATATTAATGGCTCCTTTTGCGGTGCCCGCATGCTCGCGGTCCCCGCTGCCAGCACTGTTTGCCCTTCGACCGGGGCCCGCGCACTCCCGGGCACCAAGGGATTTCAAGGGAGTTAAAAGGCTTCGGAGCTGCAGGCGCCGTCCCCTCCCCACGTCCGTCCCTGTCTGCCTGCTCCACCCCCAGCACCTTCCTGCAGTTAATCAATTTACTCCTTTAAAATCCTCTTAGCGTCTGCAGCCTGCTTGGCATTTTCCAGAATATAAAACTAATTAGGAGATTTCTGAGCAGTGCAGGAGTGTGATTAAGGGGGCTCTGCAGGCTGGTGCTGGCTGTCCCCGCGCCGGGGCTCATCCTGCCAGCGCTGCCTGCGGAGTGGCCGGGCAGCCCCGCTCTCGCCATCGCTCGTGAGGGATGGGGAGGCAGCGGGGCCCAGCGGCTGTGGCAGTGTGCTGGCACACGCCATGCTGGTTTCTGCTCTGCAGTGGTCCTTCATCTTGGGCAGGTCCTTTCCCATCTCTGCGTTGTCTGTCCTGTGCAATGCTCAGCCCCTGGCTGACTGGCTGGGAGCGCCGGGGGGAAGGGGCCCCCCTAAAGCCCGGAGAGCCGCGGTCGGGCCGGCAGCACCCCTGAGACCGTCTCCACATCCCTGCGGTTGCAGACTGGTGTCGCCTTCCTGGCCGGCACGGACCTGCGGCTGGGCAGGACATCTCTGCGCTGCTCTGGTTGCCTCTGGCTGCTGGAGCCCGCGCTCTGTGTTGCAGTGAGGAGCCATGCCTGCGAGCCGGATCAGTTCGGCAAGCCGGGAGGCTGCTCGGATATCTGCCTCCTCGGGAACAGCCACAAGACGCGAACCTGCCGGTGCCGCTCCGGGTTCAGCCTGGGCAGCGATGGCAAGTCCTGCAAAAGTGAGTCCTGGCCCTCCCTGGAGAGCTGCAGGAGGGGGCCGGGGGCTGGCGGAGGGCAGAGGGAGCGGGGTGGGCAGAGGCGCTTGTGCCAGACGATGGGGCACGCACGGGCAAGCAGAGCTTTTCAGTTCCTTCCCTCCCAGTTGCAAACACCCCTTTCCGTCCCGGGCCCAAGCTGCGGGCTGCCCGCTGGGCTCTGTGTTCCCTTGCAGACCTGCTGGGTGCAGGGGCAGGTTGCCGCTCCCTCCTGGCCTCGGCGTCGCAGCTGCGACCCCGCGAAAGCCCCGGTGCTACGTGCATTGGGCTGCCCACCCCCACCGCCGCCCTGGCCTGGCTGGTGGCGATGGCTCTCCCCGTCTCTCTCCAGAGCCTGAGCACGAGCTGTTCTTGGTGTACGGGAAAGGGCGTCCGGGCATCATCCGCGGGATGGACATGGGGGCCAAGGTGCCGGACGAGCACATGATCCCCATCGAGAACCTCATGAACCCCCGAGCGCTGGACTTCCACGCTGAGACTGGGTTCATCTACTTCGCTGACACCACCAGCTACCTCATCGGGCGCCAGAAGATCGATGGCACGGAGCGGGAGACCATCCTGAAGGACGGTGCGTGGCCGGGGGGGCCCAGCCTGGTCCCTCCCCAGCACGGTCAGCCCCTGGGAGCCGGCAGCAACGGCCGTCAGTGCATTTCCTCATGCAACAGCAGCGTTTCTGTCCTCTCCCTTGTGTCTTTGACCCTTAAAACTAAGGTTTGAAGCTGCTGTTTGGGTTTATCTGTAGGCTGCTATTGAGAGACAGGTACGGAGCACGTGCCGCAGCAGAGGTGGGAGAGGGACCCCTGTCCCTGGATGTCCCCCTCCTGCCCGAGCTGGCCCACCCCAATCTGGTCAGATGGGAGGAGGAGGGTGGGATGGGGGATCCTCAGTCAGGGTCCCTGGGGCTCGGCGCAGTGGCCGGTCCATCCCCGTGCTGCCAGCCGAGTACATTTGTGTTGCCTCAGGTCAAACCAGCCAAGCACACTCCTGAATTTGGCTTTTTCCGGCCCAGGGTCCCCGTGGCTGCGGTACCTCGGGGGGGAGCTGCCTGCACTGGGGCTGGGGAGGGGGGGGTCCCGTCATCCCTGTCGGTTTGAGTTGGGATCGGGTGGTGCCAAATGCACTGTGAATCATATGGGGCTGTCACTTCCACTTTTCGTCTTCCCGCTGCTGCGCAGCCCTGGTGATGAGCGCCCGCTCCTGCTTTTCCCCAAAGGCATCCACAACGTGGAAGGGATTGCTGTGGACTGGATGGGGAACAACCTGTACTGGACAGATGACGGCCCCAAAAAGACCATCAGTGTGGCTCGGCTGGAGAAGGCTGCCCAGACGCGGAAGACGCTGATCGAGGGGAAGATGACCCACCCCCGAGCGATCGTGGTGGACCCCCTGAACGGGTGCGGGTACCTGGGTGGGCAGGGCAGGCTCACGGAGGGGCACAGCCGCTCCTGCCCGCAGCAGGGCCCAGCAGAGCTGGCGGTTGCGTCCCCAGCTCCGCGCAGCGCTCGCTGCGTCTCCGAGCGTTCGCGGTGGCTCGCGAGCTGTGACAGCGGGGCCAGGCAGCAGCTGCTCCGGCTGCGGTGCTGGCAGCGGCTCTGTACTGCGTGGCAGCTTCAGCCTGGGCTCGGCGGCACCGGCGTGGCCGGGAGGGCCGTCGGGCTGTAGGCACAGGGCAGCAGGACCTCCCCGCTGCTTTGTGTTAGCTGCTCTGCGAGCAGCTGGAGAGTTCCCTCCTGGTTCGGTGGAGGCAGAGCCGGTCGCTCTTCAGATCGGCGCTGGGGTGGGCTCTGAGCCCAGCGCGTCCGCGTCTGTAACGGCTTAGTGTCTGTGGCAGGTGGATGTACTGGACGGACTGGGAGGAGGATCCCAAGGACAGCAAGAGGGGCAAGATCGAGAGAGCCTGGATGGACGGTTCCAACCGCAACATCTTCATCACCTCCAAGACCGTCCTGTGGCCCAACGGGCTGAGCCTGGACATTCCAGCCAAGATCCTCTACTGGGTGGATGCTTTCTATGACCGCATCGAGATGGTCTATCTCAACGGCACTGAGCGGAAGGCAAGTGGACGCCCCGCGTGCTCTCAGACGCTGATCGCCCAGAGTTGGGGCTGTGGGCAGCCGAGCCGTTGCCTCAGCTGGCTGCGTCCGCTGTGGGTCTGCTCAGTGGGTGGCTGGCTGTGTTCGGCCATGCTGCCGTGCCGCCTGTCCCCTCCTCTCCCCTTCCAGTGTCCCTTGCCCCGTCCCGCCATGTGGGGTTTCCCTGGGTACTCGTCCCAGCTAACGACGAGCCTCTTCGCCTCCCCGCGCCCGCAGATCGTGTACGAGGGACCTGAGCTGAATCACGCGTTCGGGCTGTGCCACTACAGCAGCTTCCTCTTCTGGACTGAGTACCGCAGCGGCAGCATCTACCGCCTGGACCAGGCCTCCAAGGTGGTGAGCCTGCTGCGGAACGAGCGCCCGCCCATCTTCGAGATCCGGATGTACGACGCGCAGCAGCAGCAAGGTGCTGGGGCCACCTCTGCCTGGCACCGCAGGGACCTGCCACGGGGCTGGAAGAGGGATGGGACCGGGGGCTGAGGAAGTCCCCTGCCTAAGCAGCCCCCCATCTCTTTTTGCTTCCTTTTGGCCATATCCCTGCCTGTCTGTCCGTCCCCATTCACCCTGCCTTTCTCTCTGTAAACCCTGCTATCACTCATCCCCTGCCCTTCCAGCCTTTCCTCTCTTTCTCCTCCTCCCTCCCTGCCTGCCGGGCTTCCCGGCTAGTTCTGCCAGGCTTTATGTCCCCCGAGGGGTCCCCTCTGCCTTGCGTGGCCTGACGAACTGGCGTCTCCAGCTGGGTTCCAACTGTGGAGCCTTGAAGGGAGTCCAGGGGGCTGGGGCCAGCCAGCAGCCCCCCGTGGGTCAGCAGCGTTCCCCGAGTGCTGAAGTCCCCTTCTCCTCACCCCTGCCTTGCTTCCGCAGTGGGCTCCAACAAGTGCCGTGTAAACAACGGCGGCTGCAGCAGCTTGTGCCTGGCCACCCCCCGGGGCCGTCAGTGTGCCTGTGCCGAGGACCAGATCCTGGGATCGGACTCTGTCACCTGCCAGGGTAGGCTGCCTTGGGGCCCGGCCCCCGGTGGGGACCCCCTTTCCCCAAGAGACAAGTAGGGACATGGGGTCTGCGGTTCCACTCTGGCGCATCAGCAGTGATGCCTCACGCAGTGGGGGGCTGGCCCAGGGCTCGGGCAGGTGGGTGCTCCCTGCACCGCTGGCTGCCTGCAGACAAGTGACGTTACCGGCTCCGGTTCCTCCTCTTGCGCTACGGCGGCAGCAGGACAGCCGCCTGCCCGGGGAAGCGGGTGGAAATCCCTGGAGGGGATCGCTGCACCGAAGCTGTGCAATCCTGTCTGACGCGGCCCGCGCCGTCGGGGTGGGTTCGCTCTGCTGCCGGCGTCGGGGAGAGCCCGGTTCAGGGTGGGGAGCCTGGGCGGTACTGTGCTTTGCCACCTTAAATGAGAGAGGTGAAGCTGTGCTGGTGCAGCCCGTGCGTGCAGGCTGAGCCGGGGTCTCTCCCCCTCGATCGTGGGCTGCACCTTCTCATTTCGTGCTCAGGAACTGGTGCACATGGGCAGGAGTGTCTGTGTACGCTCTCAGGGCTGCTGGGCTGTTGTGCAGACATCCTGCCAGCCTGGGGGACACAGGACTGTCCTCGCTTGGTGCCCTGCACTTGGTCACTTGGTTGAAATCATCCCCACCCTTTGCTTCTCCCTTGCCAGCCAACCCGTCCTACATCCCCCCTCCGCAGTGCCAGCCTGGGGAGTTCGCCTGCAAGAACAACCGCTGCATCCAGGAGCGCTGGAAATGCGACGGGGACAACGACTGTCTGGACAACAGTGACGAAGCCCCTGAGCTCTGCCGTGCGTAGGCGCCTCCTGCACCGCGGGATTGTGGTTTACGCGCTCCTGGGGCAGCAGGATTCGGGCTAAGCTTCCCCCAGATGTGGGGCCAGTGGCTGGGACAGGGTCAGGCAGCCAGGACCCCTGCGTCCCCTCCCGAGCTCTAGGAAGGGAGTGGGCTCGAGTGGTTGAGGGGGGAAAGGGTGGTTAGGATCCTGGATCCCCAGTTTGGCTGAGGCTCTCTTCCCTTGAGGTTTTTCTCTCCAGCAGCCGTGGAGGAGGAATGTGGGTGGGATGGAGAAGGGCAGGTCCTGAGTGTGCGTCTCTCCTGCAGACCAGCACACCTGCCCCTCGGACCGTTTCAAGTGCAAGAACAACCGCTGCATCCCCAACCGCTGGCTCTGCGATGGGGACAACGACTGTGGGAACAACGAGGACGAGTCCAACTCCACCTGCTCAGGTGAGGAGCCTGCCTCGTCCTCGCAGGACAGAGGGAGAGCTCGCACTGCTGTGCTGAGCCGTAGCCTTCGCTGTTCCCTGCACGCTGCAGGGCTGAGGCCGAGGTTTCGGCGCCTCGCGCATCCCTGCTGCCAACCCTGCAGCCAGTTTGGCTTCTGTGCCTGTGCCTCGCAGGGGCGCCGGGGGGGTTGTTCCCCACCTTTCCCCCAGCAAACCAAGGCACCGCCAGCTACTGAAGTTCTGTCTGTCTCTCCCCGAGCCAGCTCGGACCTGCTCCCCCAACCAGTTCTCCTGTGCCAGCGGGCGCTGCATCCCCATCTCCTGGACGTGTGACCTGGACGATGACTGCGGGGACCGCTCCGACGAGTCTGCCTCGTGCGGTGAGCCGGGGCGGGGAGCGCTGGGAGCACAGGGCCCTTTGGGGGAGCGCTGCTCCTCACCCCGCTGCGGGGCAGAGGCGCCGGTGGGGCCAGATGTGAGGATTGGGGCACAGGGTGTGTCCCCCACACTGATCGTGCTTCTGCCTCCTCCGCAGCCTACCCGACCTGCTTCCCCTTGACACAATTCACCTGCAACAACGGGCGCTGCATAAACATCAACTGGCGGTGTGACAACGGTAAGGACCACGGCCCCGCAGCTGCCCAGGGGGGTGCAGCCGGGGACGGCGAGATCAGACGCAGAGGTGCCAGCCTGGCAGGGGGCCCTGTTCCTGCAAGGGCCACTTCGCAGCCTTGTGCTGAGCAGCAGAGCCCAGGCCCTGAAGGGAGGAGGCATTAGCTGAAGCTGTAAGTGCATCCTGCAACACCGAGACGCACATTTTTCCTTGGCTGCCCTTGGGGGAGCGTGTGTTGCAGGATTAGCTTGGCAGGGATCGTTTCAGCAGACCTTGGCGTTCTTTGCAAGGTGGCCAAAACTCTGCCCCAGTGCTTGAGACAAGTGTGGAGCGGCCCGTGCTGCTGGCAGGGCTGAGCCAGGTCCCGCAGCCCCGGGGACGGCAGGAGAGGTCTCCCGGCGAGCTCACGTCTGGCCTCGGATCTGTTTCCAGGGCCAGGCCTGGGAGAGATGGTTTGCCCCAAAGCTGCTTTCCTTCCCCACAGGTTTATTTCAATCTTCCTAGCAGCTCTGCATCATTAGGTTTAATTAGTGGCTTCACAGCAGGCGAGACACGGTCAGAGCTGCAGAGTGCACGTGGCGGTGCAGGGGGTTAGCGGGGAGCTGCGGGTGCAGGTCTCTCCCTGGGGTCTTCCTGAGCAAATGGCCTCTTCCTCCCGGGGCAGCCCCACCTCTGAGCCGTCCCTGCCAAGGGATGCTCTCTCTTCCTGAGGATGCACCAGTGCTGGCAGGCAGGCGCTCCCAAAAGCGACGGCCTTGGCGGGGAGCACCTCCGTGCAGCCAAGAGCCTCGCCAGGCGCCGGCGGGGCAGGAGCTGCAGCGACGAGGGCCTCCCAGCCCTGTTGCCCTGGGCTCCCCCGGCACCCTCCGCTGCTTCTGGTCTCGCCTCCCAGGCCGCTCGCTGTGCCCGCGCAGCTTCTGTGTGTCCCTCTCCATGTCAGTGTTCACGTCCCGGCGTCAGCGTGTTTTTGTGCCGCCCTCTGTGCGTGTGCCGTGTTGTGTTGTTTTGTTTGTCATTGTGCCCACTCTCCTGTCTGGTTGGTTCTGTGTTTCAGAAAAAGATTGTGGGGATGGCTCTGACGAAAAGAACTGTCCAAAGCCTACCGGTTAGTGCATAGATCAACATGCACCAGCCCCCAGCCTGGCCCCATGTAACCCCCAAACCTGCCCCCTCCAGAATGCTGCGAGCCCCATGGGCCGCTTCTCCAGACACTGGCAATGCCCCCCCCGTGCTCTCTGGCAATGCCCCCCCCGTACTCTCTGGCAATGCCCCTTGCACTCCAGCAGCGAGGGGGACGTGCTGGGTGCCAGGGAGCGAAGCAGCCGTCCCTCCCAGCTCACCGAGTGGAGTCGCTCGGGAAGCTGCTGGTGGTGGGAGCCCAGAGAGGTCGGGGGCTGCAGCTGCAGAGCTGGGCTGCTGGTGAAGCCGCACGGCAGCCGTCAGTGCCATCGTCCCCGTGCCCGTCGTGAGCTCCCCTGTGCGCGGGGGAGACGGAGGCACCGGGAGGCAGAGGCCCTTTACCAAGCTCAGGCGGGGTGTCTGCAGTGGAGCAGAGCCCTGTGGTGGTTCTAGCGAGCCAGGCCAGCCCCGTGCCTGGTGCCGGTGCCGGCGCCGGCAGGGCAGGCGGAGGGGCTGCATTGCCAGTGTCCCGGTACCGTCAGACTAAAGCTCCCCCTGCCCATCAGTGGGCGATGGGGTTTCCTCCAGGCAAGCTGACGCCCCCCAATTGGCCGTACCAGCCCACCTCCCCGTGGATGCACCCCGTAAAGGAGTGCACCGTCCCCCCAGCTCCGCTCTCGCTGTGGAGCGGAGCGGTCCCCTTGGTGCTGGGCGCCCTCCCAGCCTCCCCAGGTACATGGCTGATCTATGCAGTTTCTGTGTTTCATTTTCTTTGTGCGCTGCTGGTGCTGTGGCCGCGCCTGGCGAGCGCGTCGCGGGGCGGGAGGGCCAGGGGCTCTCCGTTCAGCCCGGCCTCTCCGGTTGGGGGTCCTGCCGCCAGTGCCGGGGGGCTGCCCGTCACCCCGCGTCCTGTCTGTCGGCGTGATCCGTCCGATCCCCGTTGTTCCCCGCTTTCCCCAACCGCCTCCTCTGGCAGGAGGGTCTCTGCCTTCCTCCCTCCTGCCGTGCCTCCGCAAGCCCTCCCTCCTGGCTGGCCGGCCGCTCTCTGAGCCCCTTCCCGCTCCCCTTGCCTCTCCAGACAATGACTGCGGGGACAACAGCGACGAGGCGGGCTGCAGCCACTCCTGCTCCAGCAACCAGTTCAAGTGCAACAGCGGGCGCTGCATCCCCGTGCACTGGACCTGCGATGGGGACAACGACTGTGGGGACTACAGCGACGAGACTCACGCCAACTGCACCAACCAGGGTGAGCCCCAGGCCGCTGCAGGGCCAGGTGGCCCCTGTGCTGCTGCTCGGTGTCCTCCCCTGGGGGGGACCCAGGTCCTGCCCCAGGAGGGAGAAAGTGGCAGATGGACCCTCCGAGGCATCAGCTCTGCTGCTGTCCTGCCTGGAGAGCCAAAAGCCCCCACCTGAGCAGAGGCACCCCTTTCCAAGCGGGGAATCCTGCAGCCTCCTCTGCCCACCATGGGTGCCCAGATACCCCCCTCCTGCACCCCTGGGTGCTCCGGCCCTTTCCCTGCCCTTCCCCTGCCGGGCTGAGTGCCCAGTCCTCCTCCCGCCCCTGGAGCCCACCCGGTTCCCAGCTCCTCGGGGCAAAGGCAGTGAGCGGGCGTGCGTGCCTTCCCACCAGCAACGCGCCCGCCCGGGGGCTGCCACACCGACGAGTTCCAGTGCCGGCTGGACGGGCTCTGCATCCCCATGCGCTGGCGCTGCGACGGCGACACGGACTGCATGGACTCCAGCGACGAGAAGAACTGTGAGGGGGTCACTCACGTCTGCGACCCCAACGTCAAGTTTGGCTGCAAGGACTCAGGTGAGAGCAGGGGAGGGGGGAACTGCTGCTCCCTGCCCCATCTGACCCGAGGAAGGGGCTGGGACCTGCCTTGGCTTGGTGGGGATGGGGACAGTGGTGGAGGGACATCAGCTCTGGGGCAGCTGAGACCCCACGTGCCTGAAATAACATCTCCTCTGCATCTGATCTGCCCCCGCCTCGCTCCCCCCTCGGCAGCCCGCTGCATCAGCAAAGCCTGGGTCTGCGACGGGGACAGCGACTGCGAGGACAACTCGGACGAGGAGAACTGCGAGTCGCTGGTGTGCAAACCGCCCTCCCACACCTGTGCCAACAACACCTCCATCTGCCTCCCCCCCGAGAAGCTCTGCGACGGCTCTGACGACTGCGGGGACGGCTCTGACGAGGGCGAGCTCTGTGGTGAGTGCGGAGCCGGGCACCGGGAGAGGGGCTCTCCCCGGCCGGGAGCGGGACGAGGACCTGACAAGCGCCTCCCCTCTCTGCAGACCAGTGCTCCCTGAACAACGGCGGCTGCAGCCACAACTGCACCGTGGCCCCCGGCGAGGGCATCGTCTGCTCCTGTCCGCTGGGGATGGAGCTGGGCTCGGACAACAAGACCTGCCAGATCCAGAGCTACTGTGCCAAGCACCTCAAGTGCAGCCAGAAGTGCGAGCAGGACAAGTACAACGTCAAGTGCTCCTGCTACGAGGGCTGGATGCTGGAGCCCGATGGCGAGAGCTGCCGCAGCCTGGGTGTGTGCGGGTGGGCTGCAGGGGCTGGCAGCACCACCCCAGCTGCCTGTGGGGGGGGTTGTCCTCCCCCCGCTCTCAGAGGCGGCAGCAGCGTTGCTGAGGGCTGCACTGACGGGCACGGCTGGGTCCTGGGGGGATCTGCCTGCTGACAGTGGACCCCTCGCTGTCCCCACTGGCACAAGAAGCCCTTTATAGTGCAGGGGTGTGGGTGGTTCTGGGGCTGGGGCCAGGAGTGAGGGACACCTTCCCCCTGCCTTGTCCGTGCTGCCCGTCTGACCCGGCCCTGCTATCCCCAGACCCCTTCAAGCCGTTCATCATATTCTCCAACCGCCACGAGATCCGCCGCATTGACCTGCACCGGGGTGACTACAGCGTCCTGGTCCCCGGGCTGCGCAACACCATTGCCTTGGATTTCCACCTCAACCAGAGCTCACTGTACTGGACCGACGTGGTGGAGGACAAAATCTACAGGGGAAAGCTGCTTGAGAATGGGGGTGCGTAGCCCTGGGGGCGTGGAGCAAGCTGGTGGGGGCCAGGGGGGGTGGGAAAGCAGGGGTGCGGTCCTGCGATAGGGTGCCAGGAGTGACTCCTTGGCACCCTGCCATGGTGCGGCCGCTGGAGTCCACGGCCCCCTGTAGTGATTCCGTTCTGCTCTGCAAAGTTGCTAATTACGAAGGAGTTAATGAGCATTCCCAGCAATTCCCTAATGGTAATTGCAGCCCAGCAGCTGGGAGCACAAAGCCGAGCCCCCCTCCCCATCAGTGCTGCAGAGCCGCGGGAAGGGGCACCCGCAGCGGGACCCCGGCCATGGGGCTGAGCCCTTTGGGGTTCAGGCCCCATTTGGGGATGAAGCGTCCCCCCCCGCCATCGACCGCAGTCAAGCCCGGCGGAGCTGTTAGGATTGGGGCGCGATGGTGGCGGGTGGGCCAGGGGAGAGGCACCGGCCTGAGCCCTCCCGGCGCTGTGCCCCGCAGCTCTGACCAGCTTCGAGGTGGTGATACAGTACGGGCTGGCCACCCCCGAGGGGCTGGCCGTGGACTGGATCGCTGGCAACATCTACTGGGTGGAGAGCAACCTGGACCAGATTGAGGTGGCCAAGCTGGACGGCACCATGCGAACCACGCTGCTGGCTGGGGACATCGAGCATCCCCGCGCCATTGCCCTGGACCCCCGCTATGGGTAAGGCAGGAGGTGACGTCGGTCACCAGGACACGGTGGCACCCTTGGGATCTTGCGGTGGGACCAGGCCACGGGCTCCTGTCTGGGCACACAGCCCACTGCCGATTCAGGAGGCGGAGCTTGGTGTCCCCGTGCTGACCGTCCCTGCTCGCTGTCCCTTGCAGGATCCTCTTCTGGACAGACTGGGACGCCAGCCTGCCCCGCATCGAGGCCGCCTCCATGAGCGGCGCGGGCCGGCGCACCATCCACAAGGAGACAGGCTCGGGGGGCTGGCCCAACGGGCTCACCGTTGACTACCTAGAGAAGCGCATCCTCTGGATCGACGCCAGGTAGGACCAGGACAGCCACCTCTGTCCCGTGCCCCCCCATCCCCGTCCCCTCTGGAGCCCTGCTGCCCCCGTCCCTCCCAGCTCTGGCACCTTCCCCCTCGCTGGTGTGGTGGTCTGCCATTTGCTGGGCTGGGAGCGAAAGCCTTTTCTCTGTGGGGTCTGTTTGCGTCTGCGGCACGTTCCAGCCTTTGCTCTGGGTTTTCTCCTCTGCGGAGGCTCTGATCCCTGGTGTAAATCAGCAGTTGTCCTCTGCAGCATAAGCAGAGCAGAGGAGGCGGCTGCTTAGACCCTGTGGGTTGTTGCTGTTGGGTTAAAGACCTGGCCTTTGCCTGTGCCTGGTACCCCTTGTCCCCCCGTCTGCCTGCTCTCACCCCTTGTCTCTGCTGGGCCCAGGTCAGATGCCATCTACTCAGCCCTGTACGATGGGACGGGGCACATCGAGGTGCTGCGGGGACACGAGTACCTGTCGCATCCCTTCGCTGTCACCCTGTATGGGGGTGAGGTCTACTGGACCGACTGGCGCACCAACACGCTGGCCAAGGCCAACAAGTGGACGGGGCACAACGTGACAGTGGTGCAGAGGACCAACACGCAGCCTTTTGACCTGCAGGTGTATCACCCTTCCCGGCAGCCCCTGGGTGAGGCCTGGGGAAGCGGAGGTGGCGGGATGGGGCCGGGGGAGCGCAGTGCGGGGACGGCACCGGCGCTCGGTGTGCGCCCACGCCCACTCGGAGCATCCCGCGGGAGGTGCTCCCACCCCCGTGGCTGCCCCTTCTCACCCTCTGCTGAGCCGGAGGCCTCCGCTGTGGTCCTGGCCACCCAGCAAAGAAGTATCCTGGGGTGATGAGGCTGATGGGTCAGAGCTCCTCGATGGGGCAGGCAGGGTCTGGGAGGTCCGCAGCTCTCTGGGGCCTCTTGGGTAGGCGTCCCCGGGAACAGGGACGTCGCTGAGTCTTGTCCCCTTTGCAGCTCCTAATCCCTGTGAAGCCAATGGGGGCAAAGGACCGTGTTCCCACCTCTGCCTCATCAACTACAACCGCACGTTGTCCTGTGCCTGCCCTCACCTCATGAAGTTGGACAAGGACAATACAACCTGCTACGGTAGGGGTCTGCCCAGGCCGCCCCGGGGCAGGGAGGATGAGCGGGTGCTTTGGAGCCGGCTCTGCAGACCAGGCTGAGGTCCCACAACTGCCCCTCTCTCTCATCGTTCTCCCCAGAGTTTAAGAAGTTCCTGCTGTATGCGCGGCAGATGGAGATCCGGGGTGTGGACATCGACAACCCCTACTACAACTACATCATCTCCTTCACGGTGCCTGACATCGACAACGTCACGGTGGTGGACTACGACGCCCTGGAGCAGCGCATTTACTGGTCTGACGTCCGCACCCAGACCATCAAGAGAGCCTTCATCAACGGCACCGGTGTGGAGACCGTCGTCTCTGCGGGTGGGTGTGGAGGAGCATCGCCCTGCACGGCTGCTCCCATCAGGTCCAGGAGCAGGGCAGAGCCACCAGCCCTCCAGAGGCTCCGGCTCCATGCGGTCGGCCCTTCTCCGAGCATCATCCCAGCCCTGTTCTCACAACTAACAAGTCTCCCTTCTCCGTTCCCTGTCAGACCTGCCCAACGCTCACGGCCTCTCTGTGGACTGGGTTTCCAGAAACCTCTTCTGGACCAGCTACGACGCCAACAAGAAGCAGATCAACGTGGCCCGGCTAGATGGCTCCTTCAAGAACGCAGTGATCCAGGGGCTGGACAAGCCTCACTGCCTGGTGGTTCACCCCCTCCGGGGGTAAGTCTCTGGCGGGACGCGGTGCCAGCAGGCTTGGGGTCAGGCCAGGAGCGTCAAAGGAGGAGAAGGTGTACGTGCAGACACACGTGTGTGCGCGCGTGACAGTGCATGTGCGCCGTGGGGGAGAGAACAGGTTGCTCTCTCTCTGTGTCAGCGCGTGTAGGAGGCGTGTGAGAGGAGATGGGGCCGCAGCTCGGGAGGTGTGGGTCTGTCGGCGTGCGCAAAGCAGCAGGCTGCGCTTCCATGCATGCACGTGTGCGCGTGAAGGAGAACAGGCTGCGGTTAAGCGTGCATCCACGAGTGTGTGCCGGTCTGGGTGTGCACAGGGCTTTGCTGGGCAGGGCTGCACGAGCGCTTGCAAACACCAAACCCCCCCCGGCCCCGCCGGGCCCTGGCAGCCGTCGGGCTGCCCAGGCTGTGCAGCGAGAGGGGAGAAGGGCCAGCACAGGGGTGGCGGGGGCTGGCGGAGCCTGGGTGGGCTGGGAGGGCAGCAGAGCTGCGCGTGGGCCGTCTCCGTGCGGCTGTCGGAGCCGCCACGCTCAGCGTCCCCTCACCGGTGCAGGAAGATCTACTGGACAGACGGAGACAACATCAGCGTGGCCAACATGGATGGCAGCAACCGCACTCTCCTCTTCACCAACCAGAAAGGGCCTGTTGGTATGGACCCCCCCCCCGGTACCACCCCGCCTTGCGACGTCCTTGCTGGCCCTAAAAGCCTCAAGCCCCCACTCTGGCAGCCCTGGCTCCCCGAGGGGCTGGCCCCTCGTTCGTGCTGGGTCCCCCTGACCTCACGTGCCCGTTCTCTCCATTGCCCCATCCGCTCTGCCGGTCCCATCCCACCTCCCAGGTGGGTGACAGTCCCCGCGTGCCACCTGGACAGTGACGGTCCGTTGCTTTCCAGGCCTGGCCATTGACTACCCAGAGAGCAAGTTGTACTGGATCAGCTCTGGCAACGGCACCATCAACAGATGCAACCTGGACGGCAGCAACCTGGAGGTGATCGAGTCCGTGAAGAGTCAGCTGAGCAAGGCGACGGCCCTGGCCATCATGGGTGAGAGCTGGCAGGGTGACGGGGCGGTTCATGAAGGCCTTTCCCTTTCTCCTGGCCCTGCCCAAACACAGACTGCTTGCTGCCACCTCTAGCAGCTGTGGAGGGGATGCTTCTCCACCGAAGGCTGAGTTCAGACCCCTTTTTCCAAGCCACCGCATGTAAATCTGTGTGGAGCCACCGCTCTTTGCTGCTGGGGCGGGAGGGGATGGGGAAAGCTGCTGCATATTCCTGCCTTCTCCTCGCAGGCAACAAGCTGTGGTGGGCTGACCAGGCCTCCGAGAGGATGGGCACCTGCAACAAGAAGGACGGGACGGAGGTGACGGTGCTGCGCAACAGCACCACGCTGGTGATGCACATGAAGGTGTATGACGAGAGCATCCAGCAAGGTGAGCGTGTGGTCCCAGGGCAGAGAACCCGCAGGGCCGGGCCGCGTTTCGTCCGCTCCACCGGGGTGCCAGCGGGGCCAGAGTCTGGCCCACAGTGGCCGGGTGGCCGGCTGACCCCTGTCCCTTCTTGCTGGCCCAAGCCTGGCCCTTGCCCTCGCGCTAGGTCCCTGCCGGCTGGCGCGGAGCACCCGTGTCTCGTGCAGCTGCCACGAGCGGCGCTGGCCCCGGCTGCCCCAGCCTCTCCCCGGGCGTCCGCAGCGCTGGTGGGTGTGCCCTGGCCCCCAGCTGTCCTTCACCCCCCCCTTCTCTCCGCCGCAGCTGGAACCAACCCCTGCAGCCTAAATAACGGTGACTGCTCCCAGCTCTGTCTCCCCACTTCCGAGACCTCCCGGTCCTGCATGTGCACCGCGGGCTACAGCCTGAAGAGCGGGCAGCAGTCCTGCGAAGGTGAGCGTGCCTGTCCCCATCCCTTCGCCTGAACTCCCCCCTCGGAGCAGAGGGACCCGGCGGCCTCCCCAGGCCATGCCTGCTGCATCCTGCAGCTCCGCCTGGGCCGCGTGGTGCTGCGCGGCCGAGCAAGGCGCGTGCGCCGGCGTGGGGCGTGGGGCGCTGGTAACCGCTCGCCCTGGCTGTGTGCGGGTCCCTCCCGACTGCCCCGCGCCTCCCTGCACCCAGCTGTGCTGCGGAAGGGTGCTGGGGGCCAGCGGGACACCCGGGGGCGGGGGGGGGGGGGGGGCTCGGGCAGGGCTGTGGGCTTGGGCTGCAGCAAGACCCGCGCGTGGGCTGTCCCTGTGAGGGGTGGGCAGCGTGGGGCACTGCCTGGGCACCGAGAGCCCCAGGTTTAGCGGGAAGAAGGGGGGCAGGACTGCACGGTGGGAGCCCTCGAAAGAAAGGCGAAACCCTTGGTGTCGGCAGTGGGTTTGGGTCACTGACTCGCCGCAGTCGCCGGGACGAGGGCTGGGCAGCCATCATAGCATTTGCTCTGCAGATCCCCAGTCCCTGCCCCGTTTGCCACCGTCTCTCGCGGGAGGGCAGACACCCCCCCCCCCCCCCCCCCCCC
>JAVKLA010000017.1:173732-221827 GCA_034782735.1 Sagittarius serpentarius | reverse complement strand
GTGTGTGCACGTAACTGTTTTCACTCCCTCTCCCGCGGGCGGCCACACACCCCCCCCCCACCCCCCCCCCCCGATCCCTGGACACTGCCAGGGCCGCTCAAAGGCTGTTTGTGTGCAGAATGTTCTTGGTGTTTTTGGAGGGGGCTGGCAGAGCTGCTGCACCATCTGGGTCAGGGCAGGGACTGAATAACAAGCGCTGCCCTGACCCAGATGCGGCGCAGAGCCTTTGCCAGTGCTCGGGGGCGGAGGCGGCTCTGGAAAGGGGCCTCGCTCGTGCCTCCCTGTGCCCTGGCGTGGGTCAGGACCCCTTGAACAGGCTGCTCCGGGGCTTGCAGCCTCCAGGGAGGTCCCAGCGGGGCCCGCTGGAACGCAGAGCCGAGCAGGGAAGGGCTTTGTGGCTGTTCCCTGGGTTCCTGCCCCAGCCATCAGAAACCTCGTCCCTGACTATGTCCACGCTCGGTTTAGAGTGGGTTGTTCCCTGCCCTCTTTCCACAAGGTTCGCTATTCCTTCCCCTGCCCGGTGTGGTGGTGAAAGCCATCCCATCCTGATCACGGAGGCGTTTGCTCCTTATGTTCATCCTGGTTAGTCCCCTCTCGTGCGGAGACTCAGGTGATGCAGGGGCATCCCTCCCTCCATGAGAAACCACGGTGCTGCAAAGCTTTCGAAGCATGCCACGCGCGTGCTGCCCCTGTAAACGCGTCACCCCCCGACCGCAGCACCATGGGCAGGATCAGGCATTCGGCGTCCAGCAGGACTGCCTCCCCCGCCGCCTCCCCAGCTGCTGCGGAGCTGCCGCTCGCACTGCCAGCCCACGTCTCGCATGCGTCAGCCTTGGAGTCAGCCGAGAGGTGGGCGTAGGGGCTGCCTGTGTGGGGATGCTTCAGGCAGCCGCACAGCCTGCCGGCAGGTCCAGCCAGCACAGTTCAACCCTGCCCTGCTTGTCCCTCTGCTGTCCTGGGCCATCTGCCCAGGCCGAGGACTCGGGGTGCTGCTGTCATGGCAGGGTCGAGCCCTCCCAGCAGCCCTGCCAGGCTTGTGCTCCTCCACGGAGCCGCTGTCGCAGTTTTCCATGAGTTGTGGCTGTCCGTTGAAGGGACGGTGTGTGGTTTGTGGGATGCGTCTGACTGTCCCCACATCTGTGTTGCAGGTGTTGGCTCCTTTCTCCTGTATTCGGTCCACGAGGGGATCCGCGGCATTCCCCTGGACCCCAACGACAAGTCAGATGCTCTCGTGCCTGTGTCGGGAACATCCCTGGCCGTGGGGATCGACTTCCACGCAGGTGACGAGGGAGCTGGGAACAGGACAACAGGGCTGGAGAGGCTGGGGAGGGGGAGCGCGAGGGAGACCATCACCAGCCCCTCCTTGGGCAGTGCTCTGCCCTAGGACGTCTCCCCTCGGCAGCTCCGGGTGAGGGAGGGTTTCAGGTCCCCACGCTCAGGGTCTTGGGGTGCAGCCTAGCCTGGGTCTGTGCCACCCTTGGGGCGACCCAGAGGCGGTTACTGACACCCCCTCTCCTGCCTGCCCCTCTCAGAGAATGACACAATTTACTGGGTGGACATGGGTCTGAGCACCATTAGCCGGGCCAAGCGGGACCAGACGTGGCGGGAGGACGTGGTCACCAATGGCATTGGCCGCGTGGAGGGCATCGCCGTGGACTGGATTGCTGGTGAGACGGAGCGACGGAGCTCCGGAGCAGGGAGGGGCGGGTGGGCAGCCGGGGAGCGGGGCTCGCATGGGTGTTCACCGTCCCCTCCCTGCAGGAAACATCTACTGGACGGACCAGGGCTTCGACGTCATCGAGGTGGCCAGGCTGAACGGGTCCTTCCGCTATGTGGTCATCTCACAGGGGCTGGACAAACCGCGGGCCATCACAGTCCATCCAGAGAAGGGGTGAGAGACCGCACAAAGCTGCTCGGGAAGGGCCATCAGCTGGGGGCTGGGCACGTAGCGGAGACCCCCGGCACCCTCCTGGCAGAGCTGTGCAGTTTGCATGCAGTGGAGAAGGACTCGTAGGTCTCCTGCCACACCAAGGGACAGGCCCCTGGTGTCCAAACCAGCTGGATTTGACTGCCCTTTCACTGATGGGCTGAGCTTCTGGCAGCTCCCCGTGACTTCGTGGGTGCCAGCACCTCAAAAAATCCCAGTGGAGCCTCCCCAGACCGGCTCCAGCTTTGGACAGAGTCACAGGGAGAGGAGAGTTGTTTGGATCCAGGGAAGGATGGAGAACAGCGCCTTACGTGTCTGGCACGCGGGCTGGTTTCTGGGCTGCGTCCACCTGCGATGCAGGTCTCCTTGCCCCAGCTGCAGCATGGTCTGCAAGCACGCAGCGGCCAGGAGGCTGGCAGGTCGCCGGGGGTCTGGACTGAGGCCCCGGCGTGGAGCGATGACGGGGAGAGGTGTTTGTCCTCTGCTCCGGTGGCCAAAAGGCCCAGGGATGCTGCTTCTGGCCAGCCCCGAGGTCACGTCCCTGCTGTCCCCTGCAGGTATCTGTTCTGGACGGAGTGGGGGCAGTACCCCCGCATCGAACGGTCGCGCCTGGACGGGACCGAGCGGATGGTGCTGGTGAACGTCAGCATCAGTTGGCCCAACGGGATATCCGTCGACTACGAGGTACAGCTGCCGGCTAGGAGGGTGGTGCCGCCCTGGGGCCTGGCAGGGAGTGTGCCGGTCCCAAGGGTCCCTGCAGCCATGTCCCTGCTGATGGGGGCTCTGGGGGCCACGGCTGCCCTCCCCAGGGCCCTGGAGTCTCCTCTCCAGTGCAGGGAGGGTTGTGCAAGGTGGTCATCTTCTGAACCATGAGACTTTCTGCCGGACGTGGTGGGAGGTGCGGAGGGTGCCTTAGTGCCACCCCGGTGTGCTGCTCCATTGCTGACTGGGATGCTTTCTTGTCGCCTCAGGACGGGAAGCTTTACTGGTGCGATGCCCGGACAGACAAGATTGAACGAATCGACCTGGAGACAGGCGAGAACCGAGAGGTCGTCCTGTCCAGCAACAACATGGACATGTTCTCAGTGTCGGTCTTCGAGGAGTACATTTACTGGAGTGATAGGTACAGTGCCCGAGGGGTCTGGCGGTGCTGGGGTGCCCCGGGCACCGGCTGTGCGGGAGGGTGGGGGGAGCTGGCGGGTGCTGTGGGGAAGGTGGCGGAGTTGGGTCCCGCCACAGGGTGCTGCTGGGGCGGGCCCTGCGTCGGTTGCTCGCTGACTCTGTCCTTTCTTAGGACTCATGCGAATGGCTCCATCAAAAGAGGCAACAAGGACAACGCCACCGAGTCGGTGTCCCTGCGGACAGGGATCGGCGTGCAGCTCAAGGACATCAAAGTCTTCAACCGGGCCAGGCAGAAGGGTGCGTCTAGGAATGGGGTGCCAGCCCACGGCTGGGCTCCCACGGCAGACAGATGCGGGGAGGGGGATGGAAACAAACGGGCCACTGTGTCCTCGTCAAAGAACCGTGTTGCGCCGTGGGCTGAGCCCATTTCTTCACCTGCTTCCTCTGGGAGCGGGGAGAGGTGAAAAGCGGCCGAGCGGGAGCATCCTCCTACACAGAGCCTGCCCAGTCCCTCAGACAATCCCCCCGTTTTCCTCCCCAGGCACCAACATCTGTGCCCAGAGCAATGGGGGCTGCCAGCAGCTCTGCCTGTTCCGGGGCGGCGGGCAGAGGACGTGCGCCTGTGCCCACGGCATGCTGTCCGAGGACGGGGTGAGCTGCCGGGACTACGACGGCTACCTGCTGTATTCGGAGCGCACCATCCTCAAGAGCATCCACCTGTCGGATGAGAACAACCTCAATGCGCCCATCAAGCCCTTCGAGGACGCGGAGCACATGAAGAATGTCATTGCCCTGGCCTTCGACTACCGCTACGGCTCCAAGGGCAGCAACCGCATATTCTACAGCGACATCCACTTCGGCAACATCCAGCAGATCAACGACGACGGCACAGGGCGCAAGACCATCGTGGAGAGTGAGTGTTACAGGGCTCCTTCCTCATGCGTCCCCCCCCAGACCCCTGTTTTCTGTTCTCCCCCCCCCCCCCCGCCTCTTCCTGAACTCCCTCCTTCCTCGCCTAGGGGCTTTTTTTCCTTTTCTCGGTTAACGTGTTTTGGTGTTTTCGAGAGGTGTTTTGAGTGGCAGCTGTTAAGGGTTCCTTTGTGAGCTTTCTGCCGGAGCCTCTGGAAGAGGCAGCAGCCTGTGGTAGAGGATGCAAGTGTCAGGAACAGTCTGCAGAGCTTGTTCTGGCAAGGAGAGTGTATCACGAGGCTCAGGCGTGCACGTGGGTATGCATTGCTCTAGAAACAAGGCACTGCAGCAAACTTGGGATCTGCTCAGTGTTTGCATTTGACTTCCGACACAGACCCGTTGAGCCTGAGCAAACCTTGCCACGCCTGGCTCTGTCTTCACCTCCGGCCCTTGGTTTGCACTTGGTTGGTTTTATTGGCTCCTACAGCGGTTGAAAAGAGCACGTCTGTTGCTCGGCGTCACTAGGGAGCACCTCCAGCAAGGGTTATAGATGTGCTCGCTAATGAGTGTATTTGCATTTGGCACTTGGGATAGCTGTTATCACTGAGATCAGGAGAGCAGGGCCCATCTCTCATAGCCGGTTCATTAAACCTTTTGCTGATCGTTAACGAGGGAGGAAGGGTGGGTGGGTGTAGTTCCCGTTCCTGGCCTGGGAGCTAGAGGGAAGGTCTCCCTGGTTGGCCACATGTCTTCATCTTGTCACTTTGTGCCTCCGGGCCTCAGCTCTCCCCCGGCAGAAGGAAACCCTTCCCTTCCCAGCGCCGCTGCTGCGGGGACAGGGGGACCCGGAGCAAGGCCCGGCCAGCGCAGGGTAGACGATCAGAGCACGAGCTTGAAAGCCAAGTTCAAGCCCTCGTTTCGTCGTAGGTGAACATCACTCCGCCTTCCTGCAAGGAAGGGTTGTTACCTGGTTGGTAGCAGGGGTCTGCCCAGGAGGCCCCTGAAATTTCCTGGGGTCTCAGCTCACACGTTAGCACAGACGCCGGCCCAGCCCTGCCGAGTCCCATCAGGTGCTGCCGCAGTGGCACAGTGCGGGCAAGCCAGCAGTCCTCCGAGGTGGTTTTTTGGGGGTGTAATTAAAAGCGATCACTTAAGGCTGCCAAAGAAGCCGCGTCCAAGTGTCACGGTCAGCACCGGCTGTGCGGAGCGAGGTGGGCAGCCATGCAGGAGCACGGGCTGACAGGACCTTTGCCTGTCCTCCCCTCCCGCAGACGTGGGCTCGGTGGAGGGGCTGGCATACCACCGCGGCTGGGACACGCTGTACTGGACAAGCTACACCACCTCCACCATCACCCGCCACACCGTGGACCAGAGCCGCCTTGGGGCTTTTGAGAGGGAGACGGTGATCACCATGTCGGGGGACGATCACCCCCGGGCCTTTGTGCTGGACGAGTGCCAGAAGTGAGTGGCCGTCGGTGGTCCAGCCGGCCTGCCCGGGGCGGGGGGTCCACGTGGTCCCAGGGCCAGCGTCCAGGCGGACACCCCTCCACTGGGGAGGAAGCACTAGTTCCCAGCGCAGAGAGTATTGGACCCCAGGGAGGAAAGGCCCTGTGTTCCCCCCTCCCCACACATCCTTCAGCACCCCAAAGCAAAGACAGAAACCCTGTCCCATCCCATTCTCTGGCCAGCTGGTACCATGAGGTTACCACATTTCCCAGCTGGCTGCAGTGGCCTCATTCATACCCCTCCCACCCCTTTTTACGCAGGGACAAGGTCCCAACCATCCCAAAGTCCCTGGAAGCCCCACAGCAGTGGAGGGGTGGGCTGAGCCAACATGTACGTGGCAGAGAGCTGGGGCTGCAAAGGCATCACGTGTGTCTCCCCTTCCAGCCTGATGTTCTGGACCAACTGGAATGAGCAGCACCCCAGCATCATGCGTGCCACCCTCTCTGGTGCCAACGTCCTCATCATCATTGACCAGGACATACGGACACCCAATGGGCTGGCCATTGACCACAAGGCTGAGAAGATCTACTTCTCTGATGCCACGCTGGACAAAATCGAACGCTGTGAATACGATGGCTCCCACCGCCACGTGAGTCCTGACCTGGCCCCAGCAGCAGAGATGGGGGAGGAGAGCGGCGAGTGTCGAAACCGGGGCTGACGCTTTGTCGGAGGAAGGGAGAGCTGTTCCTGGGGCGCAGGGCGGGTCAGGCCTTCCCCTGGGGCAGACACACAGGGACACGCTGCATTTGGGGTCGTGCTGGGGGCTGCGTCCTGCAGCCGGGTTCCCTTGTGCTCACGGTTTGCCAACGTCCGGCAGGTGATCCTGAAATCAGAGCCCGTGCACCCCTTTGGCCTGGCTGTCTACGGCGATTACATCTTCTGGACGGACTGGGTGCGCAGGGCTGTGCAACGAGCCAACAAGTACGTAGGCACTGACATGAAGCTTCTGCGTGTTGACATCCCCCAGCAGCCCATGGGCATCATTGCTGTGGCCAACGACACCGACAGCTGTAAGGACGCTCCGCACCCCACCCCTCACCCGCAGCCTCACCACCATGGGCCCCTGCTCCCCAGCCTCTGCCGGACCTCTGCCCCCTCGCTCGGGCAGCTCAGCCCCCTGCCAGACAGCGCTGCTCTTCCACCCCGTCTGCAGGCCGGGGGAAGGGGGAGCCCATCCCACCATCCTTCTTGGCTTGTCATTGTCCCTTCGGGACCCTCACGCCAAGGCCTGTCCATCTCCAAACCCTGCGCAGGCTGAAGAGAGAGAGAATGTGCCCCGTTTGTGCTCTTCCCAGGGTGTCATCCTTGCCAGATCCGGGGAGACTGGATGCCCCCAACCCCATGCATCCCCCATAGCCCCATCTGAAGAGCCTGGGGAGGAAGCCCTACATTTCCTCTCCCCGGCAGGGAGGACAAAGGGAAGGGACTGCTGAGACTGTCCCTGGCGTGAATGCTCTCCGTCTCTCCTAGGTGAGCTGTCCCCGTGCAGGGTGAACAACGGCGGCTGTCAGGATCTCTGCCTGCTGACGCCCAAAGGACACGTCAACTGCTCCTGCCGTGGCGAGCGCATCCTGCAGGAGGATTTCACCTGCAAAGGTGGAGGGGAGGTGGAAGCGGGGGCTGATGGGGCTGGGAAGGGGAGGAGAGGCCGGTCCCAGCCTGGCAGAGCTGACGTTCCCCGTGCCCTCCCCAGCCCTGAATTCCACCTGCAACGTGCACGACGAGTTCGAGTGTGGGAACGGCGACTGCATTGACTTCAGCCGGACCTGCGACGGCGTGGTCCACTGCAAGGACAAGTCAGACGAGAAGCAGTCCTACTGCAGTAAGGTTCCTCCTCTTGCTGCTTTGCTCAAACACACACACGCACGCCCCGGCCCGTGCAGGCACCCTGCTCGAGCTGTCGGCTCTGTTCGGCAAAGGGAGCCAGGACTCCTGGGTGTTTTCTCATGTCCCTCACGTGCTTGCAGTCCCTTTTGCCCTCCCAAAGATGGGCCCGGCCAGGCTTTAAGGGCTCCAGACCTTTTTCCAATTTTGGGTGGCAGGCTGGAGAGTGAGACACCTTGAGCTGACCCGGTGCGGGCTGCAGCACCTTCCCTCTAATGCCAACCCTCACTGCTCAGCCAGGACGGGTCTCTGCTGGGCAAAGGCCAAGCTTAACCCTGCGATGCTGCCAGCACAGCACAAGGGAGCCTGTTTCCTAATCCTGCCTGTGTAGTTTCTTCTCCTGCTGAACATTCCCTGAGGAGCTGAGACACCCAGGGGCACTGGCCCTGCCCTCGCGCTCACCTCCTCCTCCTCCTCCTCCTCCTCCCTCGCAGGCAGCCGCAAGTGCAAGAAGGGTTACCTGCACTGCATGAACGGGCGCTGCATCGCCAGCCGCTACTGGTGCAATGGCGTGGATGACTGCGGGGACAACTCAGACGAAGTGCCGTGTAACAGTAAGCGGGCTGGCTGGCTCCTGGCCAGCCCTTGCCAGGGCTCAGTCAGCTCTCTGGGACAGGGACGGAGGCGTCAGGGAAGAGTTACCTTCAGCTCGACAGGAGCAGAGCAGAGCGGGGGCTTAACGGAGAGTCAAGGTCTAAATCCTACTTGTGCTGCTTGTGCCACAGGCCGCTTTGCAAAGCTCGCTCCCTGACAGCTGGGAGGAAGAGCTCCCGAGCATGGGCGTGCAGCACCCATAGCTTCCTGAGAACAGGGGTTTGACACCTAGGAGGAACACAAGGCGATGGCAAGGCACAATGTCGCCGCTCCTCGTGGCTCCCGTGCTCCTGAGAAAAGGGCAGCCAAGCATCCCCAAGGGCAGCATCCCTTCAGAGCTGCAGGAGCCTGTCTGCTCGGTGCAGAACCGATGGGGAAGGTCAGGAGCTTCCCTGAGCCCCGCCAGGCCCGCTAGGGACCGGCCAGCGCGGGAGATGAGCTCGGGCTCCCGGGCAGAGCGTCTGAGCCGGAGAGGCAGCAGGTCTCCGCCGGGAGGGGACCAGAGCTGGGAGCACAGGTTCGGGCAGTCCATAGCTGTGCTGGGCAATGGGTGTATGCGCCTGCGCGCGCATCCACAACGTGAGTGGGGGCCGTGGGGTGGCTGTACACGCTGGGTCCCCCAGCCCAGCCTCATCCGCTGCGGGGGCTTCCCCCTTGCAGAAACCAGCTGCGCCGCTACTGAATTTCGCTGCCGAGATGGGAGCTGCATTGGGAATTCGAGCCGCTGTAACCAGTTCATCGATTGCGAGGATGCTTCGGACGAAATGAACTGCAGTGAGTGCCCCAGCTGCTGTCCCATGTTCCCTGCTGCCTCCCCAGCCCTGCCCTGCTGCAGCTCTGGAGATGCTCCTGCCCTCTGCGCCTGCGGGCGGGGGCCTGGGGCCCTGCACCTTGTTTCAGTCTTTGGGACTTGTGCTGAAGCAGGGAGGGAGAAGGGCCCTGGCTCCCATCCCGTCAGCAGAGGCCAGCCCAGGTTAGCCCACCGGCTGGAAGCAGCCCCAGGGCATCGCTGCGGCCCCCCCACTCCCCGCTGCGCTTGGCGCCTCACCGCCTGACAGCCCCTCAGAAGCGCTTAACACGGTCCCAGCAGCTCGGGGCACATGTGCTGCTCTGGGGAGGGAAGGGCTGTCAGCAGCAGGGCGAGGGCTCGTGCTGCTGCCCGGTGGGAGCTGGGCCGAAGGGCTGTGCCATGGGCGAGCAGCACCCGTCACCCGGGGCTCCTGGTGTGGTTCCTTGCAGCCGCCACTGACTGCAGCAGCTATTTCAAGCTGGGGGTGAAGGGTACCACGTTCCAGAAGTGCGAACACACCTCTCTGTGCTATGCTCCGAGCTGGGTGTGCGATGGGGCGAATGATTGCGGAGACTACTCGGATGAGCGCAACTGCCCAGGTGAGAGCGGGGAGAGGAAAGGGGGCTCGGCCCTGGGAGAGCAGGGGCATCGCACCGACCCTCTGGCCGGGGGCTCCCCTTTGGGGTCTCTTTGGGTGGTGAACGCTTTGTTTGCACACCAGGGCCGTTGTCCTTTGCCTGCGCAGCTCCTGCACAGAGGGTGCTGCAGTGCGCCGATCGATGCGGGATCGCAGAGGGCTTTTGGGGAGGAATCCTTCAGAGTTGGGCAGTTCTGGGTTGGGAGGAGGCAGGACGCGTCCGCGCCACCACTCTTACTGACGTTTCCTTCACAAACCAGGCGGGAGGAAACCCAAGTGCCCAGCCAATTACTTTGCCTGCCCAAGCGGGAGGTGCATCCCCATGACTTGGACCTGCGACAAAGAGGACGACTGCGAGAACGGAGAAGACGAGACTCACTGCAGTGAGCGGCAGGGTGGGGAGAGCAAGGGACTCCGGGGTGATAGCAAGGGGTGGCAAGCGCGAGCGTGCCGGAGGGGAGGCAGGACCTTCTCCTCTCTCTGACATCCATTTGCCAAGGACCAGACTCCAGATTCTTCCCCCTCTGTGGTCTTATTCCACAAGCTTGGGCTTTTAGCTGTGACCAGTGCAAATGTCCTTGTGCATTTGTTTGCTCAGCACACACACAAGTGTCCATGGTCATTTTGAAGGTGGCCAGTTACGGCTCAGTCGAGTTACATTTTTAGTTCCAGCCTCCCAAACGGTGCTCAGGAACTGGGGATCCTCCCCAGCTCCAGAGTGGGGAATCCCACACCAGTACTACAGCCGCAGCGCCCGACAGCGTGGCGTGTGGGCACTGCCAGGTCTGGGTGAGCAGTAGCCCCCAGCACCACCCTGGCCTCCAGCCCTGGAGCCCAGCTGGCCCAGCCTGGCTGTGCTCTGCT
Source organism: Sagittarius serpentarius (assembly GCA_034782735.1). Taxonomy (NCBI): domain Eukaryota; kingdom Metazoa; phylum Chordata; class Aves; order Accipitriformes; family Sagittariidae; genus Sagittarius; species Sagittarius serpentarius. The sequence goes on along the minus strand of JAVKLA010000017.1, from coordinate 211,594 downwards.
GCCATGTCCTTCCCTCTGCATCACCCTAGCTCTGACCCCTCCTCTCCTCCTCTCCCAGACAAGTTCTGCTACCCCGTGCAGTTTGAGTGCAACAACCACCGCTGCATCTCCAAGCTCTGGGTGTGTGACGGGGCAGACGACTGTGGCGATGGCTCCGATGAGGACAGCCGCTGCCGTGAGTCTGCTCCAGCCCCTGCTCTGACCTCTCTCAGTCCCTGCCTGCGCTGCTGCTCCGTCTCTGTGTATTCCTGCCTCTGCCCGTCCCTCCTCCCACCCTTGCTTTCCCATGCCGTGGTCCTCACCGCTCTCCTGGGTTCTGTGTCTTGGGGACCCCTGAGATGCAGGGACACGTAGCCCAAGAGTGTCGGTTCTCCAGCACTGGGGGTGACCGGCCTCTTTGCCGCTTCTCCCTTCCCCAGGGCTGACCACCTGCAGCACGGGATCCTTCCAGTGCCCGGGCACCTACGTATGTGTGCCGGAGCGCTGGCTCTGCGATGGAGACAAGGACTGTGCCGACGGAGCAGATGAGACCCTCGCTGCCGGCTGCTGTGAGTGCCCAGAGGGCTGCGTGCGTGGCGGGGCCAGGGCCTGCAGAGGAGCGGAGCGTCGTGCAGGCAGAGCTGCCGGGGGGGGTAGCCCCACTCCCCAGGGTCCCCGTCGGTAGCAGACAGGTTGCCTCGTCCTGGCCACTGCCGCGCCAGGCTTGCAGGAGGAAACGGCAGTGCTGTGGTCACAGCAGACCTGGACGCGGGGACGTTTGGGTGTCTTTCCCTGACTGTGAAGAGAGGAGGAGCATCATCCCACAGAGCAATAGCCAAAGGCACCATGTTGCCCGGGTGCTGTTCACAGCCACAGGCCTGGGCCCAGGCTGGGGGCGAAGGAGTGGGAGTCCCTGCCCCGACTGAGCTGTGCCTCAGCTCTTGTCCCCAGCGCGCCAAGACGAAGGGCTCGGGGGGCAGGCAGGAGAGCACGTGGTCTGGCAGGGGGCTGACAGCCGTGCCTCGTTGCAGTGTACAACAACACGTGTGACGAGCGGGAGTTCATGTGCGGAAACCGCCAGTGCATTCCCAAGCACTTCGTCTGCGACCACGATGACGACTGCGGCGATGGCTCAGACGAGTCCCCGGAGTGTGGTGGGTGTCCGCAGGACCATGGAGGACAGCAAGGGCTGTATCTCCTGTAGCACGGGCCCTGGCAGCCACGCTGGGTGTCCTGGGCTTTGAGACGGGACCCTGGAGGGGTCTTCATCATCCAGAAGGGGTTCGATGCGAGCGCAGGGTGAGGGGGAACCAGGATAGGGAGCGGGAGGGGTTCGGTGCCAGAGAGCCGCAGGAGAGCTGTCCCCCCCTCAGCCCTGCTGCAAGGTCTCTCACCTGGCACAGAGCAGTTTTGGAGAGATCCAAAACCACCCACGTTTGCCACCTCCTTGACCCCTGCGGTGCAGCCCTGTCCCGAGGCGGGCTGCAGGAACGTTTGGGCACCCGTGCCACGGGTCCGCGCAGCCCAGCCGCCGCAGTGCCCCCGTCGCTCCTGGCCAGCTCGGGAAGGTGGGCCGCGCCGTCTGAGCCCGCTGCCCTCCCGCAGAGTACCCCACCTGTGGCCCCCACGAGTTCCGCTGCGCCAACGGCCGCTGCCTCAGCAACAGGCAGTGGGAGTGCGACGGCGAGTTTGACTGCCACGACCACTCGGACGAGGCGCCCAAGAACCTGCGCTGCACCAGCCCAGGTACCTGCGGGGGCCGTGGCCGGGGACTGGGGCTGCCCGACTGCCTCACGCTGACCGCTGCCGCCTCCTCTCTGCCCCGCTGCAGAGAACAAGTGCAACGACTCCTTCTTCCTCTGCAAGAACGGGAAGTGCATCCCGGAGGCACTGCTTTGCGACAACAACAACGACTGCACGGATGGCTCGGATGAGCTCAACTGCTTCATCAACGAGTGTCTCAACAAGAAGCTGAGCGGCTGTTCGCAGGAGTGCGAGGACCTGAAGATCGGATACAAGGTGGGGGCTCACAGGCTGGGAGGGTCGGCTGGAGGGGTGCTGTCCCGCTCCCTTCCTCCTCCGCAGACACTCGCAGCGTGAGGGTTGCTTCTGTCCTGCGCCAGCTGGGCAAGGGATGCACACACAGGCACTTCTGCCCCGTGCGTATGTGTGCTGCTCTTGTGTCTGCAAGCTGTCGGTGCCTGAGCCCACTTGTCCTATGGTGATGCCTGTCACGTCACAGCGTGTGGGCCCTGGATATTTCTAACAGCTCCGGCTTGCCTCCTGCAGTGTAGATGCCGTCCTGGGTTCCGGCTGAAGGACGACGGGAAGACGTGCATTGACATCGATGAGTGCTCCACCACCTACCCCTGCAGCCAGAAGTGCATCAACACTCTGGGGAGCTACAAGTGCCTGTGCATAGAGGGCTACAAGCTCAAACCTGACAACCCCACCAGCTGTAAAGCTGTCACAGGTGAGAGCCGAGAGCGGACTCGGAGGCAGGGGTGCTCTTCCGGCGAGCAGGTGATGCCGCTGGCATTGGAGTCGGTCACGGTGCTCCGCAAGGCGAAGTAGCTGCACCCGGCTCACAAAGGAGAGCCGGGAAGCAGTGGGGCAGGGAGGGTGGCAGGTCCGCAGGGGATCTGCCCACGTCCCAGCGGCGCTTCCCTGACACGTCTCGTGGTTTCCCTGTGCAGATGAAGAGCCCTTCCTCATCTTTGCCAACCGGTACTACCTGAGGAAGCTCAACCTGGATGGCTCCAACTACACGCTGCTCAAGCAGGTGAGGGGGGAGCTGGGAGCAGGAGGGGGCACCAGCCCCGCGTGGCTGGGGGTTCGGGCTTGGAGGGGGGCCCTGCAGGGCACGAGACCTGCCAGCCTGGGGGTTCGGGCTCTTGGCTTCCCAGGCAGATGGTAGATCCTGTATAACAACAGCTCTCGCTGTGAGTATACAGGAGGTCCCGTGTGAACAGTAGCTCTTTGGTAGCAGAACTTTATAAGGGAGGGGCTGCCCAGCAGTTGTCTGTAGGTGCTTTTAACTTCTCTGCTGCGGGGAGCGGGAGTTGAGGCTGGGGCTCACTGGTCTTTGTAAAGCCCCCGTGACCCTGTGCTGGCAGGTGAGGCTATTTCAGCGCTTCTCCCTTCCTCCCAGGGGCTGAACAACGCGGTAGCTCTGGATTTCGACTATCGGGAGCAGATGATCTACTGGACAGATGTCACGACGCAGGGCAGCATGATCCGCCGCATGCACATCAACGGGAGCAACGTTCAGGTGAGGGGACTGAGGCAGCCCCTTGGGCACCCCCAGTCTGGGCAGCTGGTCCTCCCCCACCTCCTGCACAGAGAGGCTGCCTGGAGGGGCCCAGACTGGCAGCAAGGGTCGCCAGCGAAGAGGGCACAAGCCCAGCTCGGGGGTCATCGCTGGGCTCGGGGCATCAGCCCAGTTTGCTACGGGGATGATTTGCGGCACCATCCCGATCAGAGGTGGGCTCCACGCTGCCCCAGAGCAGCGGGCAAGGAGGGTTGGGGGAAGAGAGGGGCGAGGAAAGGGAGCTGGGCAGGACCGTCTGCAGGGCTGACGTGCCGGGGAAGGGGGATGTTGTCATCCCTGACCAGGGCAGGGTCTGGTTCTCCCTGTCCAGCCCCAACATCTCTGTTTTCTCCCAACAGGTTCTTCACCGCACTGGCCTCAGCAACCCCGACGGGCTGGCTGTGGACTGGGTGGGAGGCAACCTGTACTGGTGCGACAAAGGTCGGGACACCATCGAAGTGTCAAAACTCAACGGCGCCTACCGCACCGTGCTGGTGAACTCAGGCCTGCGTGAGCCCCGGGCACTGGTGGTGGATGTGCAGAATGGGTGAGAGCCTGGGGGACCTGGACCATCCCCTCTACGCAGGGAGGGTCTGGTGGCCCCTCTGCCATCTTGCCGTAGTCCTGGAGGCTGGGAGATGGGACGAGGCTTTCCCTCCTCACCTCCGGGACACCTGGCTGCTTCTCCCTGCACCCACATGCCCAGGCACCGTGGTTTAGCCACGCGACGGGCAGAGTGTGGCCGCTACTGTGGCTTGGGCTGGACTCAGCCTCCCTCTGCTCTTCTGTTTCATCCCCAGTTACCTATACTGGACAGACTGGGGGGACCACTCCCTGATTGGGAAGATTGGCATGGATGGCACCAACCGCAGCGTCATCGTTGACACCAAGATAACTTGGCCCAATGGCCTCACCCTTGACTACATCAACAGCCGGATCTATTGGGCCGATGCGCGGGAGGACTACATCGAGTTTGCCAGCCTGGACGGCTCCAACCGGCACACGGGTGAGAGCGCTGGGGCTCCCGGGGCACCGCCGGGCCTTTGTGGGGTGTGGGCTTTGGATCAGTCTTGGCAGCAGGAGCCAGGGCTGCTGGGTATCGTCCCCAGCTCCGGCAGCTCCTCCGTACCTCTGACCAGGGGAAGAGGTTTGTTCCCTGGCTGAGCTGTCCCTGGAGAAGGGCTGCGCTGTGGGAAGGGTGCCGTGGGGCAGCCCTCCGCTGAGCCACCTGCTCCCCGTTGCAGTGCTGAGCCAGGACATCCCGCACATCTTTGCACTCACCCTCTTTGAGGATTTCATTTACTGGACTGACTGGGAGACCAAGTCCATCAATCGGGCCCACAAGACTACTGGAGCCAACAAGACCCTGCTGATCAGCACGCTGCACCGTCCCATGGACATCCACATCTACCACCCCTACCGCCAGCCTGACGGTGAGCGCCGGGGCCGGGGCGGTCCTGGCGCCGCAGAGGGGCCCGGCGCAGGAGGCCGGGGCCGGCCATGGTGTGCAAAGGGACGCCAGGTTGGGCAGGGGGTGCAGGAGGAGGGTGCGCAGAGAGAAGGGTCTCGCAGCTGGGGGTTCACGGGCCACCCTGAGGGTCCCCCGCCTTGGTCTGACTCACGGTTGTTTCCCTGCTCTCCCCCAGTTCCCAACCATCCCTGCAAGACCAACAACGCCGGCTGCAGCAACCTCTGCCTCCTCTCGCCGGGCGGGGGGCACAAGTGTGCTTGTCCCACCAACTTCTACTTGGGCAGCGATGGCAAAACCTGCGTCTCCAACTGCACGGCCAGCCAGGTAACAGCCCGCCTGCCCCTGCCTGCGTGGACATCCCCGCTGCGGCGCGCGCGTGCCTGTGCTCGGCTGCGGGTCCCTCCTGCCGTGGGTTCACCAGGTCCCAGCTCCCCTGCTTGCGCTAGTGCCCGCGCTGGGCGTCTGGGTGCTGGTGTGCTCACGCCTTCGGGCGCGGGCAACACCTCCCTCCTGTGGCACTTCCCAGCACATACAGACTGCAGTCGTTTGGGGGTGCCCAGGGCAGCCAGAGACCCCCCCACCCCGGCTCTGGAATGACTTTTTGCCTGCCCCCCTCCCTCCCTCCCTTCCTCCAAGCCCAGAGGCTGTGTGGGGTGGGCTCAGCGTTAAGGCTTTGCTCCAGGTCAGGACACAGAGTGTCCTGGGGGTGCCTGGGAAGGGTCGGCACAGAGCTCACTGCCCTTGGCAGAGTTCCCTGGGGACAAACCCTTCTGGGGTCCCCCCTCCCCATTCTGAGCTGCCCTCATAAGCTTGTGTCCCCGTCGCAGTTCGTCTGCAAGAATGACAAGTGCATCCCTTTCTGGTGGAAATGCGACACCGAGGACGACTGCGGGGACCGTTCGGACGAGCCGGAGGACTGCCGTGAGTGCTGCGTGGGGCTGACCACAGCCCACGGTGTCCCAGCACCCCGGCCGTGCTGCCCGGCTCTTGCCAGCCCTACACCATCTGGGTGCTGCCTGGGTGGAGCAGCCTGGCGCTGCTTGTGCAGCTGCTCCCCCGCAGCCTTGCTGCTGCTCGGGCTTCGGGACAGCGCTGCTGCTCCCTGCTCAGCTCCGGCGGAGAGAAGGGTTACCCCATTAGTGGGGCTTAGAGAACAGTGGGCTAACACGCTGTCCCTGCGAGGGGTTTTGGCCCCGTGGAGCGCAACAGCTCTCGGAGCACAGCTGCCCCTTCACCGCGCCAGAGCCCAGGGCTGGGTGCCGGTCGCTTGGTCCCTGACGAGGACCCCAGAGGGGAAAGCGGGAGGTTAACGTTTGCCCTGAAAATGTTCCCCAGAGCAAATGTTTCACCCTGTCTTACTCGCCCCACAGCTGAGTTCAAATGCAGGCCAGGGCAGTTCCAGTGCTCTACTGGGATCTGCACCAACCCAGCCTTCATCTGCGATGGAGACAATGACTGCCAGGACAACTCGGATGAAGCCAACTGTGGTAGGTTCTCCACCTCCCCTTGCGACCCTCAAACCCCAGCAGGGCTGCAGCATCCCAGCAGAGCGGCGATGCAGCGTGTCAGCTTTTGACCGTGCTACCTCCCTTCCCAGATATCCACGTCTGTCTGCCCAGCCAGTTCAAATGCACCAACACCAACCGCTGCATCCCCGGCATTTTCCGCTGCAACGGTCAGGACAACTGCGGTGACGGCGAGGATGAGAAGGACTGCCGTAAGTGGGGAGCTGTTAAGCGTGTTAGGGATGAGGAGCGTGCGCGGTTAGGGGCGAGGAGTTCAGGGCTGCATCCGATCCGTGTCTTTGGGTATTGGCTTCTCTGCAGGCTGGCTTCTGGGTGGTCCTGCCCCTGGGCATGGGCCTTTCTCCTGACCTCTGCTCTGCCCTGAGCCTCAGTCCACCTGCTGCCCCTACAGACACTTCTATTTCCTAGTGGAAACGAAATCCTTAAATCCCTCAGCATGGCAAGTTCAGTATTTGCCATGGATTTGCACTGAGCCTGTTGCAGAGCTGAGGGATCTTGTGGCTTCTGCCCTGTCTCCCTGCAGCTGGTCAAGTCTTCTGGGGCCACCACAGGGCTCCGCTCCCCTCCCCTCTCACGTACGTGGTCCCCAAGCACGGCCAGACACTGGCGGTGCCCAGAGCGTCTGCGTGCCTCTCCGCTCTGGGGGCTGGTTTTTGTGGGGTGGTGGCTGGCAGACCCCTGCCCGCCCCGCTGCCGCTCCTGACTCGGCTTCTCCCTCCTGCAGCGGAGGTGACGTGTGCCCCCAACCAGTTCCAGTGTGCAATCACCAAGCGCTGCATCCCCCGCGTCTGGGTGTGCGACCGGGACAACGACTGCGTGGATGGCTCAGATGAACCTGCCAACTGCAGTAAGAAGCCTGTGTGGGGAGGAGGGGGTGGGTCTGGCCACACCGAAACCGGGAGCTCCCCCGCAGCTGGTCACATCCGTGTGTCTTTGCCTGCGGGATGGCGGGTCCCTGCTCAGTCCCTGCAGGCGCTGCGGGCAGTGGGTGACGGTGGTGGTGGCTCTGCCTGGATCTGTCCGACTGAGATACTCCTCTCTCTGACTTTTCCCCGGAGATCTGCTTGAAAGGGGGGAATCTTGCCCTGCCCTGTTCCAAGCAGGGGTGCTGCAGTCGGCTCCAGGCTGGCTGGCACAAGGTGTTCGTCATCCCTGCCGAGAAAGAGATGTGCCTGGCCGATGCTAACCCCACCTCCCCTCCCCATAACTGTGTCATCTTATTTCTCCCCGCCAGCACAAATGACGTGTGGTGTGGACGAGTTCCGGTGCAAAGACTCGGGCAGGTGCATCCCAGCGCGCTGGAAGTGCGACGGGGAGGACGACTGTGGGGACGGGTCCGACGAGCCCAAGGAGGAATGCGGTGAGCAGGGACTGGGGCTGGGGAGATGAGCCCAGAGGGCATCTTGTGCCCCGTCCCCCCTCCCCGAAGGTCAGGCTGCCCTGGCGCTGTCTGTCCCTTCCACCTCCCCAGTGTGCCCAGGGCTGGGGGACGTTTCAGCTGCTCCTTTTCTGAACTGCGTGGGCAAGGCTGCCTTGGAGGGAGGGTGGCAGAGAGCAGCACTGCCCGCCCTGCTAGCTGCTGCGCCCGTCCCTCCCCTTGTGCGGGGTAACGCTGATGGCTGTCCCTGTCTCGTCCCTCCCAGACGAACGCACCTGTGAGCCCTACCAGTTCCGCTGCAAGAACAACCGCTGTGTGCCAGGTCGCTGGCAGTGCGACTACGACAACGACTGCGGGGACAACTCGGATGAAGAGAGCTGCAGTACGTGCTGCCTTCGAGCCTTTGCTATCCTGGGAGCTGGCTGTGCAGTGGAGGGGGGAGCGGTTCAGGCCCCCCCAGCCTCTCTGCCTGCCGGTGCTCCCAGCTATGGTGGGGAGCATCGGGCCTGCTGGGGCTGATGGCTGGGGAGCCCGGGGAGCAGCCTTCTCCCCCTGGACAGAACGCGCCTGACTCCAGGCTAGCCCGGTCCCGCAGCCAGGGCTCGGCTGCTGGCTGTTCTGAGGAGAGGCCCCAAGCGGGACAGGTAAAGGGGACGCAGTGACCCCAGCGCTCTCCCCAGCAGGCAGCACACAGGGCCTGCACGGCCGCGCTCACCCGCGGGGCTCGTGGGCGCCTCGTCCTGCTCGCGGTGGAGCAGCTTTGCTTTAGACCGTCGCCCCGTGCTTTGGCCCCAGCCTGGCAGGCAGCACCCTTTGAAACGATTTGGCCTGGGAAGGTGGTGGGGACACACTGAGCCTTTGGGAGGGGAGCTCTGGAACCACCTGAACCCGAGCCTCAAACCTGGGCCTGGACCAGCGTGCAGGAAGGCGGCTGGTCCCCAGAATCAAGTTGCTGCCCCTTAATGAGTTACCGCTTGTTAGCGGAGCTGTGCCAGCACCCGCCCCGCTGAGCAGCAGAGCATGGTGACCGTCCGCATGGACAAGGCAGTTCGTGGGGCTCTGCTGCAGGCAGGAGCCCGGTCCGGTCCCTCCGGAGGGGCCCAGGCTGCCCATGGGACGGCACCGGGGTCTGCTGCCCGCTGCAGGGACCCAGGCAGAGCCAGGCCCTCTTCCCACCAGGCAGCACCCGCCCCGGGTCCCTCTGTCTCCCTGCAGCTCTCTAGGGTGCAACTTTTTTTTTCTTTTCTGTTGATTTCATGTCGTGTTTTTGAGTTTGTGCCATTTCACTTCATCTTACGTTTTTCTCCATTTTCACACTGTCGTTATGGGGCGCTCAGAGGTAGGTTCCTGCCAAAATCTTTTAATTCCATGTACAGTCTCTCTAAAATGAAAGACGACAATAAATTCTAGGTGAGGGCAGAGGGGTCGGGACTGGACAACCCAGGCAGGTTTACTGAGCACCAGTATCTCCCTCCACTGGAGCCGCAGTCAGGGAGGGTCCGACCCTGCTGCCTCCACGACAGGGGCCCGTGCATGGCTCGTACTTGGCTCCAAAATCTGTCCCCACCTCAACCCTTCCTGCTCGGGCTGGACACCCCCTGCCCCCCTCCTCCCCTACAGTCCTGTCAGCTTCTGCACCGTGGCCAGAGGGGCCGCCTGCCCCGACACCTCCTACACCCGGGGCAATGGGGAGGGAAAGGGTCCCCAGAGCCAGCCCGGGGGGGAGGCCGCGCCGCGTGCCCTCCTCCGGCAGACAGATTTGGCACCGACTGTGCCGGTGCCGACCCCGCAGGTGCGTCGATCTGCGAGGGGCAGTCTGTCCCCCGTGCCCTACAAGGCGGGGACGGGAGCGCTGGCTCTGTCAGACCTGGCCGGTGGGGCAGCAGACACGGGCAGCGGGGACCTGTGGGACTAGTGCTGCCTTCAGCGGAGAATGACCTGGGGGACGCGCGCAGCCGGGACGCTGCCAGAAGCGAGTCTGTAGGGCCGTAGTACCCCCTGAAAACCCCATTTCCCCGCAGGGAGCTGGGAGCCCTGGAGTGGGATGGGAAGGGGGCTGGGAGGCGGTATCAGCCGTGCCCCTCTCCGGCAGTTCCTCCGGCTCTGCTTGCACCCCACCCTGTCCCCAGTGCCGCTGGCGTGTGTCTGTGTCAGCCTGTGCCCCCCAAGCTGTTGGCCAGGGAGACCTTCTGCCCTTGTAGCCCTGCCTGCAGCCTGCGCTCAGGGGGACGCCCTGTGTTCTCTGTCCCCAGCACCCCGGCCCTGCTCGGAGAGCGAGTTCTCGTGCGCCAACGGCCGCTGCATCGCCGGCAGGTGGAAGTGCGATGGGGACCACGACTGTGCCGATGGCTCTGACGAGGTATGGGACCAAGGACAGGGGCTCCCTGCCAACGCCGTCGCCTTGCCGACGTGTGGGAGTGGGGACACGTCCCAGCCTGTTTGTCTCTGCCGGTGGTCTCGGGTCTGCTGAGAGCCTGGTCCTGGGTGCAGTGACGGGACAGGAGGATGCCATGGCTGGGGTTGTCCCTGCTGACCACTGTCCCTCGCCCTTCCCCTGCAGAAAGACTGCACACCGCGCTGTGAGTTCGACCAGTTCCAGTGCAAGAATGGGCACTGCATCCCCATGCGCTGGCGCTGCGACGCCGATGCGGACTGCATGGACGGCACCGATGAGGAGAACTGCGGCACTGGGGGTAACGGCAGTGCTGCGTGGCTCCCTCGGGGCTGGTCGTCCTCCCCCCCAGGCCCTCGTGTCTCCTATGTCCCTGCTGTGGGTGGGAGCGCTCCCCTGCGTGTGTGTCAGCACCGCTCTGCCCAGTCCCAGGGCATACACGGACACATATCTGAGCCCTGGAGAGCCCCCAGCTATGCTGGAAATGGGAATTGTGGCCCCAGACCGGCGTTTTGGCAGCCAGGCAGCACTGGCTGACATGTCTCCTCCTGCCCCGCGCTGTCGCAGTTCGCACGTGCCCCCTGGACGAGTTCCAGTGCAACAACACGCTGTGCAAGCCCCTGGCCTGGAAGTGCGATGGGGAGGATGACTGCGGGGATAACTCGGATGAAAACCCCGAGGAGTGCTGTGAGTGACACCGCGGTGCCTCTCCCCGCTCCTGGCGAGGCCCCTGCCTGGCATGCGTCTGCCCGAAGGGGCAGCAGCCTGCCCTGAGCACCCGCGCACCGGGGAGGGGTGACAGTCCCAGAGCTTGGGCACTGCCGCGGGTACCTGGGGAGGGGGGGGTGCTCTGGGTGCCTCTGGCAGCTCCACACGTCCCCTCTAGATGGGTCCCCTCGGGGGCAGCCAGTGGAGCCAAGGGGGCAGGAGGGGGCTCCAGTCGAGAGAGCGGAGTTGCAGAGGTGCTGAGGCGGGCGTAGGGCTGGCAGTGGGGAGTGGGGGGCCGAGAGGGCGGGGGGCTGGGTGAGAAGAGGGCTGAGCCTCCTGCAGCTGGGCCAGCAACCGGGCGATTGTCTTTGCTTCAGTCTCTGTGCTTCGGTCTCCGGAGGCCTCTCACCCTCGTGGGACGGGCCTCCCCGGAGAGCGGGCAGAGGCTGAGCAGCAGCTCATGACAAGTGTGACAGCCTGGCTATGGCGTCTCCTTTCACCGTCACCATTTGTTTCTATTTGCTGGTGCAGTGAAATTCCAGTGTCCCCCCAACAGACCGTTCCGCTGCAAGAACGACCGGGTATGTCTGTGGATCGGTCGACAGTGCGATGGCATTGACAACTGTGGAGACAACACGGATGAGAAGGACTGCGGTGAGTGGGGCTGCCCGTGGGCACCGCTGTGCGCCCAGCGTGGGCAGGGCAGTGGGTCGCCGCTGCCCTCGGCCTGCTCCTCGCAGCGCCCTGGGTTTAGCCCAGGTGTTGGGGTTCGCTTTGCCCACTCCTTCTTCCCAAAACCGGGAGGCGGGTGCGGGCGTCCTGGGTCTCTGCCTGGTCCCTTCCCGCGCCGTTCGCACCCTGAGGCTCCCACGGGGCTGGGTGCCCGGGGACATGGAGCGTCACAGCCGCTGCCCGTGCTCCCGCAGAGTCGCCCACGGCCAAGCCCAAGAGCTGCAGCCAGGACAAGAACGAGTTCCTGTGCGAGAACAAGAAGTGCATCAGCGCCAACCTCCGCTGCAACTTCTTTGACGACTGTGGAGATGGCTCTGATGAGGAGTCCTGCTCCCACGGTGGGTGGGAAGCTGGGGTGTCGGGGCGGCGCGAGGGTGGACACTGGGGAAGCCGCAAAAGGCACGGGTACTGACGGCGCGTCCCACCCCAGACCACAAGTCGTACGACTGCATGACCAACACCACCATGTGTGGAGACGAGGCCCAGTGCATTCAGTCGCGGTCCACCACGTACTGCACGTGCCGCAGGGGCTTCCAGAAGGTGCCAGACAAGAATTCCTGCCAAGGTACTTCCTGCTGCTGCCGGAGAGGGCTCGGGGTCGGGTTTTGCCAGTAAGACGTGTCTTCCCACTTGTGGAGTGGCTGGGGCGTCAGAAATGGTGTCCTTGGGGCACAAAAACATGGGTGATGGGGACAGATGGGTTCTCCGAGCCCTGGGTGGCGCAGACCAGCCTCCAGAGAGGGGCTGGCCCTGGCCATGTCTGTGGGGGCACCCTCCTGGTCTCCCCCCTGACTCCTGTCTCCCGCTGCCCAGACGTCAACGAGTGCCTGCGCTTTGGGACCTGCTCCCAGCTCTGCAACAACACCAAGGGCTCCCACGTCTGCAGCTGCGCCAAGAACTTCATGAAGACGGACAACATGTGCAAGGCAGAAGGTCAGGAGGGAATGGGGGCCTGCACAGATCCTGTGCGCGCCCGTGCCACCCTGCAGGACCTAGCCGCTCTTCCCTCCGTGCTCCTCCTCCTCCTCCCCATGCACCTCTGCCCGCCCTTCCTTCTGGCACTGCCAAGGGCCGGTGCCGGACTCTGTCAGTGCCGTCAGTCTGTCCTTCCCTGGCAGAGCAAGCCCCGAGGGGCTGCCAAGCTCCCGGCAACCCCATCCCCTGCCCCACTGTGGAGCTGGGCTGCCGCCCCGCTCCCAGCCCAGCCCGCGCCAACAGCTCCTCCCCTGCAGGCTCCGAGCACCAAATCCTCTACATCGCGGACGACAACAAGATCCGGAGCATGTACCCCTTCAACCCCAACTCGGCCTACGAGCCAGCCTTCCAGGGCGACGAGAACGTGCGCATCGACGCCATGGACATCTACGTCAAGGGCAACAAGATCTACTGGACCAACTGGCACACGGGCAGGATCTCATACCGGGAGCTGCCTGCCTCTTCCACTGCCTCCACTGCCTCCAACCGCAACCGGCGCCAGATCGACGGCGGCGTCACCCACCTGAATGTGAGCTCTGTCAGGGGCATGGTGGGAGGCACCAAGGCCGGGCTACCAGCATCCTCTGCCCTCACCTCTCCCCGCTTTCTGCCCTTCACAGATCTCGGGGCTGAAGATGCCGCGGGGAATTGCCATCGACTGGGTTGCTGGGAACATCTACTGGACAGACTCAGGGCGGGATGTCATTGAGGTGGCGCAGATGAAAGGCGAGAATCGCAAGACGCTGATCTCCGGCATGATCGATGAGCCCCACGCCATCGTAGTCGACCCACTTAGGGGGTGAGAGACTCGAGCCCTTTCTCCCTCCTCTCTGCCCAGCCCTCACCAACAAGCCCATCCGTGGTGGAAGCTCCCTGTGCCCCAGCACCGCTCTCCGTGTCAGCTCGAGTTGCTGTGCCTGGGAGCCAGCTGGCCCACTGGGGTCACATCAGCGACTCTAGGACGCTGTGGGGAGAACGCGGGAGGGTTTCTCCGCCAGTGGGGCGTCAGACAGTCGTGCTGTTCCCCTCCTTGCTCCCCTGCAGGGAATGACCTGCCTGTGTCCTTCGCAGGACTATGTACTGGTCAGACTGGGGCAATCACCCCAAGATCGAGACGGCTGCTATGGACGGGACACTGCGGGAGACCCTGGTGCAGGACAACATCCAGTGGCCAACAGGTGAACAAAGATGGGTGCCAGGAGGGGCACGAGGGGTGACAAAAGCCTTGACGGGAGGGATGTACAACCTGCTCGTGATGGGGAGGCTCGGCCTGGGAGCTCTGAGCCCCATGGCAGGAGTGTTTAGGGGCAGCGGGGGAGCTGCTGTGCTGGTCACTTGGTCAGGAGGGGCTCGGGCTGGGCTGGGGGTCTGTACCTCACCGGGGGGGCGGGGGTTGTGCCCCCCTCAGGCCTGGCCGTGGACTACCACAACGAGCGGCTGTACTGGGCCGACGCCAAGCTCTCCGTCATCGGCAGCATCAGGCTCAACGGCACCGACCCTGTCGTGGCCATCGACAACAAGAAGGGTAAGCAGCACCCAAGACCCGCCAGAGCAGCAGAGAGGAGAGGGACCTGCCAGGGGGTGATGTCCCTGGGTGGGGTCCCGGCACAGCCCGGCGTCCCGGGGCCCCTGGCCTGGGTCATGCTGCAGGGCAGACCCCACTGCTGAGCCAGGGGTACTCGGCAGACGGCAGTGAGGGTGGGTTTTCCTCAAATGCTCCACAGCAGGACCACAGCCTACTGGCACTGCTGTCCCCCTCCACGCCGTCCCCCTCCACACCATCCCCCTCGTACTCAAATCCATCCAAAATCCCTGATCAGCCCTGCCCAAGGCAGTGAGCAGCCAGCCGTGCCGCCTCTGCCTGCACATGTCCCCTCTTCGCTTTCCCAGGGCTGAGCCATCCTTTCAGCATCGACATCTTTGAGGACTACATCTACGGTGTCACCTACATCAACAACCGCATCTTCAAGATCCACAAGTTTGGGCACAAGGCTGTCACCAACCTGACGTCTGGCCTCAACCATGCCACCGACGTCGTGCTCTACCACCAGTACAAGCAACCGGAGGGTGTGTGCTGGGCCCAGGACCCCCACCCTGCTCCGAGGGTGGGAGGGAGGTGCCCAGGGCCTGATCTCTGATGGGGGGTGCCAGAGGGCGAGGGGCTGGCAGAACTTGGGGCGAGAGGGGACTCGGCCACCGAGCTTCCTGCCTGAAGTGGGGGACATCTGGATGGGCGGAGCAGGGGGGGTTAGTGGGGAGGGGGGTGGATTGAGGGGGGCCAGCTGCAATGGCGAGCTGTCAGCTGGCGGCCCCAGGGCATCGGCAGACGGGCACAGGGCTTGGGCAGCTGTAGGGCCGGGGGGGATGTCCTGAAGCTGTTGGGGAGAAGTCGTTTGCCAGGAGGGCTTGCGGGTCACCCTGCCATCCTCACCTCGCCGTTCTCACCCCGTGTCGTCCCCTCCCCTCTCGGCAGTGACCAACCCTTGTGACCGCAAGAAGTGCGAGTGGCTCTGCCTGCTCAGCCCCAGCGGCCCCGTCTGCACCTGCCCCAACGGCAAGCGCCTGGACAACGGCACCTGCGTGGTCATTCCTTCGCCTACCGTCTCCCCCGTTGGTAGGTGGTCTGGAGGAGGAGGAGGAGGGGGGTCCTGCCCGGCACCGTCCCGCTCATCTCCATCCCTCCCTCCCAGTGCCCACCACCGACACCTGCGACCTGGTCTGCCTGAACGGCGGCAGCTGCTTCCTCAATGCCCGCAAGCAGGCCAAGTGCCGCTGCCAGCCGCGCTACAACGGGGAGAAGTGCCAGATCGACCAGTGCTGGGACTACTGCCAGAACGGGGGCACGTGCGCCGCCTCCCCGTCGGGTGAGGCTGCTGGGGGCAAGCCTGGGGGTCGGGGCTGGTCCTGGGCACGCAGACAGACAGATGGGGAGCACGCTAATGGCTCTTGTCCTCAGGCATGCCGACCTGCCGCTGCCCCACCGGCTTCACGGGGCCCCGGTGCAACCAGCAAGTGTGCACCGACTACTGCCTGAACAACGGCAGCTGCACCGTCAACCAGGGCAACCAGCCCAACTGCCGCTGCCTGCCCACCTTCATCGGGGACCGCTGCCAGTACCGTGAGTGCTGTCTGCCCGTGGCGAGGGTGGCTGGGGACAGTGCCTGGGAGGTTGGAGGGCCGGGTCCCCCTCTTCTGGGTGTGCTCTCTGGGGACCCGGCGTGGGGTGGTGCTCCGTGGAGGACTGGGGCTGCGAGCAGCCCTCCGGAGGGGCCCGCGGTCCGAGGGGCCGGGGTGGGTCTGCCCGCCCTGACCCCACCGTCCCCTGCAGGGCAGTGCTTCGACTACTGTGAGAACGAGGGCATCTGCCAGATGACAGCCAGCGGCGCCAAGCAGTGCCGCTGCCCTCCGCAGTTCGAGGGCACCCAGTGCCAGGACAACAAATGCTCCCGGTGCCAGGAGGGCAAGTGCAGCATCAACAAGCAGAGCGGAGAAGTCTCCTGCATGTAGGTGCCGGGGACATTGAACTCGAGGGAGGAAGAGGGGATGGTGGGCACGAGGACCCGAGAAAAAAACCTGTGTCCCTGTGGCCGGATCACTGAGAATCGGCTACAGCTGAGAGATGCTGGTTCAGTAATTCAGGGCAGCTAAGAAATCTGAGAACTGGGGGCCCCAGGAGGAGGCGATGGAGGTGTCTCTCCCCCAAGCCCATACTGATGTCCCAGCAGCCATCAGTGTGGCACAGCCGTGAGCCGTGCTGGAGGGATGAGCTAACAGCCTCTAGCGAGCAGAGCCCCAGGTCCTGGGCAGGGGAGCACGGGGCAGGCCAGGGGTACGCGTGTGCCTGATCCTCTCTGCCCCGCAGCTGCCCAGACGGCAAGATAGCACCCAGCTGCCTGACCTGCGACAACTACTGCCTGCACGGCGGTACCTGCTCCATCAGCGACAAGACGCAGCTGCCCGAGTGCCTGTAAGCAGAGCTGGGGGCTGGGGGGGGGGCGGTGGGGGTGCTACAGGTGGGCTACTTGCCCCCCCAAGCAGAGGGAACATGTGACTGACAGACCCCGATCTGTGTGCCCCCCCTGCCCCGATCCCCAGGTCTGTGCCCCACCTCTCCCTCCCCCTCCCCGCATGCTGTCCTGCCCCCGCTAACCCCGGTGCTCTCCCTGCGCTCTCAGGTGCCCAGCGGGGATGACGGGGACACGCTGCGAGGACTTCATCGTCAGCGAGCAGCAGAGCAACCGTACGTATGGGGCAGTCCTGCCCCGGGGGGGCACCGCGGGGTCCAACGCCAAACCAGGAGGGTCGAGGACGCATATTTGCCCCCGTGCAACTCCTGAACCCTGTTCTTCGGTGGAGAGGGGCTGGGTCCTCTCCTTGCGAGGCAGGGCCAGCCCAGGCTGCTGGACCTGCTGCTGCCCAGGGCTTGGGGCATGGGGGCACCAGCCCCTGCGCACACTCTGGCTCAACCTGCCCCTCTCCCGCAGGAACGGCCTCCATCGTCATCCCCATCCTACTGCTGCTCATCCTCCTCACCGTGGTGGCTTTTGTCTGGTACAAGTGGAGGATTAAAGGGTGAGTCCGGGCTGTCGGGGGCCAGGAAGGAGCGTTACCTAGCCAGGACTGAAACCCTCCTTACAGGGCTTGAAAGCCTCGATTGTGCGCGACAAAGGAGCAGGACCGTGGGTGGGGGCTCCGCTCGCTGCCCCCTGTGTTGCTGGCACTGACCTTCTGTCTCACACCCTCCCCAGCGCCAAGGGCTTCCAGCACCAGCGGATGACGAACGGTGCCATGAACGTGGAGATTGGGAACCCCACCTACAAAATGTACGAGGGGGAGCCCGACGACGACGTGGGGGAGCTGCTGGATGCGGACTTTGCCCTGGACCCTGACAAGGTGAGGAGCGGGGCCGCCGTGGCTTGGAGGGGCTGTCAGCTGCACGGGGTCCAGCCCGAAGTGGGGGATGCAGACAGGGGGCATGTGCCGAGGCGGGGGGGGGGGGTCACGTTGCTGTGGCAGCGTCGGGGCTCCCTCGGGCTGCTCTCTGTGCAGAAGAGGCTGGGGGGGCTCCGAGGGGTCGCAAGGGCTTTGGGGTTGGAGGCTGTGGGGAGGGACGGCAGCAGCCACAGGGTCAGTGGTGCTGTGCCGGGAGGAGGTTGTGGCTGGTGCGGGCTCTGGCTGAGGCACCCCAGGGCAAGGGACGGCTCTGGGGACCGCTCTTCTGGGGAGGGAGGTAGCCCTGCCCCCTCCCACCTCCTGCCCCTTCTTTGCAGCCCACCAACTTCACCAACCCTGTCTACGCCACGCTGTACATGGGCGCCCACAACAGCCGCAACTCGCTGGCTAGCACGGATGAGAAGCGGGAGCTGCTGTCACGGGGCGCGGACGACGACCTGGCGGACCCCCTGGCATAGGGGCAGGACGGGGGCGAAGGGCTGCCGGGCCGCGGCGCCCGGGCCTGGCACAGACACCCATTGCAGGAGGCGGGCGGGGGCCGGGGGAGCACAAAATTTAATGTGCATGTTACGGGGTAGGTTGATCAGTGTCTTTAAGTACTTGATATACAAAAACGAGCAGAAACAGCTCAGCAACATGTTTTATGCATGTTTAATCATTCAAGCACTACATGTCTCTGTGAGCTGCATAGTCAGGGGCAGCATGCAGCCTATGAGAGGATGAAGCTGGGGCTCAAACTGTGCAGGAAACCAGTTTGCTTTCCTGGAGGTCTGGAGAGGCATAGCTTTCTCATTTTTAAGACTTTTTAAGTTTGTGGTTTTAAAAATCTGTTGGTGCAGTTCCTGTGTGTCATAGTGCACCCTTGTCTGCTTCCTACACCTTCAGTCCCTTTTCCTTCTCTCACAGAAAACAGTACGTTAATGTCACATGGTATTTTTCAGGAAAGAAGAAGTTCAAGAGGAGGAAAATCTACTGTCAGATCACTCAGCACCTGCTTCAGAACCATAAAATGTGGAAGAAAGTAATTGAGGACGAGGAGAGGTTAGCCGGGACAGAGAAACAAGGCATGGAGCAATCCACGTTGCACCAATCTTCAGAACAAATCCAGGCCATCAGGGAAGAGGAGGAGGAGAAAGGGAAGCCCAAGAGGGATGAAGAGGAGAACACAACTGTAGAACCAAACCAATGACAATATTTACAGCAGTATTTTAAGACAGAGTGACTCGTGCACAGACTCTTTCTCAAGCCAGCACAGCATTTAGACACAACACTGTAGAAGTATGGGATAATGCGCCTACAGCTGTTTAATTTGTTTCTCTTTCCTTTTTATGGTGAGGTACATTGTTTAAACTCCTATGCTCAAGGAAGCTTTCACACTGCGACACCGGCTTTTACAGACTTTCTTTAAAGAGATTTGGGGGTGGGTGGAATTATATAAATATATATATATAGCCAGGGTTATTGGCTGCACACTTCAGCAGAATACATTTAATGGTATATTATGGTCACTGTGATATTTACAGAAGAAAGTTACCTAAGGAAATGCTGCTTCTAAAGCACATTTGCAGTTAACAGTAAGGTACCAGTTAAGTAGCTTTTGCTCTTAATGCTGAGGGATAAAAGTTCCAAAGCTTTATATGAATGCTGATATATCCTGCCAACATATATGTGTGCGCGAGGGGGTGTGTGCGAGTGTGAGTGGACGTAATGTAATATAGCATAGTTTGAGTTCTTACTACAGTAGCTGTAGCACATGTCCCAATACACGACAACGAACAGAAGGCCTGAATTTTAGAGAATTTGTGCCCGCAAGGGAACCGGAGACCATTTTGAGGAGCTTTGCATTCCCCGTAGCCCTCCAAGTCCCAGTTTGCACTCCGGCTGCAGCAAGCAGCCTTTCCGCAGGGGCCACGGTGGCTCGGGCTGCTGGCCTGGCCCCATCTGGCTGTGCGGGCTCCTCCGCCGCCTCCTCTTCCTCCTCCTCCTCCTCCTCCTCCTCCTCCTCGGCACTTCCCAGACTGCTGGCGAAAGGGATCTGCCAGGAAATTTATTTTCCAAAGCGGGTTACGAGGGACTGTGTGGCACGGCGGTCTGTTCCCCTTGCGAGGACCTGGCCCTCCGTACGCCTCTGAGCGCGTGAATGAACGGCTGCGTGGGGCAGCGCGTGTGTGTGGGCAGGAGAGAACAGAGAGCAAACGCGTGCTCGGAAGCCAGAGGCACGCTGGCATCTTCCTACCCTGACCTTATGCCTCCGCGCATCAGTGGCCAAATATATCACTTCAGAGCGAAGGTAAACTACGTCTCTTGAGAGCAAAAGAAGGGGAGTGCGGGGGCCGTGCCCTTCCTCAGGATAAGAGGCAAACGATGCATTAGGAGCAGCGTCGGCCGGACACTCGTATGTCTCAGCAACCACTCACATGAGCTTCAGAGAACTTGGCTTTTCAGTGTGAGGTGCTGGATGGGAGCAGTTTGTTGCTGGCATTCTGCTTAGAAGCAGCGTGTTTGATACCACCAATATACTTTTTTTTTCTCTTTTTTCTTTTTTTTTTTTTTTTTTTAAAGAAAGGAAAAGATCGGGCGTGTAAGAAGAGCAGATCTTTTTTTTTGTTCTGTTTATTTGTTTTCTCTGTTGTTTATGCTGTGAGCCAAATGTCTATTTAAAAGGTTGGATATTCACTTTCAATATTTTATTTCACGATATTATATTTGTCAATGATTAGCTATCTAGATGTAAATATGGAAAAAATTTTTATGGGTTCCTGTAGATAATGATATCTTTAAGAAAAAAAAGAAGAAAAAGAAAAAAAGGGAAAAGGTTTTTTTGTAAAGCTAATTTTTTAAAAAATAAATACAAAACCATTTTTATACAGTGTAGCCATTTCCAAACCCAACAAATAAAGTCTTGAGTAATTTGTATAGACCCTTCTGGGAAGCCAGTGGTCTACAGGATCAAGGCTTTAAAATATTGATGCTCTTTGGGATTGGCAGCACCAACCAGCGCCACACAATTTAGAGTTCTATTCCCACAAAAAGAATGATATATAAAGTTCAGTATCTCTCAAAAATGATTTGACTACGTATGCTTTTTATATTTTGATCCTGCAGCCCCTTGCCAAGAAGAGGATTGCTTGTGTGAGTAAGAATGCTTGTGAAAGGAAGAACTTGTAGGAGAAGTCCTTTCTATATTAAATTTCTGACATTGCATCCATCGCTTTTTGCTATTGTTATGCATTCACCACATTTCATGATACCCCCCCAAAAATGCTGGAAAACATTCTCTATCAAAGCCAATCAGCGTGTGTGTTACCACTTCAGAGTATCTTTTTGCTTTGCATTTCTGTTAGAGTGTGCTTTTGCTGGAAAACAGGATTTTGGTTTCTTACAGGTTGCATTTGCCTGATACCCTCTCATCCTGCTCTTACCAGTAGAGAAGGCATTTGCCTTTCGACAGAGTGACTCTAGAGCATGGCTCTGAATGCTCTTATCGGCAGAAATATTTAGTGTTTTTCAGTGAAATCAGAAAAGCAAAGATCCAAATTGCACTACTATTTTAAAGGGAAAGGATATAGCAGAATTCATTGAATAGAAAAAAAAGATGTCTCCAAGATCTCAGCAAGTCTCCACCAAATCCAGCTTGCCCTGTTTTCACACCTCTTCGGTCACTTCGATTAATCATTTTATTTGGGGTTTTCTTGTACAAGTGGTATGCATACCTTATAGTATGAGAAAAATTTAACATGCCTCATTCTGTCCTTTAAAAATTAAACTTGCAGAGATGCTTTAAAATGTCACATCTCCAAGCACTTTTTTCTCCATTTTCAGTGCATGATCACTGGGACTGGATTTTTTTATATTGATTTTTACATTGCCTTTGCTAGAAGAGGAAAAAAAGAAGTTATTGCAGAAAGTGTTAGTGGGTGCTCAGTTGGTAAAATTATGAAGAGGTATTCAAGAATGAGGCGAAATCCTGCAGGTGGACTTCCACATACTCCTCTAAGCAGGCATACACAGGGTTGAACTAAGAAGAATTATCCTAAAAATGTGCTGAAATGGAATTACTATATTTTTCCTAGTCATCATTTTTGGTTGCCGTTAGGTAAAATCAGTGTCAGCTTCTAATTTTTTAAGATTTCTGTCTGTATTGCCAAAGCAGCTGTCACAAATTGTTACTGCATTGCTACACGAGCCTGTTTGTGGGTACAGTTTGATTAACTCAGGTCTTTTACAATGAAGGCATTGCTGACAGGCTTAAAATCAGAATGATCATTGATTTTATCCAAACTGAAGGGAATACCAGTGAAGAAGCTAAAGTAGCTGGGAGTGGTTAACTTGGTAAAAGGTGACCTTTTTTTTTTGCACTCCAAATAGTTACTAACAGAATGCAATTTCTGTAGGTGTCCACTCCTTATGAATCTGATTTTCAGTCTTTGCAGTGCATTTCTGGCGGGCAACGATCAGGAAATTTCCCAGGTTGGCTTAAACATAACGCAAAAGAAAATATCAGAGAGATTTTGTATCAAAGATGAATACCATTTTTGCTTTGGGGTTTTTAGTTGATAATGAAACAGGTAATTTTTTAGAGGGTTTTATAATGGTTTCTAGTCCAAAGGAGGCAAAACTTTTGACCTGCAGTTGCAGCAACCTTTTGGACGCTAGACCTTGATGGTTTTCTGCTTTGTGCATCCTTTTGTGTTGCAAACCCCAAATAAACCACAGCCTGTGCAATATTTTTGGGGAAAAAAATAAAAAAGAAAAGAAAAATAATTGTATTCTATCAGTAAAGTGCTCAGATTTCAGGTGGGGTGTTTACAGTGTTGATGTGGGTTTCTGGTACATACAGTATGCAAAGAGGTTTGTTGGATACTAGGGAAAGCAAGCCCCATTTAAACAATGTTTTGCAGTAACAAAAAGTCATGTATTTTGATTTTCGGTTCTTTAAAAACAGGAAGAGAAAGGTTGGACTATTTTTTCTGGTTGGATATTTTGTTTTCTCCACTGTAATGTCACTTGGAGACTGATCCCGCTCCCTTCTAGTCTAGGAGAAGTTTAAATAAGGGGCTTTTTGCAGTGCTTGCAGCTCCCAATGCAGTGAGAAAAGCACTCTGCCTGTCACATAGCAATCACATATAAACCCTTTTGTCCCCATATTCCCAGTTTGCTTGATAGTCACATGCTGTTTACCGTGGAATATAACTTCTCTCATTATGCTTGTGTTGCAGAGAGCGTGAAAGCCTCAATCTATTTATTTCATTACCTTTTGTTTTAGGAGGAGCCTCAGACTTTAGTTTCCAAGAACCCAAAAATACCTGTGTCTAGAAGTAATAATTTCCACCATGTTCAAAGGGCCATAATTTACTATTTATGCTCTAACTCTTGATGGAACCTGGCATTTCTTGATTTGTTTTGAGCTAATGTACAGAGCATGTTGACACTCATCTCTGTAAATCATCTGCCTCCTCCAGTAGAAAGATGGTGTTTGATGCTGTGCTGCAACCCATGCATCAGAAGTAAGTTGCAAGAATCTGCTAGGCAAAAGTGATTCTACTGTGCTTTTAGCAACATTTTGAACTCCCTTCCTCTGTGAGTGAAAGCCTTTACAGAAAGCTGGGGAAATGGCTGTGTGTCACCAATAGCCTCCTCTGTGACCTTGCACAGGGTGCTGGCTCTCATAGCCAGTGACGGTCACATTCTGGCAGTAAATGGTTCCCAGGGCAGATGTAATTTGAATTTGTTAACAATGCAAGGGTAGTTGTTCATCAGTTTTTACCCTGACATCATGTGAACATCTCTCTGCATCGTCATCAAGTTAAAATCCAAGACTGCGATTGCTCAGGACCTTTTGAGCGATGCATTTGGGACTTCTGCCCTTAGTGTGCTACTGTTAGAAGTTCTTAAGACCCTGATGGTCTGAATTTGGAAGGAGATTAAGTCTGTAAAGGTTCAGATTGGTGCTTATAAAAGTACCATTTGGCATCTAAGCAAATGCTGTACCCAACTCCGTTTTTATGGTTTCCACACTGGACATTAAGTTCATTTGTTTTCTTTAGGAAGCTCTCCTAAATTTCTGTCTGCTTTTTAGCTACAAAATTTTTTCTGAAATTCTGGCCCTGTCTTTTTCTTCCTTCAGAAATGCCCCAGAAAGTAGAATGCACTGTGGAGAAGCCAAGGATCTTGCCAAACTGAGCATCAGTCAGTGGTACAGCCCACGAGGACTGCCCAGCCTGTGCCCCAGTCCGGGCGCGTTCGCACCCAGGGCCGTGCCCGTGCTGCTGAGCTGTGAGCTGAGTCGGTGTGGGGTAGCTGTCAGTTTGGGAACTCGGCAGCCTGAGGCCCACCAGCTGTTAGTGGGACTTGGGATCTTGGAGAATTTTGTCAGTTTTCAAAATGAACCTTGGGCAGTTTTGAAAATTTTGCCATAAGTATAATGAGGCAAAAGGTTTGTGGTTGGTCCCAAGTGTTAATGAAGTACTTCCGCAAAGTCTCATTAATTATCTGGCACGTCCTGCTTGGTCTGTGTGGTGTGGTCCTGTGCTGGTGATGGTGAGGGCTCTGCTGTTGATGAAGGTGGTTGCAGATTTGAGTACACCCTTTCGCTGACTTTCCATAGGCACAGCCAGATGTGCCTGTCACTGTGAGCCTGGGCAGCCCAGCAAACCCAGCTGTGCCCGGGGCTGTGATCCAGGGAAAGCACAAGGTGCTTGACCAGCAAATACCCCAGGGAGATGCACCAGCTGATTGAAGTGTGGGAGAGGCAATGTGGATGTGCTGTCGTTCATTCTAGAGCTGTGCCATCTGATAGACAGTTTTCAATAGGCTGGGAGGGCAGCAATGAGTCAGTCTGCGGCTTTTCTTTGAAAGGAGAGGCTTTTGACTGTTGGGAAACCTGTAATTCATAAAAACATATAATATTAGCTATTACTTCTGCAAGAACCGTTACGGTTGGGATGTTCCAGCATTATGTGTTTAAAGAAGAAAGGTTTCAACTTAAGGATGAGTATGAGAATTTCTTGAGCATCCCACGGCCTCATGGGCGGAAGATTAGATCAAGGCACGTGCCCAGAGCTGAGAACGTGCCTCTCCCAGGTCTGCTGCAGGCACCGCAGCTGGGAGGCAGGCACGGAGGGTTGCCTGCTCTTTCCAGTCTCGGGCCTGGACGTTGGCCTGCGAAGTTGGGTATTCCTCAGCTGGCAGCACAGCACTGGTCTAATTAGTCTTCAAGCTGATGGGCTTGTAGACATGCAGGGAGAAAGTCCAACTGGCAATTCATAGGAAAGAGAAAAGGAAATTGTAGTCCAGTATGAAACAGACTTTATACAAAACACTTAATTTTCCCTTTCTTTCAAAATCAAATGTAATCCCACTAGAATGAAGTAACCGTGGAGTTTCTGGTGTTTTAATTACTGTTTAATGTTGCAGCATTAGTCAAAATGGTGACAATATTAAAGAGAAGTAATTGTTCCCATTAGGTAGGATGGGGGAATCTTTTTTTTTTTTTTTTTCATATTTTTAGATGACTCAACAAATCAGAGTGTCCAGGCCTCCTGAAGAAAATGCATGTCAAGTGTTTTTGAAGAGATCAAGGAATAACTGAAATTAGGTGACAGCTGTCTTAAGCAGTCATTGGAAGAGCTAGGAAAAAATGCTGATTATTGGAGGCAAACTTTGAATTAGAGCAAAATAGCACCAGTACATTTGAGAGCAACTTAGTGTGATAAATCTTTCTTTGAATTTCATCACTTTCATTTAGCAAAACAACATTCCTTTGGAGGTAAATCAAAGCAGTGTTTTATCCCCTGCTGTGGTAGTTATTGAATCCTAGTGTTGGAGGGAGCAGTCCGAGAGTTATCCTCCATTTACATCCTAATTATGATTTATTCAGAGGCCATTAGTGGGATTTTCCTGGCAGGCAGGTGTTCTCTTGATAAAAAATACATCACGCCTCCTCGGTAGGATGCAGACGTCGCCCATGTGAGCACACCCGCCTGAATTCTTAGGACGATACAAGCTCCTCGGGAGCCCGCAGGCGGTTGTATTTCTGGAGAGTCTGTTTTCACAATGACAAAAGGGGGAAAAAGCTCAAGCTAGTTAACAATACTTCCTCGATAAAACTGAAACAACAATAAGCATTGTGCAGTTTGAAAGCTTGCCAACATCACTCAAGGTGTATGGGAAAATTTCCCCGAGTGCTTGCACATGTAAAAGTATTCCTTCTGGAAGGTGATGAGTTCAGGTAAAACCAACTGGCCTTGGCTGTGGTCTGTCGAGCTGAAGCATCTAGTGAATCAAGAAGAATTTTTGACTGAAGTAATTTAATTCTCCCTCATTAAAGAATACTTTGCTTGGTGCTAGAGGAGGAGAAAACAAAATAATATTTCAGTTGACCTTTTCAGGTGGCTAGTCCATGCCAGTTGTTTCTTACTTCCAAAGCCATGCCTGCAGTCTGTCCGAGGTGTGGAAGCAGGACACCAGATGAGGCCTGTTCTGCTGTGGATGCCATATGGGATCTGCATGCACCAAGGAGCACCACCGAAATCTGCAGGTGTGCAAGTGGTGTATCCCAGCAGTGAATTAGATGGGGAAACCCAAATATCTCTGCTTTCTGTCTGTGTGGAAGCGTAAGAGCAGGTATAAAGGACTTTGCCACAGCTGTGGACCATGTATCCTTTTATGATTGAATTGTCTTGTCCTGATTCAAAAAACGTAGAAATCGGATCCAGTCAGCAAAACGCAGCAGGTGCTGTGGCCCCAGCGAGGCAGGCGCGTGTTGGCTTGCTTTTCCTCGGGCTCGCAGAGGGGGCTGCGCTTGCACCGTCGGCCTGCAACTGGTGTGGGGTCCCGGGGGGCACGGCATGGGGAGAGGAACTGGTGGGAGGTAAAGAACAAATGCCGAATTTCAGAGGGCTGTTGTGTCAAAGTAGCTGGAGAAATACCTTAGAGTAATGTAATCCAACTGTACACCCGCCTTGCCGTGGTTTGCTCAGAGCAATCGCCCCGAGGCAGTGGCTTAGATGCCCTGGTTTGCAACGCTGTCTTCCTTTACCGCAGCGAACACTTACAAACAATTAATGTGAATTAGCAATTGCTCTTTGCTTTTAAATATTTGTTTAAAGGCAATTGGGTTTTTGGGGTTTTGTTGTTGGGTTTTTTTGTTCCCTGAGGCTAGTCATTCTGCCCCCGTGCTTTCATTAAAAAAAAAAAAAAAAGGTCTTTAATCTGATCAGAGAGAAAACAGTTAGGGGTTTGCCATGTGTGTACATACTGCTTCAGGTAGAAAGCCCATCGTCTGTTAAAGCTATCTTTCCTGTTCAAAATTCATACCTGATTCTGACACGTGATAAAAATCTGTATTTGAATGGAAAATTTTCATTTTTACATGTTTGTAAACCTTAATACAGTACTGCAGATGGTATCCTAAAAGATCAAAGACAGCGTTAATAATTGCTGTGTGGTGTTGATGATATTTTTAATATTTCAACCATGTCAGCATACATTTGGTCATTACTTTTCTAAAGTTGGGTCTTCTTTTCTTGAATAATCAATATAAGATGTTTGCATGATGGAAAGTAATTTAAGTTTACCTTTTAAAAGATGTGATTCATACTGTACGTTGTGTTTGTTTAACAGATTAACATTTTCACTGACGGGTGGCAGTTTTTTTCTTTTTAGTGCTTTTGATAGAAGAGTATCTAGGACATTTTCCAACAGAAACACATTTTGTAATTTTTGCCTCCAGTTGTAGAAGTAGTACCTTTCAAAAATAATTGTTTTCCAATACAGTTTGGCCATCTGGGTAACAATATGCAAGTAGGTATATCACATACAAGATATGATTTAAGAAAAAAAAATATCTCATTTTGGTGGAAGTAATCAAGGAATTAATCCAGCAAGGTCAAAACCCTTTCTGAGTAAAAATTTTGAGTGCGTCAATATAACTGAAGCGCTTAAGCCCCCACCAGATTTTGAGGCCAAATCATACAAATTTTGTATTTTCAGATTCACAAAAGGCCAACCAAAGGGTTTTTTCACTTCAGAAAACACTGAGGAATTTGGTCATCTTGCATCCTGTCCTATGAGGTTTGACTCCTGGCCTAGGACCTCGGGGCACTGCGCATTCGGACTCAGCTCTAGTAGCAAGTTTCCTCACATCACCCGTGTACTTCAAAATTAATCCCTCCTTGGTTTTTTTCACTTCAAAAGGTGGGGTGGGGGGTGGGGGGAATGTAATTGTATACGGCTCTGTTTGAAAAGGGTTTTGTGTACCTTTATAATCCTTTTGAAGCAATATTTTAAAAAATAACTGCCAGCCAAAGTGGCAATGCAGGAAAGTGCCATCTTGTTTAGGATTTGTACACGCCAGTTTTTAACACAGTGTTCTTTTCACTAAGTACTACATACGTTAATTTATATTTATATATTGTCAATATTGTTGTAACCAAGCTTCTCCTTTCTAAACACTTCAGGAACAAGGCCTTGTATTTTTAGGTGATTTTCATAAACAGAATAATTCTTTTCCTTTCACTAGTATCTTGCACTCGATACATGTAGCAATACTTAATATATTCTCTTCACAAGTATTTGTTAAGTGATTTAGTTAATGGCTGATAAATGTTTTGTACAAAATAGATTCTGTACAGGAAAAAAAATCTTTTAGATAAACATTATTTATTTTTACTGTTTTGTAAGTTAGACACTATAATGAAGCTCCTTTTTGCCAGAATTACTGGAAGTGCCTCTTGGTAAAATGTATTATACAGTAAATATGTATTCAAAATTATTAGAAATACTTGTCACAAAATGAACAATGTGGATGTTGCAATGTGAAGACAAATGTACAACATAAATATAATTCTGTGGTATCCTGTTTGCTGTGTTTCTTTTTCTTTTATTGAACAAATTTGCTTTCAGTGCCCAGCTTTCAGTTTAAACACCAGACTGCGAATGACCTCTAGCCTCTTCAAACTCTCATTCAAATCCAGTAAAGCTCGTCTGTATTGAATTACCATTTTATCTACCAGCCCTGCTTGGTATGTGTTAGTGACCTATGCTCACGTTTATTACTTGCAACTTTTACCAGCAGAATTCTGCACTTTATTTCAGATCACTAATAAATCCCATGTTAAATGCTGCGTGACTCAACCAATCTGTGGAAGGCCTCATTATAAACATTTTACTTTAATAATGACCAATATTTCAACATCCGTCATCGGATCCAATTAATATGGACCATACTGATTGAATGTCGTCTATATTATATGGTACTATTCAGCCATAGTAATGTAGAGTGACTAATGCTTCCAGAGAGAATGAAATGTGTTACTGTAACAGTGTTTTCCTTATTAATCACAGAAGTAATCTGTTAAAGTGGGACATCAGTAAATGAAATCAATTTTCTTGCAATTATATTGGCAAGTATACTCTCATTCTTCAGCGCAAGATTTTGCTAGTCCGTTGTGTGGGCTAGAACTGACATCTAGCTACTTTTTTTGCTCAGTGTTTATAATTTTTAAAAAGTATCTTACAGTTGTCAAAAATTTTCCCCATTTTTTTAGTTTTATTACCTACTTTCATCAAAGATCTGGAGAGCTCTTCAGCCACCTCATTTGAAATGGCTGCATACAAATTATCTGGAACAACTGTGTATTCAAACTTCTTTTCCCATAACTTAAAAATTAACAGTTTTTAAAATATGGAAAAGCATCAGCCGCATATCTGGCTGTCAGTTTTGAAGTCCCACCAGTTTATTTGTCCTCCAGCTTAAATTGTGAATGGCAAAAATGTAAGGAAATTTGCGCCAGCCAGTGATTAGGAAGGTCTTAATTGGGATCATCGCCAGTACGAAAGTAAAATATGGTTATACCTGTTCTAAGGGAACTGCTTGTAAGCCTGCAGCTGGTCTGTCCCAAGCACTTAATAACTCCATAGCATGGAATTATTTGATCCAGAGATTCGCAGCTGCCCACAGAGAAGCGTACAACTGGGGTAGCAAAGGAACATTCTTTCCCTTCAATACTGCTTGTCACAGAGCAGGGGCTACCAAGGTAAAGAATGCACTTGTCTTTGAAAATCACCGAACTCTCTCTGGAGCACTTAAAACAGCAAGAGGTTCCCATGGGAAGAGATGAGCAATAAAACACAGAGCAGAAGCAGTCAATCTGCTAATGAGACCACACATGAGCATGCCTCTCCTGGGCTTCTGGTAAAACATAAAGGAGGCCATGACGCACAGTCAGTAGCAGCTCAATTAAATGTTGCATTTTCCAGGTGTTCAAATTGCTCTCAATTGCCCAGGCAAATACACTTGGCTAAAACCACTTAAAATGTTTCACTAAAAACAGAGATCTCTGAGAACTCGTGGCACTCTGTTTAGCAATGCTTTCTTTAATGTCTCTTCAATTATCTCACCCCAAATCCTGTGGAAATCAACGTTAACCCTCATGCCACCATGGACTCCCTGAGTATCGTCAGTGATGCACGTAGGGGTAGAACAGCAGACGACTTTGACAGTCAGGTGCGTAACTTCCAGGTGCTGCCCTGACTGACGGGCTCTGTAGCTCTGGGGTAGCCATCTCTCACAGTGTGAGGGAGGTTTTTAACCACTCCGCTCTGGGATCCCAAAAACCTGGCGTGCTGAGATGGAAACCGTCAAAGCCAGCTACTTTGTTGAACAGAGTACTAACTTTGCATTCATTCGTGAGCCATGGGAGAAAAAACGCAAGTTTAAAGTTTTACCTAAGGTTTTGATGGCTTGTGTCACACCCATTCCAGACTGCCAGTTATAATCACTAAATAACCTGGGATAGATGTGGTTGTAATGGTTTGGAAGTCTGCTATAGATAAAGGGTTGCTACAACATCTGCTTGTGTGCAGCCAGGAAATACAAAGCAGAAGGTTCCTGTTTGATCTGCATGATGGCTTCATTTACAGTGACTTTTGTTGTTCTTGCTGGTAAATTACTTCCCTTCACAATCCTTTGCACATGGCAATTGTTTATTACTGTGCTTGCCAAAGGCATCATATTCTACAAATTCAACACCTTCTGTGTAATAAACTCTTCTGTTAAATTCTTTACACCTTCTCTTTCCACATTTCTAGCCAAAATCTTTGGGTTTAAACCTACTTCAAAGAACTTATCTGCATTACAGAAAGTGCTGTGGGATTTTATTAAGATTAATGGTATTAATCCCTAGTGGCTGGACAAATTCCAGTTTCTCATATTACGTTCTTCTAAATTAAAATTCTCCCCAAAGCTCCAGTGGGTACAAATGCTTCCTGCCCTGAAGATATGTATCATGTCACCGGCTCTCTCATTCATCCTTCTTGTTACACTCCCTCAGAGCTGGGTTTCTCAGGGCTCATTGGGATCTTTGCAAAGTGTGGTGCTATATAAGTATACATGTTTCTTCTCTTCTCTTGAAAATTCTGGTCAAAATCTGTCTGGGTCCGTAATTTGGGATTTTTTACTAATCATTCAGGAAGCAAAACCTTCTAGCTCTTTTATCTAATTGGTTACCTTCTGCAAGTGCTTTCAAGGTAATCTACAGCCTCGGAGCACGCTCCTGTACATTACCTCAGGCACCCAGCATGGAGAACATACATAGAAAAGGTGGTATTGTTCTATGGTTAGAGCACAGGAAATGCATTTACTGCAACTGCTGTTTTGGAAAATTTTTCTTCCTGAGGTCTCATGAAAGGGGCTGAAAAATCTGAAAGTCAGGAATAATTTGATGAGCACCTCAGGGTAATGAGACTTCTCAGAAGGACATGTGGATATCCTAACAACAGGTTAGCCTGGTCTCAAAAATAATTATAACAGTTTTCTATTGCTTTTGCTGTTCTTTGATAAGAAAACTGTTCTTTGAGGCTAGATCTGGAAGTCCTTAGTTGGGCAAGGAAGTACTATCCTCAAGCCTGAAATTTTCACGGCAATCCCCGAGTGCTTCTAACAGCTGAAGTGTATTATTTGTCTCTGGTTCTTTGATGTGGAATGACTGTGCAAGGTTTGTTCTGACAGTAGGTTTTCTACACATTTGTGTTCTTACCAAGTATGTTCTTAGGACTGGTAACAAAAAGAAGAGGAATATTAATGTCAAGAAATAATGAATCCATAGCAATAGAGTACATAGCTAAAGCAATTAAAATTATATAGGCAGTGAAACTGGATTGTTTTCTTAGTTAACTGTAAATGTCTTCACTGTATCTGCTTATCTTTGACTCCAAACTACACATTTACCTAAGAATCACAGCTAGCAGAAATAATTTTTTTATAAATTATAGAAGTTAAATAGTACTAGAATTTAAGTACTCGGAGACATTTCTTTGAAAGAAACAGCTGCTTCCAAGCCATCATGCATTCTAAGTTGCCTTTATTCTGGCAGCTGCATTTCCAGACCCGACAGTGGTGTGATGCCTTGAGCTTCCTGCTCTCTGGACAAGGATTCAAGAGGTCTGGATCTGTCTGAGTTTTTCCTGAGGTCTGCACAAGCTTCCTGCATGACCTTCAGCAAACATGAACAGTTCAATTCCTCTCCTTCAAATGTGAATATTCCTATTTAGCCAGCTCTCACAGTCTTGTCTGCTGTATCTTAGCTCCTGCCCTGAGCTCGCCCGGGCTTTAGGAGATAGTTGCAGTAGGAGAACTCTGGGCCACAAGCAGTTGCCGCCATGACTGGCTCTCCTTCTCTGTGAGTTGTTCCAGGCACAGCAGAGCGGCTCAGGACTGAAGTATTTACGTGCTAGCCTAAGCAAAATCATAGAGGAGTTATTTGGCCAAGTGTCAATCTGAGTAGTTGAGGATTCATTCTACTGAGAGTTTCTATGTAGCTTTGCTTTGCAACACAATATTAAGGCTTGGGAATGTGTTCTCTGCCAGACCATAGAAGTCATGTAAATTCAGAGGTTAAGGTGATGTGGTGTATCAAAATCCCATTTATACATTTTGGTTTTCTTTTTTTAAAAAGTCAGTATTTTCCTTCTATCAGGTAAAAATTTATGTTTCTTTGCAGCTGTTATGTGTGTATTCAGGTTTCAGTGTGAAGTTTATCTTTACAAGCAAGCCCTTATGCTTTAAATAAGTCTGCTAGAATATGTTTTTAAAATATGTGTGTTACAAGGGGAAGCTTCATGCTTGTGACCACTGAGGGGGTTCTTTTGAGACTTTACAGGGTTAGCATTTGTTTATGAAATGTGCTTGAAAAAGAAGCAGCCGGTTGCTTGGAGCTATGGCTCAGAGATCTGTTGTTGTTGGATGGTTTAAAGATTGACCCACAAACCTGCTGTATTGTTAGTGTCTTGATACATCTATGAATGAAGATTACTCTTGTCACAGTTATTCACTACGACTAGACTAGGCTTTGTAAATGTAATTAATTTAACCCTGTGCTTTAGAAACGAAGGTGGTCTGGCTTCTAATTTCCTGTAACTAATACAAAGTAGGAATGCGAAGAAAATAGAAGCAGACTTTGAGGAACAAGCTTTAGTCTGGTTCTTTGTCCTGTAGCTGCTTTAAAGGCTTTGTTTCAATTATTGAATAAGTATATATAAGTAAGCAATTTCTTTTAGGACTATGGGAAACCAAAACCTTTCTTGTCTGATGGATTGTCTAGCACGCTTCCAATGAGTTTTGTGTCGTTGTGCTTGGGAAGTGCTCTGCTGTGGGAGGCACTGAAAAGTGACACACAAGAGGCGTCATGTCCTGTATTGGAACTGGTAGTGATCTGTTTCCCCTGTCTCAGTTCTTGTTAGTAAATTGCAGTAGGTGATGTACTGCATCACCTTTCCATGCGATATCCATGGCCTGGGAAGGAGACTAATAAATTCCTACCTGGATGAGACTTTCTTTTCTGCCAGATGAACTCCCTGAGTTTTAGTGAGGATGTTGTATCCATTTACTCTAAACATCTGGAAAAGTATTGTAGAGGACAAATACAACTGTTTCTGAGGAACTGCTATAATTAGCTCATAAAGGAATGGCTGTGTACTTCTGGAAGGTGTAAGAAAACTTTCCATAATGGAAAATACCTCCCCCAGGGTGGTTTTGATAAAGTTCCAGTTAAGATATTATCTACACCTATAAAGAAGTCAGACAAGGCTCTGTAAAGAAATTCCAGTAAAAGCCCAACTGTGATAGAAAACTGATGCTGAGGATTTACAATGAACAAAAAATTCAGGAAAGATGAGATCGTACTGAATTTTATGGGTCTTGTTCTTCAAAGCATTGCTTCATCTTAAACTGCATAAACCCAAACTTTAGGTATTTTTCTGTAAGGGTAGAGGACCATGCCCTGGTCTTCATTGATATGATTTGTAGCTCAATGGGGTTTTAGAGGATTATGGGAAAAAGATTTACGTAAAGAATGTATGGTTCTGAACATGAGCCTCACCTATTTTAAGGGACAGTGTGGTGAAGGCTACCAGTGGCAGAATAACCGGAGTCTGTTTCAGAAATCATTGAAGGAGACAAGGTCAGCAACAAAGATTAAAGGTCAGGCAAAACTAGTACAGATCCCCTATTATGTAAACTCCGTTCTCCTAAAAATTGAAGGAAACGGGCTGGAAGCTGTTCTCTGAAAGAGGCTGAAAGAACTCATAATCACTAATTCTCCTAATCACTTATTCCTGTGGACTATTGGGCACCCTGATATCTCTTAGAAAAGGGGAAAAGAGATTTCCAAGTTCCCAAACCCGCAAAGTAAGGATATAAGACACATTAGAGTACAAAATGTGAATTATGTGCAGTGTAATAAAATTCCAGATGCATTAAGAACCCAAAATGGAGATATAATGAAGGAGCAGATACTAATTTGTATTAAATCTAGAAAAGTAGAAGCCTGCTCCAACGCGCTGTGTTTGGCACGGCACCATTTTGAGTGTCAGCGAGGTTTTAGCTACCATGGGAACATACCCTACTGCAGAGGGTGGGAGAGAGCAAGCAGGGGAAAGGAAAAAGAATTTATAGTTTTAATATCTTCTTTGCTTGTATAATTAGAGCTCAGGTTAGCAGAAGACACAGGATTTATAGCCTCTCTCATCAGAAGTAACTACACTGGGAACTAGTCACGTTCTTCACCTTTACACAAACTTGCTCTTTCAGTAGCAATAACATTGTGACAGGAAAAACACAGGGAGGGAATGAAGTCTGCAAAATTTTTCTTTCATTAGGGCGAAGGACTTGACTGACTTTCCCGTGCAATTCTGTCCTCTCCTTTAATGAGTCTTCTCGTTCTGTTTTTACATCATGTTGATGGGGACTTTGCCCTGCAGCTTTTGGGGAGCAGGGCATACTGGGCGTACTGGGAAGGACCAGGGTCTGTATGGGAAAGCTTTGTGAACCACCTGTTCACCCTACATCCTATCTTCTCCCACACACACACACCCCCTCTTTTTTTTTTTTTTTTTTCCTGGTCCATTCCCCCTTGAAGTCTTTCATTTCCTGAGAAAGAGCAATTAAGAAGATCAGGATTTTTAAATTTTTTTTTTTCCTCTCCACAAAGCTTTGTCACGTGCCCCACCAAAGTTACGGCAACATACAAAGAAAAATACCCCCCCGAGGGTTTAGATGCTCTTCAGGATTTCCAGCTAGGGGACCCGGCGTCTTTGCTTTGCCTGTGTGCCCGGTGTCCTGGAGTTGATAGGAGGGGAGAAAGGAAGAAAAAAATGAGGAGGTGGGGGAGGAGGATGAGGGGGGAGATGAATACCAAGCGCTCCGGCAGAACAAGAGACAAAACAAGTTCTCCTACCCTTATGCTTTTTCCTTTCTCTACCTCCAGTATAAGATGTACCATCCCTAGACAGGGTAGTTTCTAAGAGGTGGTTTTCCCCTCCAATTTTTTGCACTTCTAAGCTGGGACCAGTGCCTGTGCATGCATGTGTGGGTATGCATAAGCAACAGAGGGAGCTTACCTGCGAAAACCGGTAGGCACCATCTCTGGGTATTTCTGCTGCCAGGTAAGATTTGGCTTTTCTTCTTCTCTTTGTTGAGTTGTCTTTCACAGAGGATATCCTTTAGCTGGGTTCATGGGTTAACAGTCTCTGCACCGGTCTCCTGTGTCCGCCTATTCTAGCAAGTGCAGCTCCTATGCCTGCGGGCTGACACACAAGAAAGGCATGTCTAAGGAGGCTTACTGCAAAGCGGAGGAGTTTCCAGTGGGGGGAAGGACTTTTTTTCATTGCCTGGAGTTTGAATGAGTGGAGGGGCGCTTCAGGAACTGCCTGGCGGCGCCTCAGCCCACCATATGCACGCTGAGGGACAGACTCGTCCTTGGACCTGACCGTTAGGCACAGACCCACATGCCAGCACCTGGGAGGGTGAGTGCCACTGCCGCCCGAGCTGTGTCACAGGTGAGTTACTGGGCGTGCTTTCGGTGGGATAGAAAGCAGAGCCACCAGAAAGGGCTCCCGCACTCCAGCCAGCTGGAGCCAGGAACGCGAGGAGGTGTCGGAGCCCCAGCTGGGAGCCCCAGTGACAGGCAGGGAGAAGGTGTGAGCATGGCCAGCAGCTGTCCTTCGAGCAGAGTGTCACCTGCCTGGACTTACTCAGGTGTTGCTGATGCGGTGAAGCACAACTGGAGTGCTGCAATGGATGGCTATAGACTCCTCAGAAGGGATAGGCAAGGAAGGCGAGGCGGTGGGTAGCCATGTGTGTCAGGGGGTGTTTTGATTGTCTAGAGCTTAATGATGGTGATGATAGGGTTGAGTGTTTATAGGTAAGAATCGGGGCGGAAGGCCAACAAGGCAGATATCATCGTGGGAGTCTGTTATAGACCACCCAACCAGGATGAAGAGGCAGATGAAATATTCTATAAGCAGCTGGGAGAAGTTTCACAATTGCTAGCACTTGTTCTTGTGGGGGACTTCAACTTATCAGATGTCTGCTGGAAATACAATACAGCCTGGGAGGTTCCTGGAGTGTGAGGAAGAGAACTGCCTGACACAGCTGGTGAGCGAGCCAACTAGGGAAGGTGTCCCGCTGGGCCCGTTGTTTGTGAAGAGAGAAGGACTTGTGGGTGATGTGATGTTTGGAGGCCATGGTGGGCATAGCGACCACAAAATGATAAAGAGTTTTGGATTCTTGGAGAAGTAAGGAGCAGGGGTCAGTGGAACTGCCACCTTGAACTTCCGGAGGGCAGACTTTGGCCTGTTTAGGAGTCTGGTTGACAAGAGTCCCTTGGGAGGCAGTCCTGAAGGGCAAAGGAGTCCAGGAAGGCTAGACATTCTTCAAGAAGGAAATCTTAAAGGTGCAAGAGCAGGCTGTCCCCATGTGCTGAAAGACGAGCCAGCAGGGAAGAAGACCAGCTTTGGCTGGAACTCAAGCAACAAAAGAGAGCTCATGACCTTTGGAAGAAGGAGGACTACAAAGATGTCGTGAGGTTATGCAGGGAGAAAATTAAAAGGGCCAAAGCCCAACTAGAACTTAATCTGGCTACTGCTGTAAAAGACAATTAAAAATGTTTCTATAAATGCATTAGCAACAAAAAGAAAACTAAGGAGAATCTCCATCCTTTATTGGATGCTGGGGGAAACATAGTGACAAAGGCTGAGGTACTTAGTGCCTTCTTTGCCTCAGTCTTTAGAGTTAAAACCAGTTGTTCACCAGGTACCCAGACCCCTGAGCTAGAAGACAGGGACAGGGAGCAGAATGAAGTCCCCATAATCCAAGGGGAAATGGTTAGCAACCTGCTACACCACGTAGACACATATACGAGTCTATGGGGCCAGATGACATCCAACCAAGGGTACTGAGGGAGCTGGGAGAAGTGCTCACCAAGCCACTTTCAATCATTAATCAGCAGTCCTGGCTAACCAGGGAGGTCCCAGTTGACTGGAAGTTAGCAAATGTGATGCCCATCTACGAGAAGGGCCACAAGAAGGAGCCGGGGAATTACAGGCTTGTCAGTCAGACCTCAGTGTGAGGGAAGGTTATGGAGCAGATCATCCTGAGTGCCATCATGAGGCATGTACAGGACAACCAGGTGATCAGGCCCAGACAGCATGGCTTTATGAAAGGTAGGTCCTGCTTGACTAACCTGATCTCCTTCTATGACAAGTTGACTGACTTAGTGAATGAGGGAAAGGCTGTGGATGTTGTCTGCCTAGACTTTAGTAAAGCCTTTGACACCATTTCCCACAGCATTCTCCTGGAAGAACTGGCTGCTCATGGCTTAGACGGGTGTATTCTTCTCTGGGTATAAAAACTGGCTGGATGGCCTGGCCCAGACAGTGGTGGTGAATGGAATCAAATCCAGTTGGCGGCCGGTCACCAGTGGTGTTCTCCAGGGCTCAGTACTGGGGCCAGTTCTGTTTAATATCTTCATCAGTGATCTGGACGAGACAATCCAGTTCCCCCTCAGTAAGTTTGCAGACGATACCAAGTTGGGCAGGAGTGTTGATCTGCTTGAGGGTAGGAAGGCTCTACAGAGGGATCTGGACAGGCTGGATCGATG
>JAVKLA010000017.1:105762-128048 GCA_034782735.1 Sagittarius serpentarius | reverse complement strand
CCTTTTCAGCTTCTCCTGCCCAGCCAGCAAGAAGGCTGGAGGGGCACAGGAAAGATGGGAGGGGACACAGCCAGGACGGCTGACCCAAACTGGCCACAGGGGTATTCGATACCATGTGATGTCATGCCCAGTATATAAACTGGGGGGAGTTGGCCTGGTGAGGATGGCTGCTCGGGAACTAACTGGATGTCAGTCGGCGAGTGGTGAGCAATTGCATTGTGCATCACTTGTTTTATGTATTCCAATCCTTTTATTATTACTGTCATTTTATTGTTGTGGTTATTGTCATTGTTAGTTTCCTCGTTTCTGTTCTATTAAACTGTTCTTATCTCAATCCATGAGTTTTACTTTTTTCTGATTCTCTCCCCTATCCCACTGGGTAGAGGGGGAAGTGAGTGAGCAGCTGCGTGGCGCTTAGTTGCAGGCTGGGGTTAAACCACGACAGCAGCTCTGCCATGACAGGATTTTGTCTTCTCCACTTAAATGCCCTACTGCCTCTTCTTGTGTCCTCAGTCTGGGTGGTGCTTTGAAGGAGAAGCCCAAGCCAGGATCTGAGCATTTAATAGCAGAGAAGATGAAGAAGGCCTTTTACTTGACACAGAAGATACCTGACCAGGTATTGCAATATCTCCTCTGATACTTGTGCCAGCCTGCCAAGCCACTGTCCCAACCAGTCCCACATGTCTATCCTGTGTTCCTCTCCAGTTTGTGCCCCTCTGTGGGGACAGCCAGATATGGGGAGCACTTGGGCTCCAGTGGGGTTACAAAACAGCCCGTCAGAAATAAATTTGGTTTGCTTAAGCCCCTGCAGCACTGGCTCTTCCTTACATAAAAATAGGCATGTGCTGAGGGGCACATTACCCACCAGTCCCCAAACAGGGTCTGAGCACTGCCTGTTCCTCCTCGTATCTCTCTCTGCACAGCTCTCGTAGCCTTTGTCTGCTGACCCCATGCAGGTTAGCAGGGATGCTTGCCTTGTGTGCCACCTGGCAGTGTCTGTAAGAGAGGCTGGGCTGCAGAATTGGAGATCTTCTCAGCTCTGTGCAGTGTTGATGTCACCACTGAGCCTAGATTTCTTAACTTTCCATGTAGCCTGTGCCCCAAAGATCTCAGACACGTGGAGACCTCTGCCTGAGAGGGTTTGAGGAGTGGGGAGGTGAGAAGGGGGACTGGCAAAACATAGTTCCGTTCTCCCTGACCCCTAGGTTGCTCTTGTCTGCAGGATTTTTATTCCTCTGTCTTGGACATCCTGACCCCAGATGATGTTCGCATCCTGGTGGAGACAGAGGACGAGTATTCCCGGCGCGGGCAGTTCGAGCGGGTGTTCCCTACCCACATCTCCATGCGGTACCTGCGCTTCTTTGAACAGCCTCGTTACTTCAACATCCTGGTGACCCAGTGGGAACTCAAATACTACTTGAATAAACATAAAGGTAACTGCCATCTGAGAGCCTGGCACAGTCACCTGAGTTAGGCAGGCTGCCTGCTGGCAGTCGTGGGAGACTTCTGAGCTATGCATGTTCAGGGAGTGCTGCCTGCCTGCATATTAGCTGTAGGAAATGTGTTACCCTCCCAGACTGCTTCAAATATCACGAAAAGCTTGTTTTGAGTTGATCAGATGTGCTGACTGCTCTGGTAAACACAGCATCTGCCTTTCTGTGTGCCCTGGGGCTGAAGCAGGCTGGGCTTCTGCCTTCAGCCTGTAGCTTTGGCCTCTTAGTGCGTTCCTCTGCCCTCTTTTGAGACAGAAACAGCTGGAGTTGCTGGGCTTTGCTCCTTACAGGTGATCTGTGAAGTAAAGGAAAAATTGGGCCTATTCCCTGATCTCTTGCTGCTTTCTAATTGATGAAAAACTGGCAGCCTGCACACAGAGGATTTTTTCCTAAACACCATAAATCTAGCTATCATTTCTACCTTTCCAGGACACAACTTTGTATTTTAATAAAAAACATCCTTTAATGAGGCATAGCTAGGCTAGACCAATTCCTTCTCACCCAAGGCTGTCTCTATCAGGGCAGCAGTAGAGGCTCTTGAAGAGAGAGAACCAGTGAGGTCTAGTGTGAGGGGTTAGAGAACATAAAAAGAAAGAGTCTGTGGCTCAGGGCTCTCCATCCAGCATCTGATCTAGCTGGACAGGCTTCTGCA
The DNA here is from genome assembly GCA_034782735.1 of Sagittarius serpentarius. Classification (NCBI taxonomy): domain Eukaryota; kingdom Metazoa; phylum Chordata; class Aves; order Accipitriformes; family Sagittariidae; genus Sagittarius; species Sagittarius serpentarius. The sequence goes on along the minus strand of JAVKLA010000017.1, from coordinate 125,903 downwards.
GGAGCCAGCCCTCCACTGAGGCGACCATTTGTGTGCCTCTAGCCTGGCTGTCATGCAGAGAAAAAAAATAAAAATGCTTTTGTCACTTTTCACCGGTGTTAGAGCAAATATCAAAGGGGTCAGTAACAGTCTTTAACAGAGAGAGACAGTAGCCTCATAGCCCTCTTCAGCTGCGCTGTCAGTATGTGTCATCCTCTGCCTCGCTAATACCTTTGCTGGATGCTGTCCTGTCAGCTGGAAGAAAGATCCTGTCATCGTCCGCGCTGAAGTGCTGCCCTGAACTTCGCTGCTTAGGCCGGGATCCTGGTTCAGTGCTCCAGCTTCCCTGAAGCAGCCTAGTGAGCGGATTTGCTCTACCCCCTCGTTGCTCTTCACCTCTGAGCAAAACTCAACCTCCCCCTGGCCCCTTCCCATTCATGTATGTTCCGCATAGCCCTCCTCTCTCCCTGGCCAGCAAGGTGCAAAGCTTGGGCTGGTGCACAGAGCCGGGGCAGGGCTGCTCGGCTGCCCTGCTCCTCTCAGCCCCCAGCACGTGGGGTTTTTTTCCAGGGTCCTGGGGCTTGCTGAAAGGTCACTGAGGAGCAGAGTTTGGACAGCAAGGATTCCTCCTATAGCCAGGGCTGGTATCGTATAGCAAACCACAGTAACCCCAGCTGGACAGCATCAAGTTCCCGGCCATTGCTCTGCTGGTTCTTAAATCTCAAGGCACCTTACCTTGTGCTATGGCTTTAAGGCTCTTAAAAAAGTAAACAGGAAGGTAGCGGTCCTGGATTTCTCAATATTTCTGGGTTAGCAGAGAGCAGGGAGCTTGGCTGTAGTGGGGACAGCTAGCAGGAGGCCTTGGAGGAAGTGGTGGAGCCTGCTCAGTGCAGTTGGACACATGGCTCTGGTTCAAGGTGACCTCCCTGTGCTCTGGAGCAGCACATCTTGTGTGTGGCTGGAGGAACGGTCCCTTCCAGTCACACCAACAGTGACCTTGGTCCGTGCCAGCCTCGCCCTCTGTCAGCAATGGAGACCAGGCCTCAGCCCACGTCAAGCTCCGAATGGATCTGTGCAGAGAGGAGGTGACGCGCTGGGATGCTGCAGCTGATCGGTGCTGTGCAAGGTGGAGGTTGCCAGAACTGCCCTCCTGGGAAAGGAGCTGGTGACAGCAAAGCTGCTCTACATTTGCACTGTAGGGACTTTAACCAGTGCAGCCCAAATCAGGTGCTGCCGTTGGCAGGCACCGGGCTCAGGGGGACAGCCAGTCTGGTCTAATTCGGCAAATCCCGTGTTGCCCCACTTTCCCTGCTTAGCTGAGCCTGCTGCACGGTGCGTCTGGCTCCCTGGGAGGAAGGCAGGCACTGCGGCAGCCCACGTGCTGGCACTCACTGGTGTTTGCTCGTACAAAGGGTGAACACCCTTGGTTTACCCTGTGTTTGCTGGGGCTCAGGCATGTGTTCAAGTAGTTACTGCATAGCATGTACTGCACAGTCACTTCACTCGGTTCAGCATATTTGCGTGCCCCAAGCTGGGAAGGCTTAATTCGCGGCAAACTTGGTCGTTTGTTCTTGCTTCTTGTCTTTTTCTGTCACTTCCCAGGTCTGGAGCTACTGAAGAACTGGTGTGTCAAAGGGTACCACACTGGGGCAGGGACGGATTTGGCCCAGACGGTGCGTATGGCTGTGGGTAAGCTAGGGAGAGGTGGTTGTTTGCCTGGGCAGAGAGCCTGCTTGTTCTGCTTCCTGTAGCTCCTGCCCTACCTATTTGCCCTCTTCTTCCCTCTCTGCCAAGGCCTCTGGGAGCCTGGAAAAACCCCCGCTTCTCTATCTCCCACCAACATGAAGTCCTGCCAGTATATCACATCTGCAAGTACTTCGCATCTGAATATCCTTGGGTACACTGGGCACAGCCCTACACATTTGGCACCTAGCCTGCCCTTTATTCCCCTCCGCGAGGGAGCCATCTCCGTCTGTCACTCCTGTGCCTTAACAGCAGGCTGATCCAGTGAAAGAAACCCACTCTTTTGACCTCGAGATGCTCTGCTCCCACTGACAGCAGAGGGATTCATTAAGCAGAGAGCAAAGACTGCTCTGTTTGCTATTCTGGGAACAGGCGGGTGGCAGTGACGATGCACAGCAGTGTGAGGCAGTTCAAGCTGAAGCGCACTAGGGCAGCCTATGGCAGAGCCCAGCAGGCTTGAGGGATTTTTGCCATGACTTAAATAGCCATTTGGTTGTCTTTCTCTCCTCCTGCAGTGGTCGTTGCCAAAGTCTTTCTTCCTCCAGAAGAGCAGCGTTCAATCAAATGGCTTCAGCAAACTGGAACTGGGCAGACTGGGGTGAGTTTGCACTGGCCGTGACGCACATGATGTTCACAGCGTGGCTTTAGGACTGGTGTCCTGAGAGAGAACTGGTGGCAGGGAAAGCAGCTTTGTTTAATGGGAGAGGAACAGGTTGGCTTGCAGGCTCTGAAGCTAGCCTCCGCTCTCTGGAGAGCCAACTGGTGGGGCTGGCATCACGTCTATGAGACTGGGCATGTCTTCTTGGCGCTGTATGCCCAGCTCGAATGGGAGTGAGGCCCAGAACAGCCAGACTGGGTGAGTTCTGGGCTTGTCATGGACAGGACATGCTGACAGGATGTTCCTCACAGGGACCCGCACCACATCTATGGGCTCTGATGTGGCCAGCAGTGGGCAGAGGCTCTCAGCCGCAGCATGGGGCTGGGGGAGCAGTGAGGCCTCTGCCAACTTCCCCGAGCAAAGCTGGGCTGCGAAATGGGTGCTGCTGGCCTCGACAGCTTCCTGTGGAGAGGTGGAGCACGGGGGGTTCGTCTGGGTGAGCCGAAGTGGAGGGCAGGCACATCCCTGGTCTCTGGTGTTAAGGGAAAGGGCATCCCTGCTCCTGTGCCCAGGCCAGGATGGAGTTGGGTCTATGTGCAGGCAGGGAGATCAAGCTGGGACCCTGAAGTCCTATCAATGTCTTGGATGTCTGTTGGGGTGAGTGGTGCGTGGGATGGGAGATGGCATAGGTGAGCCTGGCAGCCCTGTCTCTGAGTCGGTGTATAATGATACTGCAGATGAATGTTGCACCGTGGCCCTTTTGATCCTTTCTCACTGTCCCTAAGCAGCACGGGGTCTCCTTTCTCCTGCAGCACACTCCTCCCTTCAGCTGGTGAGGACCTCACGAGGTGCCTGGAGCCCAGCCCTACTCAGAGCTTACCTCTCAACAAGTGCACTGGTGGAGCTGACCAGAAACCTGCTGGCTGCCTCTCAGACACCACCGTGGTGATGTGACCAGGCAGCTGCCGTCCCTCCCCGGGGACACCCCAACCTACCTCAAAGGAAGAGACAGGAGCTGGCTCCGGAGAGCAAGGACTGTGGGAGCCCCCTGCGCTGCACACTTGCTCGTGCGGCTGTTTTTAGAGAGGGATGTTTTACTGGGCAAAGAGGAGAGCTGTGTGACTTCCATTTTTAAAACAAATGGCAAAGCCTGAGGAAGTGGGTTTGTCTGGCCTTTGTCCTAGTCTGCTCTTAAAGCCTGACGCGGCGGTGGCGGTTTCTTTGCTGTGTGGGAGCTGGCTGAGCTTGGGGTCAGCCTGGTCTTCCGTTCCCCGACCAGCACAGGCTGAGCCCTTGCTTGCCTGTGTCTCCGTGCGCTTGTTCTGATCCGCTGGGAGCCGAGTCTGTTCCTGCCCCGCTGCAGCCTGGCCCCTGGAGAAAAGTCCCCAGCCACCACCCCGCTTCTCTGGAAGCAGCAGGGCTTGGGACTTTCAACTGAGCCGTTTCATCCTTTCTGAATGCCTGTGCCAACATCCTGTCCTTCCGGGGCCCGGGCGAAACTTCGGGCTTGCACATCGCTGCTTGAGAGAGACCGCGGGTACCAGCGTAGCTCCGGTTTGTTGTGGGGACAGTAGGGATGCCAGGGAGGGAGCATATCCGCTCTGGGCTGTCGGCTCTCCTGGGTGACCTGCAGCATGTGTGCGGGGACTGCAGCATGCATGTGGGGACTGCAGGCTGGCGCTCTTCTCCTGGGCTCTGCGCTCTATTTTTCTGTCGTTTCTCAAGGATTTCTATTAAAGTTTAACACTCAGCTGCTTTCCTGGCCTCCATCTGCCTCTGTTTCCCTGAACTGTTTGGGTCTGCGGGGCAGCTGAGCTCTCCCCATGCTTCTCCGGGCTCTGGAACAGGAAGGGTTTGTGCCACCACCTCGCTGTTCCCCTGTCCTTCCCAGAGCTGGGGGTCGTTCTTGCTGCCCCATGGCAGGTGAGCGTGTCCCGCTGCGTGGGGGGAGCGGCTCCCAGCGTAGCTGCTGGGGGCTGGGGTCTGCCTTATGTCCTGCAGACCATTAACCAAGGGGGACAGAGCAGCCCAGCCTTGCACCAGGGCGAGGAAGGGTTGGATCCCCACAGCTGTCCCTGGCCCGTTTTGGGTTACGTCTCCCCAGCCTGGCAGGGGGATGTGGGGTACTGGGGTGGGTCGCTTGGAGCCAGGGGAGGTGCTGAGCCCCATGCGCGGGCCCCGGGGCTTGCAGAAAGCCCTTCCCTCCCCTCTCTTCTCCCCGCAGCCCCCCGCTGCCCGGAGCTGGGCCCTGTTTCTCTGGTCTCCTTGGTGACAATCTCGTCGCTCCTCGGCATCTCTCCAGCACCTGAAAATAGCCGCCGAAAGTGGAGATGCTTGCTCCCTTCCCTGCTGCCAGCACCCGGTGGTGGCCAGGCCGGAGCCAGGCTGCACGGCTCAGCGCAGCTCTAAGGGTCCGGCCCCGTCCCACCCCCCGCACCGCTGCGGCACAAGGGCCGTCCGCGACCGGGACAGCCACCGTGTCCTCGTGTCACCTCGGTCCTGCTGGCCTAGCCCCAGCACCGAGCACCTAGCATCGTCCCTCCTCTTCCTCCCTGCCTTAGGGTAGCACCAGGGGACAGGGGCTTTGCTCCTTGCGCCCCGCCACGGGCCGGGCTCCAGCTGCCCCCCGGGAGTCAGCCGGAGCCACTTTGTCCCCTTGGCCCAGCAGCCACCAGCCCGCTCGCCCACGGCTGCTCCCGGGCCGGCACGGCAGCCGGCCAGGGGGTTATTTGAACCTTCCTGAAATAGAAATGGAGCCGGGAGCGAGCGGAGGTTGGGCAAGAGGGGGTGGCCCTGCGGGCGAGGAAGGAGGTTCCCCGGCAGGCGCCGGGCCGGCTGCGCCCCCCCCCGCCGCCGTCAGGGCCGGGGGCGGCTGAAGCGCAGCAGGACGGCGGGCAGGGCTGGGGCAGCGCCGGGGGCAAAGGGTCCCCAGCTGCTCCGGCTGCCGCTCAGCCCCTGGCTGGATGCAGCCCTCCTCCAGCATCCCCGGCGGGGGGGGGGAATTGCTGTGCCCCCCACTCGCTCCTGCTGCAGGACGGGGTGGGGGCAGCACCTGGGCGAGCAGGGCCGCATCCTGGCGGGCGCTGAGCACCGCTCCTGGAGGACGGGGGTCGGCGGAGTGTGTGGGGGGGGGGGGGGGGGGGGGGGGCCGGGCCCACACAGGGGCCTGGGTGCCGTGGGGGTGGCTTGTACATGCACACGTGCGCGCGCGGTGCTGCAGCGGGTGTCGCACCGAGCGGGAAAGCACCAGCGCAGCCTCCGGGGCCCCCGGCGGCCCCGCGGTGAGGCCCCCGCCAGCAAATGCAGACCAGGGAGGGCTCGGGGGTGGGGGGGGAGCAGACGTGTATTGGCCAAACCCCAGGATTAGGCAGCCCAGAGCAGTGGGACAGGCCCGCACTGACGCCCCCGGGGCACCCCAGCACCCACCACCTCAGGCGGGGGTGGGGCTGGGTGGCCTCCAAAGCGAGTCTGGGGGGTGCCCCCTTCCTTGCACCCAGTATCGCTCAAGGCACCAAAAACCCCACGAGGGAAGCAGCCCCAGAGGCACCTCCCCCCGCCCCCCGGCCTGCTCCGGTCCTAGCAGAGACTGTCCCCAGCGGGGACCCCCCCTTGCTGCAGGCATCAGGGATGGGCGTCCCTGCCCTCCCCCTCCCCATCCCTGCCCAGCTCCGGCAGCTCCCCGCAGCCAGGGTCGGTCCATCCATCCCCCCGGCTGGGGGTCCTGGGATGCTGCCCTGCTCAGATCTCCTGCAGGAAGTCCACGGGGAAGAGCCCCACTTTGCGGCCGGTGTAGACTTTCACATAACCATTCACCTCCTCACCCTTCTGCACCACGATCTGGGGGCGAGAGGGGTGCAGGTGAGACTCCCGGGGCCCCACAGAGCAGGGGGGAAGGCAGCAACCCCCATGGGGAGGAGGTGGGGGGGAAGGGGACTGGGTCGAGCGGGTCTCATCCAAGGGGCAGGGGGAGGTGGGCAGGGTGGGGATGGTAATGCAGGCCAGGGCAGAGAGCGGTTATGGGGTGCAGCAGGGTGCCAGGGCAGCCGCGACGGGTGGGGACCTGGAGGGAGGGTGGGTCAAAGATGCAAGTGGGGGCTGGGGGACCACGGGCTGTGACCACGTAGTCCCGGCTCACCTGATCCTTCTTGAGCGTGATCTGCCCAATCTCCCGGTTGCCCACGAAGGAGCGCGTCACCTTGTGCACCCGCTCGCCTGCCCGCACCCGGATGATGAAGTTTGGAGGGAAGTAGCCAATTTTTTCGCCGATCTTCCCCTGAAAGAAGTCAGCGGGGAGGTGCGAGGTGGGGCTTGGAGCCAACCTGTACGGCCCCCAGGTTCCCCCATAGCAAAGAGCCTGCAAGTTGTGGGTTGGCAGGAAGACAGAGCAGATTTAGGGGGCTGTGTCACCCTTAGAGTGCAATTTGGGCTCCCAGCTGACCTCTCCTTTTCCTTTAAGCTCTGCTTCTTTCCCCTCTGCTTGCAGAACACCAGCCTTACCCGCCACCACTCCTCATTGGAGTCATCGACCACCGTGATCTTCTCCCCTGGCCTGTGAAGGGAAGGAAGGGCTCGGTGTGAGGGGGGGCAGGGACCCCCCGCCACGGGAGACCCTGAGGTTGGCAAGGAAAATTGCTCTTCGCACAGCACCAGCTCCTAGAGCCCTGTGTCGGGGAGGTCAAAGAACGCACACAGCCCATGGGCTCACGGACAGACCGGTCCTGTATGTGAGCAACTCGGCCTCAAGTCTGGGGCGCAAGAAATCAGTGGAAGCGCAATAAGACAAACACCAGCAGCCTTGGCAATGAGGCTCGTGCCCAAAACCTGGGAGCTGGGAGAGCTGGCTCGGCGAGAGCCAGGGCCCCTGCTCGACGTGTAGCCCCCGCTGGAGCAGGCAGAAAAGCCACAACATCCAAACCACAGCCAGCATGGCTCTAATTTCTGCCCTCATTCATTCACAGACCCCTCCTGGCCGTGCCAGCCTCGTTGTTGAGGTGAAGACTTCTCCCCCTCCCCACTGGACACCCCACATCCTTCCCCTCATCACCCCTGTGCCCACTACATGGCTAGGAACTCACGGGAAATCCAGGTCATCTTTCTCCAGGGCTTTGAAGCGATAAAGTGCCACAAAATAGTGAGACTGCAGATAGCCACCACGAATCCCTGGCTGGGGCTTCTTGTTCTGGGGAAGGAGGAAGGAGGGGTTCAGGGCCCCAGAGAGGCTGAGGACAGCCCCAGGGAGCCTCTGCCCACGCTGCTCCAAGGCCAAGGGCCTTTGGGGTGTAAGGTGAGGACGACGGCGCTACCTTGTCATCTGTTGGGCTCTTCTCAGTCTTCTTGTCCCCTTCAGAGGTGCCTGGAAATGGGAGGAGGGAGGTTATGTCTCTCCTGGTGCTGCCTCCTTGCCCCCGGACCAGCCTCCTCCCAAGGATCTCTCGTGCCCAGGTCAACAAGGGGAAGAAGAGAGCACCCCGGGGTGGAGACCTGAACTGAAGACCCCCTTTCCGCAGGGCAAAACCCACTCTGGTAGCTCCCCCCAAGTACAGTCTTCCCATCAGGCGCTCTCTCCCTGCCTCATGCTCGTGGCCGGAGCTCAGCCTCACACCCCCCCCCCCCCCAAGTTCCTTGGCCCTCACGCGCAGCCAGCCTTGCTTCAGTCACGGCACTCACCGCCCTCCGTTTTGCCCCCTTCTGGCTTCGTGGCCTCTGGTTCCTCATCCATCATGGCAGCCAAAGGCTGCAAGGCAGAGAGCTGTCACGGGGTGCAGAGCGGGTGGGGAAGTGGGGGTGGCAGTGGGGTGCAAGCTGTGGCGCCAGGACCCCTTGGGCGTTTGGAGCGACAGGCCCACGCCACACTCACGTTTTTCTTGTCGTCCTGTCCTTTCTTGCGCTCCTTGTTGGCCATAATGACGCCTGTCCTCAGGGTCTCGAACACAGGGTCGCTCCTGTTGGCTGCTGCCGGGGCGCAGGGATGGCGAGAGGGGTTCAGCTACAGGATGCGAGGAGATGGGGCACCCCGGCGTGGGGACGGTACTTACAGAGCAGCTCCTTAACGCAGGCGTATTGCTGGTCACTGTAGAGGGGTGAGCTGTACGCCCGGCGAAACCCTGGGGGCTGGAAGAAAAGACGAGGTCAGAGCGTCAACCACCACCCAAACCCCATGGGCCCTCCTATGAGAGCTGAGGTGGGGGGAGCAGGTGGGTGCTGGGGACCCAGAGGGTGACCACCCAGCAGGGGGGTGATGCCTGGGTCCCCCCCTCAGAGCCAGGAAGGGAGGTGGGTCTCGGCGAGCCGCTCCCTGCCGCGGTGCTTTGCTCTTCCCTGCGAGGCGGTGCCCCAAGCCTGGGGCCGGTGGGAAGACTCACGATTTTGCCGAAGCAGCGCTGCATCTCCACGTAGGACTGGCAGTGGTGGTGGATGTTGGTTTTGCAGTTCTTGCACCTCAGGCCAAATTTGTTGTTGACTGGTGGTGGTGGTTGGGGGGGGGGGGGGGGCGGAGGGGTGGAAAGGAGAGGCAATGTGACACTGCAGCTGTGGGGACGGCTGGGCTGGAGCCCTCACCAGCCTTGGCCCCCAGCCCTCGCCTTGACCACGGCCCCCAGCCCCACCACCCTCAGGACTCACGGACAATCATGCGGGCACAAACATCACAGAACTTGGGCTTTTTGAAGTAATGATCTTTGAACTTGTGGGGTTTGTCATTGACAAGTTTCTGGGGCTCAGGAGGGGGCTCAGGCTCCTCCTCCTCTTCCTCCTCTTCCTCCTCCTCATAGATGTAGTAAATGGGTCCCCCTGAGGGGCTGACCAGCTCCCCATTGGGCTGCGGCTCTGGCACCGTCTCCTCCTTGGGCTTTCGCTGGAAAAGTTGCTTCAGTTTCTGTAGCTGCTGGGGCAGGAAAGGACGCATTGCACACGGCAGGCTTGTGGGGTCAGGCAGGCAGAGAAGCCGGTGCCCGGCTCCCTGCCCCTTTGCTCTGGCCTAGGGACTCCTTCTTCCCCCAGCGGGAGGAGACCCCAGGCATCCTGGGGCAGAAATGCTGTGAGGACAGGGACCCTTCTCCCGGCCGCGTGAGGTCCCCGCAAAAAGGAGAAACCGTGGCTCCCCGAGCGCCATGCGGATGCGAGCACCCTGGGGAAAAGCCAAGCTGGGAAACGGCCACCCAGCGCCCTGCTGGATCAGGATCCCACCAGGCATCCCTGGCCCCACAAAGTCTCCTGGGGCTGAGGCAGAGACGATGCTAGAAACGTGGCTTCCCCCACCCACCCAAGCTGCCCTGTGGGCACTAACTTACCCGGCTCTTGGGTTTCCCACCTGCAGCAGGTGAAGCTGGTGGCTCTGGCACTTCCTTCTCTGTCATGCTACGAGGGGGAAAAGAGAGACTTCACGTTGGCTGGGGCTGTTCCCACTGCAGGTGCCCAGTGGAGGCAGAAACAGCCAGACCTTGCCGGATGGGAAGCATCTCCCGAGCCAGTGCCTCCTTCTGCCCCAGCAGCACCACCTCCTGCTACCCTGCCTGCAAGCTCCTGCCCCAGCAAGGGCCAGTTCTGCTCCGGGTAAGTCCTGGGGCCCTGGGGTACCCGCTGGGCCCTGCTGCGCCGGCTGGAGACCGCCAGGCTCCCAGCCCAGCGCGCACAGCACTGCTGCTTGCTTGGTGGACGTGGTGCCAAGCGCTGCAAGCCAGACCCTGGGCTACCTGCACATGTCTAGGGTGTCTACTCTGTCTAGGCATCTCCATCTCACAGTTAAACTGCAAATGGGGCCACTCTTGGCCCCCTAGGACAAGCACGCCTATAACGCTGTCTGGCATCACCGCACAGCCCTGCTTTCTTCGCCCCAGAAGCCCCGTGCTACCATGGGGGCAGAATCTGCTCCTGCATCCCCCAAAACGTGCCTGATTCCACCTTTGACTGTCAACCATCCCCACAGTCCTTCTACGCAGACGTGACTATTTTTGGCGATACCTCACAGGAGGGGCCCCCATGCCCCCAGTGGAAACCAACTAGGCTGAACATCAGCAAAACAGCGATGGGGGCTGGGGAGTCCTGGGGCAAGGGGTGCTGCAGAAGCAAAGAGCCCTGGGGTCTTGCAGCAATGTGGGTGGAGCAGGGGCCCACGGGGGTCGGGTGGCTACAACGAGGGGGAGCCGCGCGCAGAAGGACTTACGCTGTGTTTGGAGCTCTCGTCCCGCGATGAAAAACCCCGCAAAGGCTGGCCGCTGTTGGGACCCGGCTGGCGGCGGAGCCCCCAGCCCTCTGTGCCGCCTGCGCGGGGAGGGGGGCAGCTGCCCCAGTCCCGTGGAGAGCGGGAGTGACAGGCCAGAGGGGAACCGACAGCTGAGCGCTGGCGGAGGCTGACGCTGAGAAATTGGAGCCCATGCATGAGCCAGGAGGGGAGTGGGGTGGAGAGGAGCCACGGGCTATTTGCGTTAGTGGGTTGCTGGGCGTGCCAGAGGCCCACCCACCCCCTGGCATGGGGCAGCAGCAGAGCAGGGGCACACCAAGTTCTCCAGCCTTGATGTCTTGTTTGCTCTCGCATTTGAGGCCCCTGCAGCTGGGAAGGGAAAAGGAAAGAGTGGCAGCAGTGGGGTCTCTCATGGGGCACCTCTCGTGGCTCGCTGGCAGCAAATCCTGCTGGTCTGCTCTCCGCTGAGCCAGAGAGCTGCCACCAAGGAGAGAGCTGGGGACCCCACTGCTGTCATCCTGCCCCGCAGTGAGTGCCAGGTCCCTGGAGCTGGACAGGCACTCCAGTGCCAGAGCTCCTGGGCCTATGTCCCTGCCAGGCTGTGGGTGGCAGCGGGGCAGGAGTTTGCACCAGGCCTGGGGCTGGAGCCCACCCCTTCCAGGCAGCTCTTACCTCTCCATTTGCACCTGCTCATCCAGATGCTGCGAGAGGCTCCAGCTGCTGCGTGCAATGCCACGGTGAGGGTGGTGCCAGCCCAACTCCTGTACCCACAGGGCAGGAGGACACAGCGATACCTGCACCTATCAGCTCAAAGGCAGCTCCCCTGTAATCAGGAGGAGTATGTTGCTTCCTGGCACGGGGTACAGCTGGGGACACCCTGAGCCCCAATTCTTGCCATTGCACAGCTGCATGGGACCAGCAGCTGGGAAAAGAGGCAATGAATATCTGTCGGGGGGGTGGGGACACGGGGTGGGGACCAGCTCCAGGTCAAAGTGCTCAGCGCTTCTCTCCCAGTCTCAGCGCCCAGCCTTGTCAAGCCATGAGCTCGCAGCCCTTGTACATGCCAAGCATGGGGGCAGGACCTGGGCAGGAACACGTCCTCCTGTGAGTGCCCCTTCTGCTCCCTGGCTGTCATCTCACCCTGAAGAGGCAGCACAGACAGCCCCTAGTACTGGTACTGGCAGAGAACGGGAAAGCAGCGTTAAAGTGATGGACAAGTTTTCTTTTTATATTTAAAAACAACCCCCCAAATAAAATAAAACCAAAAATACCCCCCAAATAATAATCAGATTAAATAAAATGTGCAGTGAACATACCAATCAACACCTGTATGTGCGGTTCAACACAGTGCTTAACAAAACAATATACACAGGGTAAGGTGGGCGGGCATGGGCATCACTCCAAAAATAATAATAATAAAAAAAAAAATCAATTTCTTATCTCTTAATTATGTCCATATAAATATATCCAGGAAGGAGGGTGAGAGGAAGGGAGGGCAGAAAGGAAAAGAGAAGGGAGAGGGAAGTGCCCGCAGTCCAGTGTGCTCTGTGCCCATGCGTGAGCCCTACTGTGAGCTGGCACGCTCCAGCACCCGCAAGTCGTAGTTCTTTTTGGCCACACGCAGCTTGAAGCGGCTGAGGGAGTTGTTGAGGCGGAGGGAGGCATTCTGGGCAGCCAGCGGGCTGGGGAACACGGCCACGATGGTGTATAAGGCAGCGAGGTCACTGTGCCTGCCGTTCTCTGGAGTCCCGTTGTTGTCCCCGCCACCTCCATCTCCACGGCGCCCCTGAGTCTCTTTGAGCCACTGGATTTTGGCACCAGCCATGGCGAGCTGGGTGAAGAGCTTGTCAGCCTCTGTCCGTGTGATGCCCTCGGGCAGGTCTGTCACCTCCAGCACTCGGCCCAGCACTGCAGGGGAAAGATGGCACGTGTCAGCGGCCGCAGCTGCTTCTTGGGCGGCAACAGCACAGTGAGAGCTGATGCGTGGGCTCCTCACCAGCTCTGGGGTTGGAGCAGTCACCTCTACTTTGCCCATGAAAGCAGCGCTTTGCTAAGCTGCCCCCACATTAGGAATGTATTTTTTTAGGGCAGTCACTTCTTCCCCCCCAAACTGCCCCTGCCGTTCTGCTCCCTACAGTCCCCCATCCTGATCCTTTCTGATGCCCTCATCCTGGTCCCCACGTGGCCTGCTTTAAAGAGGAGACCGGTATTTCCCATTTGCCCAGGGCTCCAGCAACACCAAAGCCTCCTTGCTTCCTTGGCTTTCCCAGGTGCTCTGCCCTGCCTTCCTACCCTGATCCTTGGGAACCAGGACGGGGAGCTAACCCAGCTCTCCTGCCCTCGGTCCCTGGGAGGCAGAAAGACAGGCTGCCCCCAAGGAGGACGTCGACATGTGCGGATCCTGAATGTGACACGCTGCCCTGTGTGCTTCACCCACGGGGAGGATCCCCTTGTGTGCCCAGGCCAGTGTTGTGCCAACATCTTTGCCTCCGCTCTGTGGTACCCAACCACTTCTGCTGCCTCCTGGCTCCAGCCCTGGCTTTTGGGCTTAGCAGAGGACTGGCTGAATGGATTCTTTGCTAATATTAACGTGGCATGTAATGAACATGCCAGCCGCAGGGAGGGGGGGCAGCTCTCCAGCAAGCAGCTCTTAAAGGGCCCCCTGCAACCAGCTGCTGTTGTTGGTGGTGACATGGAGATGACACAGGGGACAAGTCTGAAGCCTCCAGAGAGCCAGTGGAGACTGCTTCCCTTCCAGGCTGACTGGCTCATGCCCAACTAGCAAGTCTTGTATTGCTGCAGGGAGAAGCCAGACATGTGCCTCCTCTTCCCTCCCTGACGACCAAGCGGAGACCTCCCAGGACGAGGAGCAGGGAGTCCCTTCCCCTCCGGAGAGAAATGATCCACTGGGGATTTCAGCCCTCACAGCCACCCCTGGAAAATCCCAAAGCCCTTTACAAAGACGAGGGCTCTGCAGCTCCTGGTCCCACTGGGAAATGGCAGCATGAGAGGGAAGGGTCACTTGGGAAGGCAACGGTGGGAACAAGATCTCGGGGGTCTGGACGCTCACTTTCTGCTGACAAAAAGGAATAAAATCCCAGGAGTTCTGCCAGCTCCACCCGCTCCATTGTTTCAGCCCTCACAGAGGCAGGAATAGGACCCAGGTGTCCTGGTACTCATCGCTGACTCTCCCAGCAATTTCTCCCCACTCTTCCTCAAAAGCCCTGCTCAGTGCAGGCAGTGTTTACCGGGTTCCTGAGCAACCCCCGTCCTCCCATCCTCCCACCTCCCGATGGGCACAGCTGACCGGGACTGGCTCTGCTGCACCCACCCACCCCCCAAAGCCAGGCCTCCCGTGGGCTGTGAGGGGTGCGTGTTTCTGTGCGTGGAGGAGGTGGCGGCGGCGGCAGGCAGGGATGGCTCTCCACAACCACCCCCACAGCAATGGGTTCTGCGGGATGCCGGTGCGGGCAGAGATGGCATCTGGATGCCAGCCATGCCTATGCAGTGGGCACTAGTCAGAGGAGAAAGGGGGACCTGCTTGAGGAGGGTCACTTGCCTACATCACTTGTCCCAAGGTCAGTGGATGCTGACTTGAGAGCCTGTCTCTTGCTCCGGTTTCCATGTTTCATTCCAGTCTGCCCCTTAAAGAATAAAAATGGTAGCGTGTCACCTGAGGAGACACTGTGGTCTCATAGTGCCCACAGAGCACCCTGGGAGTGGGCGGGGGGAAAGACCAAACTTGACTAGACCATGGCTGTGAAGGGGAATGAAAACACCTGGATGAACCTTGCACCCCCTGGCACCTCCGAGGTGACACCATGCTTGGGTAAGTTAGATGAGATCAAGGCACAGACATGGTTCCAGGACACTCAAAGGACTTGGGTCTGACACTGCTTCTGGGCAAAGCTGGGAGCAGGATGAAGTTTTAGCCCGGTGCCAGGCTCTAGGGAAATCCATTTACAATGGCAGCTCTGCCGGATGAACGGCAAGAGCGTGGGGTAGGCAGCCTGCCCTAATCGAGGGGTGCCCAAGCACCGGGCCGGGTGGGAGACCCACTTCTCAAGTACTCCTGGGCCCTGCGCAGAGAGGGGTTGTCTGGGGCGAGGGGGTGGTCTTGCTGTGCTCCCAGGACAGTGAAAGGGGGTGGGTGGGGGTTTGGCCCAATTTTACCTGGTGTGCATTGTAGTTGGGCTGGCTGTGGAGCAGCGGTGGGGGACAGATAGACAGATTATACTGCAGCGGCTGGCCCAGCAATGAGTAGCGCCCATCACCTGCAAAAAGGAAGCAAAATGATTGAAGAGGTCTGAAGAGACCACAGGGAAGACCCAGACCTGTGCCGTCCCCGCTCCTTCCCCTTACCTTGTGCCGGGCCCATGGGCCGGGGGAACTGCGTGAGGACGGGGAGGGGGCTCAGCCCCGTGCAGACACTGTTGAGGTTGGTGACAGGAGACGGCGTCGGGGACTGGGTGGGGGACGTGATGGGGCTGTTCAGCTGGGTGCTGGCCTAGGGGAGGGAGAGCGTTAGACAGCCCCAGTGCCTATGACCGGTCCCACAGCTGTCTCACCACCACGGGATGACCCTCCCCCACCACCTCCCCACCCATCCAGACAGCACAGATGCTGGGGTCCTCTCTCTCCCGCCAGGCTGCTCCCTAAAGATGAGCTGCCTTCTTCCCAGTCCTCTCAATACCTGAGCACTGGTGTCTGGGTTGTACAGGTCTCCTGGCTTCTGCCCCCGCTGGTCCAGGCTGTAGTACTTACAGTGGCTCCACTGCACCACAGGGGGATTCTGGGGGGCCTGGGGGCCGTTGGGTACATTCAGTTGCATCACAACCACGCCAGGGCCTGACGGAGACACCCCTGGGGAGAGAGGACAGCAGCAATATTGCCCAGGCTCTGCGCACTGCTGCTGCTGCTGCTTGCTGTGGGACTAGAGGCAGCCTGCCTGTCCACAACTTCGCACTCTTCCCTACAACACACCCTCCGTACTCTCTCCTCCGCCACTCCTGCCTGCCCACGTGGACTGCAAAAAAGGCCCCACCGAAACCCCGTTGGGGTTCCTCTCTGATATCACAGCTTACATCAGAGAATGATGACTTTTAATCCAGGAGAAACGCAAGCAGGGGGGACAAGTTGACAGTAACTCTGGTGACCTCTCTGAGCATCACAGCGAAACTTCAGGTGAAGGATCTAATCACAAAGCTGGGCGCAGAGCTCGAGTATCCTGGTTCCAGCGCTTGCACCAGCTCACCAGGCCCCAGCTCACTTCCCTGCAACTGGGACAAGATGCAGGAATCCCGATGCTCCTCTCGCCCACAGCGCTCCCTGGTCCCATGAGCTGCCCCGGTGACACAAAGCCGCGTTGCCAGCAGAGAGTCCGCAGCCCACAGCGGCTCCCTCTGCGGGCTCCTACCCTGCCTGCCCGCCATGGCAAGGAGATGCCAGGCACAAGCCAACATCAGCCTGGAGCAAAGTTGCTGTGCCATGCCCTGATAATTCCCAGTGGGCCGTGGGATGGGTAAGACTGAGGAAACCCATTGCACAGAAGCTGCCAGACCTGGCTGTGAACTGGCAGCTCTGCTCACTGCAGCCCCTACAAAACCGGATCCAACCTGTGCAGAATCAGTGCCAACCCTGACCACTGGCCCCTCTTACCTGAATACTGCTGCTGCATCTGTGGCGGGCTGCAGGGTGATGGGGACTGTGGCATCTGATACTGTTCAGAGCCGGGTGGCTGAAGGAACCCCACCGAAGGGCTGTGAAGCAGAGAGTGCTCTGGTGAGGCGCCGGGGATGGGGAGAAACAGCCTGCCCACTTGTGCGGGCAACCACCAGCTCCCTCAGTGCTTGAGATGGCTGGAAACACAGCTGCCTCTGGAGGAGCACAGGAAGCACTGCATGCTGCAGGACAGCCGTGCCCAGGAAGCGCCGACTATGGGAGCTAGGACTGGGCAAGCTCAGGAGATGCCGACCAGCATCTATGGTGCCCAGCCACCTCCTCTAGCTGCAGGAGTAGGATGCTATGCCCTTTCAGTAGGGCAGCAGGACCCCCTTCTCCCTAAGGCCGGCCAGAGATACACAAGCTTTACCTGGTGCCGTTCTGCTGGGCAGTTGGGATGACGCTGTAATAGATGGGTACCCCTCCAGCCTGAAGCCCCCCCTGAACAGACTGGCTGGCTGGTACAAGCACTGGCTGCTGGAAGGGCTGCTGGACCACACTCTGGGACTCATTGGCCACAGGAACCTGTGCAGGGAGGAAAGCAGCAGCCCTATGGTATGACAGGTAATACAGAGCAGGCACAGGGGGAACTGGCCCCAAAGAGACACCAGCGAGGTCCATACAGGGTCGAAGAGATGCCACACGGTCGTGTACTGGAGCCCAGAGCAATCCTGCCCAGGCAAGGGCAGCCCCTCCCAGCTCTTCTGCGAACACAATGGCGAAGGCACCGGCCACACTCAGTCCTCCTTCTCCGGGCACGTCCCACACAGATTCAAACGTGGATGTGCCCTCCCCAAGCTGGCAAGCACGCACTACCTTCTCAGTGTGAGTAAGTCTCCGTCTTTGGCTCCGTCGCTCAGGCAGAAGAACAGGGCACTTCCTGCAAGGCCTGCGCAGCGGAGGCCCCCTCCCCAGCAGCCCCTCATCGGAGAGCAACCGATGCCTACCTGGTACGAAGGCAGTGGAGTGTACTGGACCATCAGGCCTTGCATCTGGCTCCCCATACCGCTCCTCTGGCTGCTGAGAAGGCCAGGGGGCTGTGCCTGCTGCACTCCCATCATACTCTGCATCTGGCCCCCCATGCTGTTCCTCTGGCTGTTGAGGAGCCCAGGGGGCTGTGCCTGCTGCACTCCCATTACACCTTGGTATGTTTGCTGCTGGTTGGACATCATTGGCTGTAAACCTGTCAGAACAGGGTTTAAATAGAGCAGCTTCCCAGCCGGCCATAGGAGACAGCCTGAGATTTGGCACATGAGGGCTCAACTCCTGCTTTGCCCCATCTCTTGCTGAGGAGTGGGGAAAAAGGGCTTCCCTTACAGCAGATGTAAAAAGACCTGAAGGAAGCTCCTGGCTTTAAATCCACCTTGCAGCACCTCAGTGCATGCTACATGCTGAGAGGGAGGGAAAAGACTACAACAGCTTTTGCAGCCAGGCCAACTTTCAACTTTCCTTTGCACGGTCAAGACGCACTTGCAGCAAAGAGTCCAGCAAAGAGTGCGAGGCAGGGAAGAGCAGCCTGGCCCCAGACAGTGCATGGGAGATCCTTAAGAGCCAACAAGAGTGGCCAGAAAGGGAAACATGCCCCCTCCCCCCTCTTACACCCCCTTACCAGGCTGCTGGGACTGCTGGGGGAGCTGCTGAGTGCGCTGGGAGCTGTAGGCCACTGGGTGACTGAGAGATCGGTATTGCTGGCTGGAGTTCGGGTACTGCCCAGGAGGGTAGTAAGAAACCTGAATCTATCAGAATCAAGAAAACATGGTGATGAGAACACAAGAGGGAGTGGGACCAAGAAAGCTGGTCCCCCAGGACCAGTTTTCTCTCTCACCTGGCCTGGCTTCTGCCGAAGGAAACCAACCAGGGCTTTGGCTCTGGCCAGATGATAGCTCCTCGGGGAACCGCAGCCCCTTCCCGCTCCTCCCAGCCTCCACATCCAAGCCTTTCCCAGCACAGTAGTGCAAGAGCACAGTAGGCACAATTCTCATCACAGCTCAGGGGAACAATCCCAGAGGTCATAATGCCCTGCAGGACCCCAAAGAGAGCTTAGAGGCGTCGGCCCTGAATCTGGTCGCTGTCCCTCCCCCAACACTACGAGCCGGGAATTGCCGGGAGGGTCCCCAGATAAGTGCCTTGTGAGCTCAGAGGGACAAGGGGGCAGAGATCACCCTATGCCTAGCAAGGGCACGTGCCGACCCGGAGTTTGGACCCCTGTGGATTGATCCATCACAAGTGAGCAGCAGAAAAAGAGGGGAACCGCTCTCAAAGAACTGTTCTCTGGACTGCTCCCCAGCAGCCCCTTGCCTGACAGCTTTGGGCCGAGGTGCACATCCCTTCCCGGCCTGCCGCATGTCCTTACTTGCTGGGGAGGCTGAATGTAGCCCTGGGGCTGCAGCACCTGCTGTGTGGGGGCCGTGTGCCCTGAGGCGGAGTAGCTGGAGGTGGGAATGGGCTGCCCAGGGGTTGCCATGATGAATCCTGTCTGCTGAGGATGCTGGGAGATGAGGGATGACTGGAACATAGCCGAGGAAGGATCCGGTGCTTCCGTAGAGCCCTGTCGGCTGAGGCTGATCTGCCCAAAGGGGTTGCTGAGTTCATCGGCCTGCATTGGGGATAAGTGGGAAGGATGGAGGAGGACAGCACGTAGGACAACAGCACGTAGGACATAGCTCTGCTGAGTAAGATTGCAGACCCCTTCTCCCTACTCTGCGTGGAGGAGTTCACCCAAGAAAGGTCCCCAGAAATGAGCCACAGACCAAGAGCATTCTGCAGGACAGGGGGTAGGGGCATGCGAGCTGCTGAGGGGGCCTGAATGCTCAACGGACACTGGTGACATGTGGGGCCCCACGCAGGCAGGGGTGGCCCCAGCCCAGAGACCATGTCCCATGGGGCGTGCCGTTCCCGAAAGACCCATCGGAGACAACAGAGGAGCTGACTGAGACCACAGGGCAGCCATGGCCCCTGGACCCCAGTACTGGGCACAAGCATCGCTTCCTGGTGGAGCTCTGGGCTTGGCACTTGCTCTTCCCCAGGGTCTTTCCAAGATCAGCCACTCCAGCAGCGCCTGGCCCTGGTGGGTCCCACAGCCTCAGGCATCCCACTGCCTTGACCCCACTGCAGCACAGAGCCTCCACGAATCCCAAAACCCACTGGGTGCAGTGTCCGCGACATACCTGATTAGCAAAAGCTCATACAACACAAACACAGCACATGAGTACAACAGAGACAGTGCAGAAGAGGAAATGGGGTTTATACCAAGTTGTACTGCTGGGGTGGAGAGACTGGCAAGAGGACTTGGGGGCAGGAGCTTGGAGAATACTGAACAGGCTGCAGCGCTGGGACCGGCTAAGACCAGCAGAGATGGGAGTAGAGGAGGGAGATTTGGGTGAGAAAGGGGTGTGGGGGGAGGGGAGGGAGGAAGAATAGGAGGAAGGAGAGAAAGAAGGAACAAGGTTAGTCAACTGAGCCAATTGCAAACACACAGAGGGGGGCATTGCAGAGGGTTGGAAAGCACAGAGACCAGAGTGGGGGAGCATTCCTCTCTCTGAAGACACACAGCCTGGCCAGTTGCTTTGTGGAAGCTGGGAAGGCTGACCACGTCCGCAAAGCAGCTCTTGCCTGGCACGAACAGTGGAACAGTGACTCAAGTTCACAAAGGCCAGCTACAGCCAACAGCAGCAGAAGAGCCACTTCCCCCCCAGCCCAACCTTTGCGTCCCTCCCACTCCACTGCCCACTTGTGTGTGGCACTGACTCGCAGCTCTCTCTGCGGCGCATCTTGGCCTTTCCTGCTGGCAGTGGCTTTTCTTCACTCTCGCCTTCTGTAGGGGCCCCTCTCAGTTTGTCACTGGGATGCCTGTTTATGATACCAGCTCACACAAGCATCACACACTGCGCTTTGGGCACCAAATCTGTAATGGTCAGCACC